>CM076583.1:1208776394-1209334791 GCA_034641835.2 Pinus albicaulis
TTAAGGGTTAATAAATTACATACATATAATTTTAAAAGTAAAATATAATTTATAAAATTTATATAATTTTAAAAGTAAAATATTTTATCTTATATAATTGATTCTACATATAACCCATAACTAATTCTACATATAACCCATGCATGCACACAAGTTGGTGAAGGTGAAGTTGCTATGTAGAAGGGACATTCAAACCAGAACATGGGATGTGAGTGTCGAGCACCACCTTGCCAAGAACTTCTAATCGTTGATGACATAACCAAGGAGGTGAAATTAATAATACAAGGTCACCGAAATCAAGGTAGAATAAGAGATGTTGTGGAGCAAGAAGTCCCTTCCCAAGAGCAGGGATGCTACCCAAGAGTAGGGATGCTGCACTAAGGAATTTAGACATGAGTGTTGCATTAAGGGAATTTTTCCCAAGAGCAGGGATATTACAAAATATTTTATGATATTGAATCACATCATGGAATCGAGATTGCATCATATAATAATAAGAAGTATGCATTTGATTCTTAAATTATGTATGATGATTTGGTCTGTGCAAAGGAATCGATAGACTCGGCTTATACTGGCAACAAAATTTCGAAGGGACTGCGAGACTTGGTATATTGAACAACATGAATTCAATTATCTTAAATGTTCAACTGTTGGGAAGTTTGTGCACTGAGCTGCACTTGTGCATATGTTTATGTCATGGTTGCATACTTTTTCTATATGAATAGATAATGGACAACAACATTTAGAGGGATTGTTCTTATAGACATTGGTCTACTTTGATCCTTCGTTGGTCTCTACTTGTGTATGTTATTTTGCAGTGTTTTCATTCTTTGTGTATGTGTTTGATTTTCTATTGTTTTTGCAGGTTTATTTTCATGGTAAATGAGCTTATTCTCTTCTAAGCTTGCTTCTTGTAATGGAAGAAGGTCCTACTCTTGTATGCTATCCTATAATAGGCGGAAGTTTCAATACAATGTTTGGATTAAGTGGGAGATTTTCATTTGGAGTAAACACTTTAGTTAGCATCAAAATGGCAACAAAAGTAGAGCTTGACAAGTTTGATGGGAGAAATTTCACTATATGGAAAATCTAAATGGAGGATATTCTTTTTGATAGAGATCTTTGGACAATAATTGCATGGAGACCAGCTGGAATGACCCAAAATGAGTTGAATAAAATAGATAGAAAGGCTATCTCTATTCGATTGTGTCTAACAAATCAAGTGATTCTAAATGTCTCTTAAGCATCTGAAGCACAAGAGATGTGGGAGAAGATGAATAATATCTATGCCTCTAAATCACTAGTGAACAAGATGCTCTTGATGAAGAAGTTGGTTGTCCTCCTGGTGCTTTTAATCGTTCTACTCTATATTCAAGGTAAATTTGTGCTACTTTTAGTTGATCAAGAAATTCAAGAAAGAACAAAGGGCATTAGCCATTTTCTTGGAAGATTGGTACTAATTTTTTTTTGCAGCAGCCGAAGAAAGGACAAATCGCAATGAATCTCTGACCATGTTTTTTTCAAGTCATTTGGAGGTTCACTTCTCTGGGGAGACAGAATTTTGATCAATACTGAACCCTCACAACCCTTCAACTAGATGAAGGTGAAGAAGCATAAAAAATCGTCAAAGGTGTTTAATTTATGCCTATGCATGCACATATAAAAAAATTAAAATTTTAATAAAAAGTAAAAAAAATACTAAATTAAAATAAAAGTAAAATGAAAGAGGCATGTCACTCGAACCTTGCATGCATTTCACGTGGCAGAGCTATTTAAAGAAGCCATTGATCTTTCACAGTTGTCCTCCTTATTTGACATAATTTACTGAAATTGGCACACTAGTAAGAAATGAGAGATTTGGGTTAAATCCAACTTAGATTTATTTACTCAAATTGGTACACCAGTAAGCAATAATGAGGGATTTTGGATAAACCCAACTTGGATTTCAATACAGGAGGTCGATGGCTCAGTCTTGGAGCTCCTTAATCTTCCTAGTTTAAGTACCAGTTCCATGTCCAACAACATAGACAAAAGCGGATCTAGTTGAATAAGCAACTAATTAACCCATTGATTAAGTCATTAACACAGTAGCTGTAGGATAGGATGTAGATGCTCGAGAGGAGTAGAAATGTGAGTGTATCTCTCAGCCTTTTCAACCCTTCATTTAAGAGAAATGAAGTTTCATTCAAGACAAAATTAAATGGAACAATAACTTATAATGTATCTAATCCATCCACTCCAACAGTTGGCTTTTCAACATCAGATCCAGAACACAAGAAAGAGAAGCGTTCTTAGGTGCACCCATTACGCATTTACTTGTGTATAATGTGTGAAGTGTTTCTGCTCGAGTACCCTTTATCTTAATTGTAGGGAAATTGTGTGATTATAGCTTATTGCAAATGTTGTTGCACAATAAGAACCTAGCCCTAGCAAGGACAACACAACAAACCTTGCTTGAAGGTCATTACTAAGAAGAGATCATTGTCACCTTTAGCTGCTAGTACATGCTCGTTCACGTCTCCTTATATATGTGTATAAAAAAAAGAAAAGAAATAGATATAGCTCTCTCAATTACTTTCATGATTTTTATCTGGAGAAATGGTGGTGAATGCTTGCCTGAGTTGATTTAAAACTCTTGGATTGATAATAGGAGTGGGGCTTGAGGCAGCCTGATAAGCAATCAAAGCCTCCATCGAAGTCATCAAAGCACGAGAGGCCAGAGAAGAGACCAACGAGGCTGGAAAAGGAAGCCAGAGGGAAGATCAATCATGGAAGCCAAGAAGTTTGATGCAATCCCTAGGATATGATATGGAATCTGCTTACTACTTATATTAATGGTGAGGTGCAGTGAAGTAAAAGATGAAATATTGTAGGCGAGTGTGAAATAAGGATCGAGTTTTTGTGCCATGACGCGTAGGAACAGAACTTATGGGAGCTATAGCACTTTCCCACCCCATTCGTTCTCCTTCCCTTGGAGATGTCCACACCACATGAATTAGTGCTAAAGATGGCCATACCAAATTATACATATGATCATAGTAGTTGGGATAATCTATTGTTTACAGATTACATCATCTGAGCCGGGAGGACTCAAATTTTGACAGAAGCCAACCTGACCACCATTTAGACATTCAACAATCACCAAATGGAAGCTTTCCAGAAATAAGCTTCAGAAGCTTCAGAAGGATAACAAAATTGGCAGAAATAAACTCTAACACTACCAACAAAATAAAATTAATGTATTAAATAACTCTCAGAAATTCATTTCCAAAAATTAAATTGATTACTGAAATTTTCGTGTGAAATACTAGCAAAAACAGTAAGCGCGCAACGACAAAGCTTGTGCAACGAAAAACCTCGTGGAAAAAAGGATTGAAACCTGCACCTATAGTTTGATATGGAATTCCAGAATCTACACACATAGGTTATGAAATATCTTGACAATGTTCGCAAGGATGTGGAGTACAAAGCACGGGTTGCTACTATAGTAATCCATGCCCTGTTTCGTATGCCCACCCAAACTTCTGCTGACGTATAGATTGATGACGACCGAATACCTTGCCTGTGATTCGTGGCCCTGAGCATTCTTGTTGTCAGTAGAGAAGCACAATTATCCAAGTGTTCTACCTGTGAGTTAAGAAGGACAATTGAATGCTAATGAATTCGAACCCACACGAAAAAGCCAAAGTTGAAGGAAAACATAGCTTAATTTAAGCTTGAGGAATAAGTGGAATGTCCTGAGGAATAAGTGGAATAGGTGACCCAAGTCTGAAGCGCGCTAGTTGATTACATCACATTGTTACATGCAGAAAGCGCCACACAACTACATGTAGACAGTCATTTCATGCATATATAACAAGTAAAGCAATTACCCCAAAAATCCCAAACAAGTATAAACTATGGGAGATAAGCGATGGAAAATAATATAACATTTAATGTTGTAAATTAATGTTAACATTAATTTATAGGGTGAATATATATGACTGGAAAAATGTACATGATGTAAGATATGCCTCAGGAAGAGGCCAATAAGACTACAAGTTGTAAACTATGCTCATTTAACAGGAGCAAGGACTAATAAGCACGTTAAACCATTACTAATATGGCCCATTTCGATTACTATAATCCCGTTGCGGCATGACAAGGACTAATAAGGACAAAAACATCTAATTGTTTCAATGTTGATTGTTGATTATAGTCGCCAATATTGAGATAGAACAAGTAGAATGCAAATAAGATAAACAAAGATAGCACACACCAATAAATTCTCAATAAAATTTCAACCCAGTATATATTAATGTTAAATTATCACAACATACATAAATGTTTAACATGGATGTGATAAAAAAAATGTTGTATTGTCACAAAGACGCATGAGTGGTTAAGCATCATAAACATTATAGGTTTTGAGTCCTCCTTTAATGTGGCCCCATATATTCATAAACAAAAGTTCCATGCACATACTAAAAGCTTGGGCTTCCTATGTCTAATTGTTCGATTGATGGTAGGCTAGACACTTCCTTTTTCATATTTTATAGGAAATTCTATTGCGGCTCAAAAGCTTTGCTAGCATAAGGGAAAACCCATACTCATATTTGAAAATTATGTTTGCTCCGAGCAACGAGAATGCATGCTAGGTTTGGAGAAGACCGGTTTCCCCGTTCACTCGATCAATGTCAAACAAAAGGAGCGGGCCGGCTGAAGCTCTACAGTTAAATAACTCTTAACTATGGTTCAGTTCAATAGATCCTGTCTTATTAGGCCTTGGATCCTAAAACATTCCGTACTGAAATAAATAATGTGGGCATGTTGATTGAAGTTCCCACTCAACTGTGTTAGCTAGTGGGAAAGGAGAAGTTTAAGGAAGTGGAGGAATTGCTACTAAGGTTAAAATTGGTTAGAATTTGGGAAAAAAATTCAAAAAAATCTTGTATTACCACTATTTGAGTCATATTTTTAAAGGTGGAAATGGATTTAGCATTATCAAAATTTATGAGACCCCAAAATACTGAAATTGTACTGTTATAACTTAGATTTTCAAAAATATTTGCCAAATTTTTATAATTTTTTTTAGGATAAAAGAGAAAATTAATTAGAATATGAAATTTGGAATAAGAAATTATAAAAAAGAAAAAAAAAAACTGTCAAAACAACCCTCTACCATGCTGACGTAACTAAACCTGTCCTGCTCATCTGAATCTACTAAATCCACAATCAATGCACCAACAGTCTCATCAGACAAACAGTTGACAATGCCAGCACACAAAAAATTTGTTGAATAAAAGACAACACAACAACATCACTAGAAAATTTATCCAAAAAACCCAATATTCATATAAAACATAAAAAAAATTCATTAGTAAAATCAAATTAAACTAACTCCATTGATCCTAGATTCCTAGAATGTAAAATATACACTATTAGTTACAAATTACCATTATAATGACACATCGAACATGTAAACCATCCAATACCATAGATACAACTACTTATTACTCACGATTAAATATCATAGTCAAAACATTTAACACTATCTGAACAAATAATTATTACTCGCAATTAAATTTCACAGTTTCTATTCACCGACTAAATGTCAACATCAATACAATAACTATCACAGTTTCTATATACCGACTAAATGTCAACATCAATACATTTGGGAATCGCTACGCATGGCAATCAGAATTAGACACAGATATGTTTTTCCATAAAGATTTGAAAGTAATTTCCATCACAACGTAATAAAAAATATAATCCACAAAAAAATCGCTTGTGTCATAAACTTTACCATCCCTTTTACTCGATTAAGAAGTGAAGGAATTTATATAATTGTTTTAAAATATGAAATATAATTTTTTTTTTTTTTTTAATTTAGTAGTTTTTTTTGTTATTCATTTAATATTAACAAAATGTAGGTTATATCAAAATATTATATTGTTAATTTCAACTTGCTCATAGAAAATCATATCTATTAGCTATCTTAAAGAGTTATAAGCTATCCAAAACATAAGAAATTTAAAATGATCTCTTGTTATCTTCACTAGTCTATTGTCTATGTTAAAACATCTATAAACATATTAGTATCTTTAGAAGTCTACTATCTATCTTAATATATATAAACATATAAAAACACAAAAATTTGAATATTCAATGGGTACGACCAAGTCTTTGACAATTGACTGGGCATGTAAACCTTGCTCTTCGGTCCCTTCAAGTGTAACAATTGCGTGAGCCAATAAACATTTCAGGGTCTAGTAAATACAAATACATACATTGTTGCTGGGTAATTACTAAGATCCGTTAGAATTGGATTGATATATTTTTGAGCAAAGGCCTTCTTCAACTTTAGTTCTGACATCTTGTTCCGATCGAAAAATCAAAGATTTAACTTGATTAAACATTCCTTCTAAATAAGTGTGAAACAGATTCTCCATAATTTCTTTCTTTCTATTTGTACTCGCTTTAGCCTTCCCTTTCTCTTTACCCTCCATTCTACATTTATATAACACACGAAAATATCTCAAAACTTCACAATTTAGACAAACCCCAAATATACAAATGTAACTACTTTATTTTCTTGAGTAACTTGTGTTGTACGGCGATGCGATTTTCACTGCAAAGCGATTTAACGTAAATCGCTAATGTTGTTTCATTGATGTCCATAAATATGGAAAAATCAATGAAATGGTAATAATCATCCACTGCCAGAGAATTCTATATAGTGTTACTCGACTCTGCCTTTGTGGATGACGAAGAGGCGGTGTGAAGTTGAAAAATCTAATTCAGGAAACCAGGCTTTCTGGTGTATGTGTTTGTGTTTTCATTTCCTTTCGTAGCATTTTGAGCAGATGGCCGCCGCCTGGCAATTTAGTCAGAGTAAGAGAGGGAGAGATGACTACTGGAGTTGCGGATTGGCTTTGCCAGACACGAAGCGAATCAATAGCGAATTAACGGTAGCGCAAGACAGTGATCTTCTGACCTCGCTCGACGAGATGAATAACCCGGGTGCTATTGATGGTATTACAGAAGAGACAGACGCTGGGAATGAGCTCGAGATCACGATTAACGGGGTTATACAGTCACTGGAGGATGAAATTGGGCTGAAGGTGCAAACAACAAATAAAATTGAGTCCTCTGAGGAGAAGGGCAGTGTTGATGAGATGGGTCCATTCATGCAAGGCGAAGTAGCTGAAGAGGGATCAAATTATGAAGCGACCTCAGCGTGTGATATCAGAGAATGGACGTATTATCACGATGTTCATGCAGAGCTCGGTTGGTTTGTAGAAGATATTTCTCCGAACGATCTTGGGATCATCATGTATGGAGATTCAATGGCCAATTTTATGTATTCGGATGCCGTTCACTGTTATGACGAGACTATGGAGGATTTCTGTGGGTCTCTGTGGGAGGATGATATTTCGCAGTTGAATGAGAATCCAGTCATTCAAAATGATTTTGGATCATCACAGCAAGAAGAAGTTGGATTGGTAATCAGTGAAGCTGAGTTTCCTGCCCTTTCTAACGATATTAGACTAGTCCAACGCCTGACGACGATAAGAAAGGACAATAATTTATTAGTGCTTTAAAACTGTGGAATTTAGATTTGAAATAAAATACTGATGTTTGTTAAGAGCAGTTTAAGATGCCATTAAAGCGTATGTTGTAGACTGATTTATGTATTTTGTTACCAAGAGTGGCACTGGCATATCATAGCGAAGTTCTATATTTTAGGTACATCATTATCTGTCAAATGGCTGTTATAATAGCACGAGTTTGGCTTATGTTTTTGGAATTTGAATCTTCAAATCCTTGCCATTGAGACATGTTCTAAGTATTGATCTGTTTCTTAACAGCAGTTTGGTTACACGGTTGGAATACCCTTAAAGCACTATTTCACGCAATAAACATCCTTACAAAGCCCGTTATATCATAGCGAAATTAGTCTGCTCCTCTAATAGTGAAGATGTATTTATTTAAATTTTAAGCCAACTTTGGTAATGCATGAAATCAGTTACTGTTCAATCAATTTTCGAAAGGTTCAAACTTCATATTGTCATACACGAATTTGGAATGATGATTAATATTTGAAACTGGAGTTGTTTAAGCTGGTGAAGGAATTGTTGGGACTGTTAAAATTGGCTAGAATTTGGGCGGAATGAATTTAAGAAATCTAGTGTTTGAATCATATTTTTTTATAGTGAAAATAAATTAGAATCAACTTTTAAGGCGTTTAAAATATTATATTGAAATTTAATAACTATAATTTAAATTAAAAAAATCCCTACCAATTTTTTTAAAAATCTTTCTTAAATTTCCATCTTTAATATTCTTATGGTTATCCCATTAACGATTCTCTCATATAAAACCGCCTTGAATGGAGGTATTTGTCTCAAAATCCTCCATCAATTTCATCAATTCGTAATGTAGAATTGTCTATCAGTGTATTCTAATATGATCAAGCGATTTGCTCGTCCTGGCCATTGGTCACGAGGTATATGGATAATCCAGAGGTGTCGGAGAAGTGCTATCAATGGTGATCGTGAGTGATTTGACTGTCCCTATCTAATCGAGGTAGTGGGGTTTGTCAACATTGGTAATCCATGTGCTAGCAAACATAAATTACAGCACCACGCTTTCGGTGTATTACTATGTGGAATCATGCTTACAATGCTATGTTAATGCAATCCTATATTGTTAAGTAGTATTGGTATTGGTTTTTAGGTTGTTAGAGTTTTATTGAGAGATTTTTTTAACAATATTTTTTTTTTAAGAATTTATTACACTTATAATTTAGTTTAAATATGATATATAAATAATTTTGGTGTAAAATTTCTGGACCAAATATCATCTAGAACGTCAACAAGCTTAATGGATAAAATTTATAGGTCAAAATATAGATGTTTACACAAGTATATTACAAAGTTCATTATGAGGGAGAAAAAATCTATATGTTTGATTGGTTTAGAGTTGAGAAATATAAAAATAAAATATATTGTAATTAAAATTATATATATATATATATATATATATATATATATATATATAGGGTTAATTTTAATTAAAAATATTATAAAATATTTAAAAGGTTAGAGTAGACAATTTTTTCTATTAAGATGTTATGTAATGTGAAGGTAACAAATCTAATAATACTAAGAGTTGATGTGGTTTACATTAAATATCATAATTTTATATAAATAATAATTAAAAAATAGTATATTTACCTTTTAAATATTTCAATATAACATTTAAATAAACTCTATGTAACTTTTATATATATAGATATATATAATAATTTTTTTTTTGAGTTTCTTAACTCATTTGATTCTTAATATTGGCATGTGGCATTAAAACAACATTAATGAAAATTAAATATTTGATATGGATTATAAATAAATTAATGTGAGATTAAGTAATATCGATATATATTTAAAAATATATTAATAATATAAAATCATTTTAATAATGGATAATGAAGTACATAAATAAAATATTTCAATGCCTATATTAAATAAAATATTTCAATGTCGATTATGCATCTTTCCATATATTATATAAAGCAATTAAAAGGAAAATTCTAAAACGTTGGAAAATATTTCCTGTATTGTCCTTATTTGTTATTTTTCTCTTTTCTCAACGTGTATTTTTCTTTCAATCTTGTTTAAAACCTAGCAAAAATGTGTTGTAATTGCAAATTCAATTTCTGTAGTCTAGAGTCCAAATGGCCAAAGATATTTTCACGGCAATGTATCATTATGTATTTAAAAATTCAATTTAGAAAATGAAGAATTACACATTTTGTGTGTAACCACTATAGTGAAAACCCTTTTTGATGTTTTGTGCCTAAAAACGGTTATTATATCAAGAAATTTGATCTTTATGGGTGTTTAATAAATCTGTGGTTGGGATAAATATGCATTCGTTAGAAACAATGCAAGAATAATATACTCGCTAGAAAAAACAATCCATGAATAATATATAAAGGTTTGAAGAAAATTGAAACATGATTGAAGCTAAAAATAAACGAGGAAATTCTAATTTTGCACATATAAGAGATGCTAATCCACGTGCACATATTTGGCCCTAGAATATATCTAATATAGATTGCATCATTATGTTATTTTTTAGCTGTTTCGATGCATTCAGAGTGGAAAAAGTAGAGGAATAAGCTCACATGACCGTTTTTACCAGCAAAACTTAATTTTGTGAAACATGGTCTAAAACCTTCTCGGAGCATTTTGAGGTATAAAACAATTTTTTTTGGCGAAGAAAATTTTTCGATTTGGCACCACACCTTTTCATGATATTATACACATATGGATCTTTCCAACGATGCAAAAGCACGTCAATCAGAGTTCGTATTTAAAAGTTATGTCACTCAGAAGATGACCTTCCTATTTCACACCTATAGTTCTGGTGGATGCTGCGTCAGCACCCATTATTCATGGAAAAGGTGTTATCAACATGTTTGTGATGTAAAAGACTTTAGAAATTTCTATTTTGTAACTCTAGTTAAGAGTTTATGTAGTCAAACTTAACCACTTGTAGGTTATTGGGTTGTGTTATAACTTGACCATTAGGAGGAAGAGGCATTCCATTCATTCAAGGGAAATTTTTTCCATAGCTAAGCAAAGATAACCAAGAGAGATATGAGGTAGACCACACAAAGATGATTTGTGCAGTACAGTAGCCAGGAGCAACATGCCTTACTTCTTTGTACCTGCAACCATATTTCCAAACATAAAAAGTGAGAGGTGCAACCTCACCTTCCAACTAGGTTTTCTCTTGAAGGGGTTTCCCACAAGATATATTGTGTCTTATATGTGTGTATGAGCTCTATTTCATCATTCTCTATTTTCGGCATGATTTCCATTCACATGCATACACTAATTGTAGTTAAAATTAGAAATATAGAGGTTTAAATAAACTATAATAGTGTAGAAATTCATAATTTTAATATATCATTATCAAATTTGTTGTGACGAACTGTCGAGTGGAATATCCATGGAAGTTTACAGATCATTTGGTATCATTGAGGGTTTCTTTGGGTATTTTTTGGAGATTGCAGGGATCTATAATGACCGGGCCAAAAATCATAAAACCCTAATCATGGATGACAAAACTATAACTGGCCCTCCCGATCCCACATAAATAAGGTTTTCGCAACTCAAAAGACAAGTCACAAACATAAATTGCAATGTTAACTTCCTCATGGAAACCATGAGAAATAAGATAAGGATATTTGGAGAATTTAGTGGTTCGAATGTAGAGGGAAAACCATAGTGGGGATCAGAATATTGGGAAGAAACATAGAACCAGTCGAGGAAAGAATTCGAAAATATAGAAAGACAGTTTGAGTGACGTGAATCGGTCCCTATTTAAAATGGAAGAGAAATTCCATATAAATTCGTACCACGATGATATCGATGCTCTGAAGCTAAACTAATCATTGCAGCAACTGGAATTTTATTTCAACATCCACTAGATTGAAGAAGGACAAAAAATCTAATTTGTGCGGCTAAAATTGGAGGGCCATGCACTGACTGGGTGGGAAAATCACACATAAACCCTGAGGTTGGAGCGATAACCTCTAGTAACTAAGTGGAAATATTTAAAACCGTCATTAAGTCACATTTTTATCACATTGGGTACGTGGAGCACTAGTGGATCTCGTGGCATTAATTCAGGGAAAATCCAGGCCAAAGCGTGGAAGAGTACACTACGAAATTTAGGAGGATGGCTATAATGTTGGGTATCTCTCCAAAGAACCCATATGTAATCCTCAAGTATTTGGGGGGTATGCACCTCCATCTGTGTGAGTAAGTGATGTTGTTCAAGCCCAAATCGATGGAAGAGGATTTTGTACAGGAAAAATACTTGGAGAACATAGGCTTGAAAAGAGCACAATCAAGTTGATCAAAGTAGAAGGACCAACAAGATGCTTCTAAGGAGGGGAAGAAGAAGTAAAAATGGGAAAAATATAATAAGAAGATCGCCTCAACTCACCAATGAAATGATCCTTGCAACCTCTACAACATCAATGGCGGTACTGAGGAAAAATGGTTGAATTTGCATCGAGAGCTAAACTCGAAGAATGAGAAGAAATATAACAATAAGAAGAATCTCATGGCCACTAATTCGAACAGCCAAGTTGAAAGAAACTCATACATGGATGAGAAGATCATATGTACGTTAGTATAGAAGGAGGTGAATCTAAGTAGCCTTCATCAACATGAAGAGAAAGAAATGACCAAACTCTTCCATATAAAGATACAAGTCAAGAAGACAAAGAATGATGCTTTGTTTGACCTAGGATCACATGATAATTTCATTGCTGTAGAGTTGGTAAAGAATTTGGGGCTGGAAGTTCATGATCATCCAAAACCATATCCATTTGGATGGGTAAATAAGGATGCATAGCTAAAGGTAACAAAATAGTGAAAATTTTTATTTGATATCAGTGTTGATTTTATTAATGAAGTAGATTTAGATGTGGTTCTGCTTGATGTATGTGGAGTCATGTTTGGGAGTCCATACATGTACATGTGTGATGCAATGTTAATGAGGAGATCCAACCAGTATTGGCTCGTCAAGTATGGAAAATTGTTCATCATGAACGAGAACAAAGGCAAGCAAAAATTTCACCAGCAAGTGCCAACCAAGCCAAGAAATCAATCAGTTCCAGCAAGAGGTAAGTTTTATTATTTTAAAGAGAAATTCAGCCTGTAGATGAGTCAATAAGAGGAAAGGAATCCCTGGAGGGGTGTAATAAGAAACAAAAAAACTATTGGAGGAGTTTTTAGAGGCATCCATGGATGTGTTCCGAGAATCTAAAGTGTTACCACCTAATAGATAAGTCGAGAATGAGATCCATCTATTTCTAGACCACCCATTGATGAATATCGGGTTGTAAATGCAGTCTATTATAGAAGCAAGTGAGGTGAAGAAACAATTGCAACAACTACTAGAACAAGGTGTAATTCGATTGCGTACATCACAATGTGGGTCACTCATCCTCATTGTGCCAAAGTAGGATGACACTTGGTGGATGTGTACAGATTTCGAAGTATTGAACGAAATCATACTCTAGAACAGATACCCCATGCCTAAGACAGATGATCTATTGGATCAGTTTCACGAAGCTAGACTTGAAGTCTAGATATCACCAAGTTCAAGTCAAAGAATAAGATACCTAGAAGACTGCTTTCAAAATGAAGAAAGGTTTGTATGAGGGTTTAGGCATGCCATTTTTCCTATGTAATGAACCGACTACATTTATGAGATTAATGAATGATGTATTGCACCCTTTTATAGATTCATTTGTTATTGTCTATTTGGATGATTTATTGGTATATAGTGGTATCTGGGAGGAGCATATTTCACATTTAGCACGGGTACTAGTAACATTGAAGAAAAACCAATTGTTATCAAATATCAAGTGGTGGAAGTTTACACATTAGTATTTGGTGTATCTTGGGTGTGTGATCAGTGGAGGAGAACTGAAGATATATCCTTCCAAGATGGAGGCCATCATGAAATTAATGGTTCCTACTAATTTTTCTGAGGTCAAGATTTTTATTGGGCCTGTACAATACCTGAGGAAATTCATAGCCTCATTTTTAGCACTATGAACACCGCTCCATGCCATAACAATAGGTGGCAAGAATTCTATTGGTAGTGGTATATTGATTATATCACCAAATTCATATAATTATTTAGAAATTCACTTAATAGTTGTATAATATGGTCATTTGACATTAACTTTAATGCGTCATCACTAAAAAATTGACATTTGAAATGTGATTTTTAAGAAAAATAATAAAATACGAGTTATGAATTTTCAAAGGGAAAGACATAAACATATAATTTTCTAATTGTATTTTTCACCTATTTCCTTATAGATTTACTCAAATTTTAAACATATAAACTTATTAAAGGTGGAATTAAATCATACATCCAATGAGTATACACTCCACATATTTTCAATAATGTCATCTTGTGTTAAACCAAAAATGCACAGGTAGTTAAGATTTATTTACACACAGTGATGTCACTTTAGCTTGGGGTTTTAAGAGTATGTCAATGGATTTTATTCAAATAGCCCTAAATATTGTAGTATTTTAGCTATTCCATTTAAAAAAAAAGAGGAAGAGAAAATTTACTTCTGTTCAATTTAAAAAATTTTATTTGTAAAGTTTTTTAAGTGTAATTGTAGAAAGAAAACTGACTCGCAGAAAGGAAACTATCAACATTGATATGGAGTAAAATTACTTATTTATGGGATAAAACATTACATACTAGTCATTTTCTTCTTTAAAAAGTACACTATGAAACAAATTACACACATATTGAGAAAATTCTTTCTATACTAAAATTATCAATACTTAAAATTTCAATTACTCTTTTTTTCTTTCAATTACTAATTACTCACGATTTAAATATCATAGTCAAAACATTTAACACTATCTGAACAAATAATTATTACTCGCAATTAAATTTCACAGTTTCTATCTACCGACTAAATGTCAACATCAATACAATAAATATCACAGTTTCTATATACCGACTAAATGTCAACATCAATACATTTGGGAATCGCTACGCATGGCAATCACAATTAGACACAGATATTTGTTTTCCATAAAGATTTGAAAGTAATTTCCTTCACAATGTAATAAAAAATATAATCCACAAAAAATCGCTTGTGTCATAAACTTTACCATCCCTTTTACTCGATTAAGAAGTGAAGGAATTTATATAATTATTTTAAAATATGAAATATATATATATATATATATATATATATATATATATATATATATTTTAATTTTAGTAGTTTCTGGTTATTCATTTAATATTAACAAAATGTAGGTTATATCAAAATATTATATTGTTAATTTCAACTTGCTCATAGAAAATCAGATGTATTAGCTATCTTAAAGAGTTATAGGTCATCCAAAACATAAGAAATTTAAAATTATCTCTTGTTATCTTTAGTAGTCTATTGTCTATGTTAAAACATCTATAAACATATTAGTATTTTTAGAGGTCTACTATCTATCTTAATATATATAAACATATAAAAACACAGAAATTTGAATATTCAATGGGTACGACCAAGTCTTTGACAATTCACTGGGCATGTAAACCTTGCTGTTGGGTCCCTTCAAGTGTAACAATTGCGTAAGCCAATAAACATTTCAGGGTCTAGTAAATACAAATACACTGTTGCTGAGTAATTACTAGGATCGGTTAGAATTGGATCGGTATCTTTCTGAGCAAAGGCCTTCTTCAACATTAGTTCTGACATCTTGTTCCGATTGAGAAATCAAAGATTTAACTTGATTAGACATTACTTCTAAATAAACGTGAAACAGATTCTCCATAATTTTTTTCTCTCCATCCTCTTTTGTTTGTACTCGCTTTAGCCTTCCCTTTCTCTTTACCCTCCTTTCTGCATTTATATAACACATCGAAAATATCTCAAAACTTCACAAACCCCAAATATACAAATGTAACTACTTTATTTTCTTGAGTAACTCGTGTTGTACGGGGATGCGATTTTCACTGCAAAGCGATTTAACGTAAATCGCTAATGTTGTTTCATTGATGTCCATAAATATGGAAAAATCAATGAAATGGTAATAATCATCCACTGCCAGAGAATTCTATATATAGTGTTACTCTGCCTTTGTGGATGACGAAGAGGCGGTGTGAAGTTGAAAAATCTAATTCAGGAAACCAGGCTTTCTGGTGTATGTGTTTGTGTTTTCATTTCCTTTCGTAGCATTTTGAGCAGATGGCCGCCGCCTGGCAATTTAGTCAGAGTAAGAGAGGGAGAGATGACTACTGGAGTTGCGGATTGGCTTTGCCAGACACGAAGCGAATCAATAGCGAATTAACGGTAGCGCAAGACAGTGATCTTCTGACCTCGCTCGACGAGATGAATAACCCGGGTGCTATTGATGGTATTACAGAAGAGACAGACGCTGGGAATGAGCTCGAGATCACGATTAACGGGGTTATACAGTCACTGGAGGATGAAATTGGGCTGAAGGTGCAAACAACAAATAAAATTGAGTCCTCTGAGGAGAAGGGCAGTGTTGATGAGATGGGTCCATTCATGCAAGGCGAAGTAGCTGAAGAGGGATCAAATTATGAAGCGACCTCAGCGTGTGATATCAGAGAATGGACGTATTATCACGATGTTCATGCAGAGCTCGGTTGGTTTGTAGAAGATATTTCTCCGAACGATCTTGGGATCATCATGTATGGAGATTCAATGGCCAATTTTATGTATTCGGATGCCGTTCACTGTTATGACGAGACTATGGAGGATTTCTGTGGGTCTCTGTGGGAGGATGATATTTGGCAGTTGAATGAGAATCCAGTCATTCGAAATGATTTTGGATCATCACAGCAAGAAGAAGTTGGATTGGTAATCAGTGAAGCTGAGTTTCCTGCCCTTTCTAACGATATTAGACTAGTCCAACGCCTGAGCGACGATGAGAAAGGACAGTAATTTATTAGTGCTTTAAAACTGTGGAATTTAGATTTGAAATAAAATACTGATGTTTGTTAAGAGCAGTTTAAGATGCCATTAAAGCGTATGTTGTAGACTGATTTATGTATTTTGTTACCAAGAGTGGCACTGGCATATCATAGCGAAGTTCTATATTTTAGGTACATCATTATCTGTCAAATGGCTGTTATAATAGCACGAGTTTGGCTTATGTTTTTGGAATTTGAATCTTCAAATCCTTGCCATTGAGACATGTTCTAAGTATTGATCTGTTTCTTAACAGAAGTTTGGTTACACGGTTGGAATACCCTTAAAGCACTATTTTACGCAATAAACATCCTTACAAAGCCAGTTATATCATAGCGAAATTAGTCTGCTCCTCTCATAGTGAAGATGTATTTATTTAAATTTTAAGCCAACTTTGGTAATGCATGAAATCAGTTACTGTTCAATCAATTTTCGAAAGGTTCAAACTTCATATTGTCATACACGAATTTGGAATGATGATCAATATTTGAAACTGGAGTTGTTTAAGTTGGTGAAGGAATTGTTGGGACTGTTAAAATTGGTTGGAATTTGGGCAGAATGAATTTAAGAAATCTAGAATCATGTTTTTTTTATAGTGAAAATAAATTAGAATCATCAAAAACTTTTTAGGTGTTTAAAATATTATATTAAAATTTGATAACTATAATTTAAATTTACAAAAATCCCTACCCAATTTTTTTAAAGATCTTTCCTAAATTTCCATAATGTCAAAGGCAAAAAAACATTCAGTTGAACGGGTTTGAAAGTTTGGGATCGAACTGGCGCAAGTTGCAACACTACCCCATATGCTTTCGTCTGACTAAATTAGCTGACACCTGACCCGGATTCTGTGATTTCTATTAGGCGTTTTCATTTCAGTACACTGACCTACTTCACCTTTTTAAACATTAATATTCTTATGGTTATCCCATTAACGATTCTCTCATATAAAACCGCCTTTGAATGGAGGTATTTGTCTCAAAATCCTCCATCAATTCGTAATGTAGAATTGTCTATCAATGTATTCTAATATGATCAAGCGATTTGTTCATCCTGGCCATTGGTCACGAGGTATATGGATAATCGAGAGGTGTCGGAGAAGTGCTATCAATAGTGATCGTGAGTGATTTGACTGTCCCTATCTAATCGAGGTAGTGGGGTTTGTCAACATTGGTAATCCATGTGCTAGCAAACATAAACTAGCAATTGCACCGGGGTGCAAGGGAACATCGGATGGAGGAGATGTGAATCATTTTCTGCTATATGAGAGGTAAAAACTGAATTGTGATTTAAAAGAAGAAAATTCAAAGCTGAACAGATAATCATAAATGGTAAGTAGAAATATGATCACCTAAGGTGGAAAGCCTATAGCTATTAATGTCTCTATTCTTTTCACGTTCAAACTATCTATATTGTATACTAAAGAAGCAACCTGATGCCATGTCACAAACTAGCCATTCAAATGGCCTGCACATCCTGGACATTGATGGAATCCTTATATATGAAAAAGGCAATGAGACTTTGATGTGAAATTCTCGTATTTTCTCTCCCTGTCCTTGATGTTATGTCTGGGTGGTCAAATTGAGTGTGCTCATTTTGATTTGCAGAAGGCCGAAGAGGATGAGCGAACCCATTATCATAGGTTGTTTGCTCATAGAACCTTTAAGTTTGTCTAAGGCTGTCCGTGTGGTTCATCATCAAGACAAGATGGAGAATTTGATCAAGTAACCTCTTTAAATAGAAAGTATAGCTCCTATTTTCCATTTGTAAAATAACAGCTAGGTTGTCTCAAATAATAAAAATTAATTTATTTTATTTTAAAAGGAGTAAACCAAATGATCAAAGTTTATAATTTAAATTTTAAATATTTATATTTATTTTAATAAAAATAGTAATTTTTAATTTAATATTATTAAATTGTAATTTATGTAATTTTTATTTATTTATTTATTTATTTTTATTTTATTTTATTTCTATTTGTTTATTTATTTTATTTTTATTTTTTAATTAAGATTTTTTTTTATCTATTTTATTTTTAATTTTAATTTTATCTTTACTTTATTTTATTTCTGTTTATTTATTCATATTTTATTTAATTATTTAATTTCTATTTATTTATTTACCACTTGGGCACTCAGCACTCTGGTTCTATCTATTCATTCACTAAAGGAGCCTTCTTAATTCTCCCTTCAAATTCATTATAGGTAGACAACTCATTTTGTTCTTCAACAAGATCTTGACAGTATCGACTCCTATCAATCCATCCCATAAATTACATTCTCTACTAATTACTGCGTTGAGACGATGTAGACCTGCGATCAAACCCGAGAAAGAGCCACTGAGTAGTAGTGAGAAGGCTTGTAAGGTCCCTCAACAGGCACATTGATATACTCTGCCTGATTAGGAGTAAGCTTAATTACTGTCAGAACCACCTTACTCATACGACCCAATTTTACAAACCCTTAAAACCAAAACATAAAATATGTTATAGCAAACGCACACAGCACAACACAGTCATTTCATATAGTGGCCACGCAAAACCCAACACTGTCGAATTTTACACGGAAGAAACCCTGACCATACTGAAAAATATATATATATATATATAACTAAATTTGACTTTAATGAAAATAGAAACCTGCCAGTATTACCAAAACCTAGAAATCTTATCTGAAGCGCTTAAATTTCATCTGGAAACAAATAGAAAGAGGCAAAATGCATGAAACCCTCAAATCCCAGAACCTAAAAACCGGATTCATGCAAAGATGAATCAATCATACGCTACTGCTGGCATCTCCACATTATACATGCCGTTTTCATCCAACGATCACCATCTCTTCGCGCCCAACCGACCGATCTGACGACCATCAATGGATCTCGCACGACTATTATACACAAACAATAATGCGTGATGAGATTGGTATCGCGAAACTTCTTCCTCCACGTGTCACCCAACCTATGGCATCGCTCTGAATTCTTAAATACTGCTTACCATGTAAAGGCGGTGCGATAAAAACCGCTTCCCACCTTTGTGACTCGCGATATACTACTGGATTAACTCATTCACACAGAATTTCAGATTCTTCGCGTGTACACAAATTCAAGTGTGATTACTTCACCGAATTGTTCCATGCAACACAGGTTTACAGGCTCGGTTACCTTTGAGCTCTGCTACCTTTTGAAAGTTGGCTTCATCAAAACAAGGGTTTAACACAAAATCAATAACCAGAGACAACCCATTTTATCCTTCAACGAGATCTTGACAGTATCGACTCCTATCAATCCATCCCGTAAATTACATTCTCTATTGATTACTGCGTTAAGACGATGTAGACCCGCGATCGAACCCGGGAAAGAGCCACTGAAATTTTTCTAACTAAGAAATAAAATCTTGAGGTTGTGTAGCCCTGAAAGATCCAGAATGGGGCCTGTGAGTGCATTTCCTTTAAGGCTAATAAGACGGAGCTGGCCGAGCTGATTAAGAGTATTCTCTGCAGCCTTTAGATTTAGTTTGGAATAAATAATGGGTTATTGAAAAAGGCACAAAATCACGAGGATTCCCTTAAAAAATTGACGTCATAAATAAATTATACTCCCCTGAGTATGTATCCTCGGCTCTGGTTTAAATCCCGAGGACTACTCGGCTAGCAAGGCGTACACTGTGATGAAGAAATAGAGTGCCGCTTCCATTTATGTAGTAGATTTAGGATTTGTGTTGAGGAGGGGCTCCTCATCTATTTGTGTATTTTATTTGATGAAATATGGCTATACGTTAAGCTCCACAATGGTGGGCAGGGGGCCAGAAAGTCCTCCGAGGCATTTACAGATGAAGCTTTTGTTTGGAATGAAAAACACAGACGGACTCATGGTGGGTAGAAACCATGCAACCACCAGATTTTGCACACGATAGATCCCGTCTCCGCTCCCCCACAAGTAAATCTCCTTTTATTTCCTTTGCTCGATATTTATTGTTCAACAAATGACTGCAATGTTTCCCAAGCAGAAATGATCTGAGTTTGAAAAATCTCAAATCCTGGATGTGTTTTCAAAGAAAAAGAAATCTGACATCCTGAGTGATGAAAAATGGCAAAATAAGGCCAGAGTTCGCTATATCTGTCCATTCTTCCACTACCTTAGTTCTAGATCAGAGGCGCGATGGCTGCAAAACTGATAAAGCTAGATCTTCTGTATGGCTCAATGGGGAAGAGGATCGTAGTCCAGACAATTTTCTTTGCAATGGCCCTGGCCGCAATGCCAGTTCTTTACGTTGTCCAAGATCCCTCGCCATGTGACCTCTCGGACTATCCGGATGACTGCATCATTGATTTCAGGGGCGACCAAAAATTGCCATTCCGGACGATCTCATTTCTTTCTTTCTCAAACTCCGGAATCTTTCAGAAGCTTAGCGAGTTGCAAAAAGGGCGCGAAACGTGGAAAAATTTGATTAGTGCGAAGGGCGGTACGGTATTTCTCCTATTGGCTGGGGTGAATAGTGTTTTCTCACCCCAAGCCCACAAAGAAAACGCCTCTGGCGTAATTACAACACCCCGCTTTCGATGTATTACTATGTGGAATAATGCTTACAATCCTATGTTAATGCACTCCTAGATATTTGTAAGTAGTATTGGTATTGGTATGTAGGTTGTTAGAGCTTTATTGAGAGATTTTTTTAGCAATATTTTTTTTAGAATTTTTTAGACTTATAATTTCATATAAATATAATATATAAATAATTTTGGTGTAAAATTTCTGTACCAAATATAATCTTGAACGTCAAGAAGGTTAATAGATAAGATTTATAGGTCAAAATATAGATGGTTACACAAGTATATTGCAAAATTCATTATGAGAGAGAAAAAATGTATATGTTTGATTAGTTTAGAGTTGAGAAATATAAAAATAAAATATATTGTAATTAAAAAATAATATTATATATATATGTGGTTAATTTTAGTTAGAAATATTATAAAATATTTAAAGAGCTAGAGTAGACAATATTTTTTATTAAGATATTATGTAATATGAAGGTAACAAATCTAATAATACTAAGAGTTGATGTTGTCTACATTAAATATCATAATTTTATATAAATAATAATTAAAAAATGGTATATTTACCTTTTAAATATTTCAATATAACATTTAAATAAATTCTATGTAATTTTTATATACATATATATATATATATATATATATATATATATATAATATTTTTTTTTTGAGTTTCTTAATTCATTTGATTCTTAATATTGGCATGTGGCATTAAAAAATATTAATGAAAATTAAATATTTGATATGGATTATAAATAAATTAATGTGAGACTAAGTAATATTGATATATATTTAAAAATATATTAATAATATAAAATCATTTTAATAATGGATAATGAAGTACATAAATAAAATATTCCAATGTTAATTATGCATCTATCCATATATTATATAAAGCAATTAAAAGGAAAATTCTAAGACATTGGAAAATATTTCCGTATTGTCTTTATTTGTTATTTTTCTCTTTTCTCAAGGTGTATTTTTCTTTCAATCTTGTTTAAAACCTAGAAAAGATGTGTTGGAATTGAAAATTCAATTTCTGTAGTCTAGAGTCCAAATGGCCAAATATATTTTCATGGCATTGTATCAGTTTATATATTTAAAAAATCAATTTAGAAAATGAAAAATTACACATTTTGTGTGTGTAACCAATATAGTGAAAACCCTTTTTGATTTTTTTCCTAAAAAAGGTTATCATATCAAGAAATTTGATCCTTATGGGTGTTTAATAAATCTACGGTTAAGATAAATATACATTCGTTAGAAACAATGCAAGAATAATATACTCGCTAGAAACAAAAATCCAGGAATAATATATAAAGGTTTGAAGAAAATTGAAACATGATTGAAGCTAAAAATAAACGAGGAAATTCTAATTTTGCACATATAAGAGATGGTAATCCATGTGCACATATTTGGCCCTAGAATACATCTAATCTATATTGCATCATTATATTATTTTTCAGCTGTCTTGATGCATTCAGAGTGGAAAAAGTAGAGGAATAAGCTCACATGACCGTTTTTACCAGCAAAACCTAATTTGGTGAAACATGGTCTGAAACCTTCTGGGAGCATTTTGAGGTATAAAACAATGTTTTTTGGTGAAAAACATTTTTTGATTTGGTGCCACACCTTTTCATGATATTATACACATATGGATCTTTCCAACGATGCAAAAGCGCGTCAATTGGAGTCCGTATTTAAAAGTTATGTCACTCAGAATTTTACCTTCCTATTTCACACCTATAGTTCTAGTTGATGTTTCGTCATCACCCATTAGTCATGGAAAATGTGTTATCAACATGTTTGTGATGTAAAAGACTTCAGAAATGTCTATTTTTTAACTCTAGTTAAGAGTTTATGTAGACAAACTTAACCACTTGTAGGGTATCGGGTTGTGTTATAAATTTACCATTAGGAGGAAGAGGCATTCCATTATTTCAAGGGAAATTTTTTGCATAGCTAAGAAAAGATAACTAGGAGAGATATGAGGTAGATCACACAAAGATGATTTGTGTAGTATAGTAGCCAGGAGCTGCACGTCTTACTTCTTTGTACCTTCAACCATATTTCCAGACATAAAAAGAGAGCGGTGCAACCTCACCTTCCAACTAGGTTTTCTCTTGAAGGGGTTTCCCACAAGATATATTGTGTCTTATATGTGTGTATGAGCTCTATTTCATCGTTCTCTATTTTCGGCATGATTTCCATTCACATGCATACACTAATTGTAGTTAAATTTAGAAATATAGAGGTTTAAATAAACAATAATAGTGTAGAAATTCATAATTTTAATATATCATTATCAAATTTGTTGTGATGAACTGTCGAGTGGAATATCCATGGAAGTTTATGGATCATTTGGTATCATTGAAGGTTTCTTTGGGTATTTTTTGGAGATTGTAGGGATCTAGAATGACCAGGCCAAAACTCATAGAAACCTAATCATGGATGACAAATCTATAACTGGCCCTCCCGATCCCACATAAATAAGGTTTTTGCGGCTTGAAAGACAAGTCACAAACATAAATTGCAATGTTAACTTCCTCATGGAAACCATGATAAATAAGATAGGGATATTTGGAGAATTTAGTGGTTTGAATGTAGAGGAAAAACCATAGTGGGGATTAGAATATTAGGAAGAAACATAGAACCAGTCGAGGAAAGAATCTGAAAAAGATAAAGATGGTTCAAGTGACGTGAATCGGTTCCTATTTAAAATGGAAGAGAAATTACATATAAATTCGTACCACGACGATATTGATGCTCTGAAGCCAAACTAATAGTTGTAGCAACTGGAATTTTATTTCAACATCCATCATATTGAAGAAGGACAAAAAATCTAATTTGTGTGGCTGAAATTATAGGGCCATGCACTGACTGGGTGGGAAAGTCACACATAAACCCTGAAGTTGGAGAGAGAACCTCTAGTAAGTAAGTGGAAATATTTAAAAACCCTCATTAAGTCACATTTTTATCCCATTGGGTACGTGGAGGAATAGTGGATCTGGTGGCATTAATTCAGGAAAAATCCAGGCCAAATCATGGAAGAGTTTACCACGAAATTTAAGAGGATGTCTATAATGTTGAGTATCTCTCCAAAGAACCCATATGTAATCCTCAAGTATTTGGGGGGTATGAACCTCCATCTGTGAGAGTAAGTGATGTTGTTCAAGCCCAAATCAGTGGACGAGGATTTTGTACAAGCACAATACCTGGAGAACATAGGCTTGAAAAGAGCGCAATCAAGTCGATCGAAGTAGAAGGAGCAAAAAGATGCTTCTAAGGAGGGGAAGAAGAAGTAAAAATGGGGAAAATATAATAAAACGATAGCCTCAACTCACCAATGAAACGATCCTAGAAATCTCTACAATATCGATGCCGATATTGAGGAAAAATGCTTGAATTTGCATCGACAGCTAAACTCGAAGAATGAGAAGAAATATAACAATAAGAAGAATCTCATGGCCATTGATTCAAACAACCAAGTTGAAAGAAACTCAGATGTGGATGAGAAGATCGTATGTACATTAGTATAGAAGGAGGTGAATCTAAGTAGCCTTCATGAACATGAAGAGAAAGAAATGACCAAACTCTTCCATATAAAGATACAAGTCAAGAAGACAAAGAATGATGCTTTGTTTGACCTAGGATCACATGATAATTTCATTGCTGTAGATTTGGTAAAGAATTTGGGGCTGGAAGTTCATGATCATCCAAACCCATATCCATTTGGATGGGTAAATAAGGATGCATAGCTAAAGGTAACAAAATAGTGAAATTTTTTATTTGATATCAGTGTTTATTTTATTAATGAAGTAGATTTAGATGTGGTTCTGCTTGATGTATGTGGATTCATGTTTGGGAGTCCATACATGTACATGTGTGATGAAATGTTAATGAGTATATCCAACCAGTATCGGCTCGTCAAGTATGGAAAATTGTTCATCATGACCGAGAACAAAGGCAAGCAAAAATTTCACCAGCAAGTGCCAACCAAGCCAAGAAATTAATTAGTTCCAGCAAGAGGTAAGTTTTATTATTTTAAAGAGAAAGTCAGCCTGTAGATGAGTCAATAAGAGGAAAGGAATCCCTGGAGGGGTGTAATAAGAAACAAAAAATAATAATTGGAGGATTTTTTAGATTTTTAGAGGCATACATGGATGTGTTTCGAGAATCTAAAGTGTTACAACCTAAGAGAGAAGTAAAGAACGAGATGCATCTATTTCTATACTCCCCATTGCCGAATATTGGATTGTACATGCAGTCTATTATAGAAGCAAGTGAGGTGAAGAAACAATTCTAACAGCTACTAGAACAAGGTGTAATTTGATTGAGTACATCACAATGTGGGTCACTCATCATCATTTTGCCAAAGTAGGATGAGACTTGGTGGATGTGTATATATTTCAAGGTATTGAACAAAATCATACTCTAGAACAGATACCCCATGCCTAAGATAGATGATCTATTGGATCAGTTGCATGAAGCTAGACTTGAAGTATAGATATCACCAAGTCCAAGTCAAAGAATAAGATACGTCAAAGACTGCTTTCAAAATGAGGAAAGGTTTGTATGAGTGTTTAGGCATGCCATTTTTCCTATGTAATGAACCAACTACATTTATGAGATTAATGAATGATGTATTGCACCCTTTTATAGATTCATTTGTTATTGTCTATTTGGATGATTTATTGGTATATAGTGGTATCTGAGAGGAGCATATTTCACATTTAACACGGGTACTGGTAACATTGAAGAAACACCAATTGTTATCAAATATCAAGTGGTGTGAGTTTACACATTAGTATTTGGTGTATCTTAGGTGTGTGATCGGCGGAGGAGAACTGAAGATAGATCCTTCCAAGATGGAGGTCATCATGAAATGAATGGTGCCTACTAATTTTTCTGAGGTCAGGAGTTTTATTGGGCCTATACAATACCTAAGGAAATTCATAGCCTCATTTTCAGCAGTATGAACACCGCTCCATGCCATAACAACAAGTGGCAAGAATTCTATTGGTAGTGGTATATTGATTATATCACCAAATTCATTTAATTATTTATAAATTAACTTAATAGTTGTATAATATGGTCATTTGACGTTAACTTTAATGCATCATCACTAAAAAATTGGCAATTGAAATGTGATTTTTAAGAAAAATAATAAAATACGAGTTATGAATTTTCAAAGGGAAAGACATAAACATATAATTTTCTAATTGTATTTTTCACCTATTTATTTATAGATTTACTCAAATTTTAAACATATAAACTTATTAAAGGTGGAATCAAATCATACATCCAATGAGTATACACTCCACATATTTTCAATAATGTCATCTTGTGTTAAACCAAAAATGCACAGGTAGTTAGGATTTATTTACACACAATGATGTCACTTTAGCTTGGGCTTTTGAGAGTATGTTAATGGATTTTATTCAAATAGCCCTAAATATTGTAGTATTTTAGCTATTCCATTAAAAAATAAAGAGGAGGAGAAAATTCCAAGTATACTTATGTTCAATTTTTTTTTTTTTAATTTTGAAATTGTTTTAAGTGTGATTGTAGGAAGAAAACTGACTTGTAGAGAGGGAACTATCAACATTGATATGGAGTAAAATTTCTTATTTATGGGATAAAATATTACATACTAGTCATTTTCTTCTTAAAAGGGTACACTATGAACCAAATTACACACACATATATAGAGAGAAAATTCTTTCTATACTATGATTATCAATACTTAAAATTTAAATTAATCTTTCTTTCTAGCCATGTATATGCATAATTGTTTTAAAATATGTAATTCATTTGTGCAACCCTATATGGGTAGGGAGAAAGTGAGAGTAAAACTTCAAATAATGGTAATTCAAGTGAAAGTAATTGTTTAAATTTCAAGGGTGTAATTTATTGCACAATGGTATGCCCATAATGCCATTTGATAAAAAAATATAGGTGAAAAAGGATTGTTTGGTGAGCATATGAAGGCCTTATACAATGCAGAGTTTAAATCAATACATCATTATTGACATCTAAATAATTAAACACAAATTTCAAATCAATGCATCATTAGTGAAATCAATATCATTAATTTTTTTTAAACTCATATATTTGTTGAAGAATTAACACTCTTCACTTTCTCTTTCACACATAAATAAATAAATTTCCATATTAAATAGTCAATCACATGTTATTCTTGATATAACCCTATTCGTTTTGAAAAAAAACTTTAAAATATTCTATAGAGCCATTAAATACCATTGTGTCACACTCCTTTTTGTGAATTCACTCCATACTTCAAGTGTTTACTCTATATTACTATTACTTACAAAATATAGCTTAATATCTAAAATATCTAATGTATACCAATTCAATTTCATAGAAATTAAGATAATCATGCTCCATAAACAAGCTTGATAAAAAATACATTTTTACATTACGAACCCTCATTTGGTACACTAAATGTTTATAAGAAATTTCATTTGTAAAATCCATTATCTAATTTATTAGTCTATATAATACACTTGATGTCAATGTGAAAGGAATAATACAATATTCATGAAGTAATGAAGTTTCAAGGGACCCCTCAATGGCTCCAAGGTTGATATGTATGTACTCCACCCTCTCACAAGTATTCCTTTCACCCAAAATTGGATTATGTAGATGTTATGTTATTCATTCCATCCATTTTTATTACACTCATGTTTATTGTGTATTAAACTAGAAATTGCACCACATGTTGCAAAAGAAACGCCTTAAGGAAATAGAATAGGAAAGAGTAGCCTAAAAGAAATAAGATATTGTAGAGAAGGAGCCATCGTGAGGGAATGATTGACAAATTTTGCTTCCATGGAAGTACGTCGTGGAGGTTTCAAAGATATTGATGATAAGAGTTATCAACCGGAAAGATACAGTTCTTAAACTCCAAAGCCTCTTCTTTATTGAAAAAATACTAAAATGATAAGATATAGCAAACTTCTTGGCACAATATGTTAGCTTGCAACACATCCAAATAAAACAGCTGAAGAAAATACTATAAGATGTTTTTCAATGAATTTATGTAATTAAAATAGAGCTAGGAACTTTTGAAGACTACTTCATTGAAAATTAGAAACATATTCATGTCTATTGGCATCAACATAAAACTAAAATGATTAGCATATATCATTGCAGACATGGTTACAGTTTTTCATGGATTAGGTGGTATTTATTAGCAAGAAAGGATATTAAATTCTGTTATAAGTAATGCAACTATTACACAAACTATTCATAGTCCTTAATGATATACTCAAATTTCTTTCACAATACTAATCAAGTGTCTAAAGAAGCCATCATCACTTCCAAAATCACATATTTAAACATACAAGTTGTAAAAAATGAATTTGTTTCTATTAAAACATACGAGTTGTAAAAATTGAATTTGTTTCATAAATTTAAATAGAATAATGTGCTCAGATATAATATATAGTTCTTAAACTCTGAAGCCTCTTCTTCATTGAAAACATACTAAACTCATAAGATATAGCTGAAGAGAATATGTGTGTGTGTGTGTGTATTTTAATTTAATTTAAAAATAAAAATTTAATTTATTTCAATACATTAAATAAATAAATTTTAATTTAACAAATAATTATATCAAGAAAAGGCAAGGACCATGTTATAGTGAAATATTACTACAATATTGCTTCCTTGAACCTTACAAATCATGAGGCCTATGTTGAAATTAAGTTAAAGACCTTGTTTGATCATGCTAACATGAATGCCTCATGAATGAAGAAATAGATTGTAATTTTCTACCTTCAAAATCAAAGGTATTTTTGGTGTAGTTCCTCCATATTTAATCTTTGCCACTTACTATTGAGTCACCTATGTATTAGTTTTTCATGATATTTTAAAATATTCAAAATATCAGTGATCTCCCTGGTGTCTACATGCTCTTGTTTTTTCAGTGTCGTTGATATGAATTTGGTTTCTTTTGTTCTTTGTGTCAAAGATAGTAAAAAAGGTATGTAGAGGTGGCTTTCATCACTTCAAGAGAAGTAAAAATAAGGTTATTGAGAAAATAACTCCAACATCGAGAGAGATTCGGTAGCATTTATGGAATTGGCGAACATGTCTTGTTCTCTAGTGCTGGCTACTTAACATAGATTTCTTGATCTTGTGTAGAAGAAATGAATTTGTATTTAGCTTATATTACATTAACAATGAAAATGCAAAAATTCATGGTAGAATTTCTATCACATTTGTAGAGAAAATTATAACACAATGTCACACTTTTCTTATGAGAGCTAAATGCTCTTATATGCACGATGGATTTCATCACGTAAGAGCAGTAAAAACAAGTTTATTGCGAAAAAAGGGCCAACACATTTGTAGGGAAAATTATAACACAGTATCACACTTTTCTTATCAAAGCTAAATGCTCCTATATGAAACAACTATGTATTTCATCACTTAAGAGCAGTGAAAACAAGTTTATTGAGAAAAAAAATCCAGCACATTTGTAGAGAAAATTATAACACATTATCACACTTTTATTATAAGAGCTAAATTCTCCTATATGCAACAACGATGGCTTTCACCAAGAGCAGAACAAACAATTTTATTGAGAAAACAACTCTAGCACTGAGAGAGATTTGGAAGCAACAATTGAATTGGTGAATATGTCTTGCTCTATGGTGTTGGAAATTGAGCATAGATTTATTGATATTGTATAAAAGAATGTAAATTTTCATGTAGCTTATACAACATTAACCATGAAATTGTCAACATTTAGGGAACACTTGCCATCACATTTGTAGAGAAAATTACAATAGAGTATCACATTTTTCTTTTTAAATCTAAATGTTCCTATATGCAACAACTACTGCAAGCTAGAATAAGAAGAGAAAGAAGAATCTTGTTTGGGACTTGAGATAGATTCATTCTCTGCACATCTAGAGTAAAGCTTAATAAAAAAAACTCACGATACTTTGAATTTTTGAAATAAATATCTTAAAAATTAGAATATCAATTTAATACATTTTACTCAATTACACATTTAACAAGATTCATTTAAAAAAATACAAATACAAATTACTGTTTTAAATAAACTATTCTAAATAAAAAATTTACAAAGAATAACATTAATTACTATGGCCCTCGTGTACATTCCTCTTATTACTTATGATTGTAACTTATTATTAATCACATAGTGTCAATTTATTAAAATTATAATCTACAAGCTTCACTTTTTATAGCTTTGGTGGAAGGATAGAGTATCTAAATTCCCTTACCCTTTAAGAAGCAACCACAATTACTGTACCACCCACCTCGACATCCAATCTAGAAATATTAGGTTATTCTAAATTGATCAAGAGTGTAGAACTTTTAGGGTGGTGTTTTATGTGCACTAAAACTCCCATGAGGTCCATCACTATGTATGCAATTCATTACAACCTTGGATATATTCTATGAGTTGTGATTTTTTTCTTGTGGCTACAACTTAGTTTTGGTTGTCACCTAGTTATCACGATTCAAAACTTTGGTATCAACTCAAATACTTATAGCATTAGATATATTATGTGAGCTAATGTGATGTTTTGTTTGTCACAATGATTCAAAAATCAATTATTATACCACAAGATTGACTTTCTCATTATCTGTTTTGTTTATGAACCCTTTAAAAAAACCACACGAACATTTGATTTTACACTCTGAGCTCCCCAGCATGGGTAGGGGTTTAAAAAATTGGAGAGTAAATTGAGTGGTTATTGTTAGAAATTGTTGTATAATATGGAAAATTTGGATGGTTTGTAGACAATATGGATGCCATAACAGATATCAATTCCCTGGCCACGATTTCAACTGAGAACATCAATACATCATTATGCGAATGATAACTTGTGACATCCATTTCCATTTTATTTGATGGTGGATCAAGTTATAAACTAATAACTTGTGAAATCCATAGCCATATTCTTTGATTGTGGGTTTCAAAAACTCGAGAGTAAATTGAGCAGTTATTGTTAGAAATTGTCAATGCATCTAATAGGATCCATTTCAACTAAGAATGTCAATGCATCACTATGCATCTAATAGGATCCATTTCAACTGAGAATATCAATACATCACTATGTGAATGACAAGTTGTGACATCCCTAGCCATTTTCTTTGATTGTGGATCAAGTTATAAACTAATAACTTGTGAAATACCTAGCCATTTTCTTTGATTGTGGATTAGGTTATAAACTAGAATATGCTCTCTCTTCAGAAGACTCTGGAATATATATTGGATGGATGGAAAGGTTATGGTAAAAATTGTACAAAAAACCCCTTAGGGTTGTCTCAAATTACTCTATTGTTAATCATATAGTGTCAATTTTGTAAAACTATAGGACTTAAAAATGGGAAAGATGTTATGCATAGAAAACAGTGGCCTCACGATGAAGTTGCAGTCTTTGTGGAAGAAGAAGGGTATTTCCAACAGAATGGAAAAATCTTGTGGAAGATGAAAGAAATTTCATTCATCTGTTTTATGGTCTTTTATTATGGGGACACTATGTCTACAGATATTAATGATGATATCAAATCTTACTATCAAGCATGGCCCCTCTTGGATATTTTTGACGCTTCAAATAAGAGAACCCACACACACATACAAATATATATACTTCTAGGTTGAAATGTACAAAAGAGTATTATTAAATTCAAAAACTTAAAAAATACTTGATCATATCATGCAACCTAAATTTATATTTCACATAAGAGCACAAATATATACTTCATAACTAAGAGTATTGTTGATTTTTACAACTAGGCATATTGTTGATAGTTTTCTTAGAGAAAAATTTTGTGCACCTTTAGATAACATTACATATCACATCTGCCTTCATCTCCACTCTTCTTCTATATGCTATTGAGTATGCTATCGACTAATGGGGTTTCCTTTGCAACATTTGGTGCAAATACTAGTTTATATATTAAAAAATGTTATGAATAATAAAAGTGTTGTAACATAAATAATATATAACAAAAAAAACCATGTATTTTTGGAATAATAAAATAGTTGTTAGAACAAGGAAAACTATGTTTGTTTAATTTACTTTTATTTTTATTTTTGTGTAATTTGACATAATCAAAATGTTAAACATGGCATAAAAACATTTCTATCTTACTTTGTTGGAGAGCATTGTGACAAAAATGTAATATTTAAATACATAAATAGCTATTTTCCTTTTTTATAGTTTTTTTAATCCATGCAATTTAAATTAATTAGTTTGTGTGGAGTTTAATTTTATGATATAAATTTTATTTAAATCCAACAAATTTTTAATAACATCGTTTTAACTTAAAAGTCACCAAACCTAAATACTTATCTTAATTTCCCCCTTTAAATAAACTACATTACACATGAATACCATGGGTTGTTTTTATAATTTATTAATATTTTATTTTATTATTTTTATTTTTTATTGTATTTTGACCAATAGTTATTTTCCTTTTTCATAGTGTTGTTTATCTATTTATTTTAAATTAATTGGTTTGTGTGGAGTTTAATTTTAAGTTATAAATTTTATTTAAATCTAACAAATTTTTAATAACATCATTTAAACTTAAAACTTGTGAATCTAGTGGCCTAAAATGTTTCAATTGTCTAACATTTAATCCAATGGCTCAAACATGGACACATTGGCAGCTAGAGGAATTGTTTTCAAACAAGAACGCCTTAAAGCGTAAAAATAAACTAGCAATTGCACCATATGTTGCAAAGGAAACGCTATAAATCAGTAATATAGGAAAGAGTAGTATAGAGGAAATGCTCAACTGTAGAGAGTGAACAACAATAGTATAGAGGAAATGTTCAACTCTAGAGAGTGAACAATAGGATTGTTTAGTTACATAATTTGGTTACAACTACATATGTTAATATCATTTTTAGATAAGTAACAACTCATCTATGGTATAACTTAGGTATTTAATGATATAACTTACAAAATCTCTTGATAAAAACATAAAACTAAAAAATGTTGAATTTATTTGAAAGAAAAAATATTAACTTTTATACTGAAGATAATTATTATTTACCTTTGTATACAATTATAAGTTGATTTAACATTAAAATATATATATATTAAAATAGATAATAAATATTGAGATATAGCTATATAATGATAAAGAGAAAAAATGTTAATAAAAAACATATTATGGATGAAAAATTATATTAAAGCGTAGGACAATTTTACTAATGGATTTGAGCACAACTAGTTATGTATATACAAAATGTAATTTTATTTACCATATAAATGAAACATTTTTTTTCTTTCAAAAAAATAAAAATTATTAAATTATTAAATCTCTATAAACTAATTATATTGAAAAAAAAAAAACAAATCTATTTTTTGAGATTCAACAAGATGATGAGCTTAGTGAAAATAGTCGCCTTCACTAAGTGGGCCTCCAGACTATTTTTGGCGAAAGTCTATTTTTAGACTATGTCTATTTTTAAACATAATGATCATATTTCAGAAGTTGCAGGATGCTATTTGTGGATGGTTGATCAAGTTGGAAAAATAGATGAAATTATATTTTTAGAATATTGGGCGAAGTCTATTTATAGATTGCCGATCTAAAAATAGATGCATGTCGATTATTATTAGCTCTTAATAATAATCAGACTCTAAACAATAACTTATTCTCTTGGAGCACTTTGTTTCAGTGCACATATGTGGCACATCAGTGGACTGAGGGAATTATGCAATTCCCAAGGGTTTATTGAAGCTAATGCATGGAGGACTCAGTTAGAACTCAAGTGGCAGAGTTATGACACAGTTGGCAGAAGTAGTTATGGAGTTGTATTCAATTTAACTCAGTTAGACTCAGTTGAGCTAGTTGTATCTAGTCTAACTGATTGATACACTAGTGAGAGTGGAGTGAATTAATTAGTTAATTAATTCATAGATAATAACTCACTAGTCAATTGAACAATACAGCAGTTAACTACAGTGCATGGCAGTTTCAGTGGAGACCTAGTGGAGACCTAGGTGAAAGGGCAAGATAGACTATCTATTGTGACTATAGTGATGCATTGATTGCATCACACACATATTGGAGTTGTCAATGAGGATTGCGCAGTAAAGGAAATGGTAATTCAAATTCATTCAGAGCTATTCTTCAGTAGGGATTGCGCAGTGGAGGCAGGCTAGCAGGAGGGCAGAGATCGATGCATCGATTTGCAAGATTGTTCCTGATTAGTTTATAACGATTGTACTGTACTAAGAGCTTGTGATAAGATTTGTATGAGATTTTCATATGATATCCATGTTACATAATATATAGTAGGGGTTTTCAGCTTCAGGCTTTCCCAGTTAAAAACTGTGTTATGTGTGATAATTTTTATTTATGCTTTACATGTGTGTGCAATTAAATTTTCCGCAAAAGATTAACAAGTGGAATAGATTCAATATCTTGCATAAAGTCCAATAGTGTGAGATCAGGTGGATCTAGGACATATGCATGCTTAGTGCATATAATTTCTACATGGTATCAGAGCACTGTTGATCGAAGATTGCAATTGTAAAGTGAGTTTGTGCTGATGGACAATTCGAATTTGCTACAGAATATTCTTGGTGCTGAAGTTGAGTATACATTGAAATGGCTTTCAATTGGTTTCGATTGGAGTATGCCCTTGATGGGAGCTTGAATTACATAGCTTGGAAGGATAGGATGGAGGCAGTGCTTGAGGATAATGGACTGAAGGATTTCATCGATAGCGATGTTCCTAAGCCGGGATCTAGCGATGCTGCATTACTTGACGCATGGCAAAACAAGATAGTAAAGACGAGAAGGATTCTGTTGGAAGGTGTGAAGGACCATATTGTGTCTAGCCTTCATGGGAAAGCCACTCCATTCTTAATGTGGAAGGCTTTGACAAACTTGTTCCAAAGCAGAAGTGACCAGACGAAGTTGGCGCTTAAACGACAAGCTCAGAAAAAATAAAATGGAGATGGGCAACAGTATTCCAAAATACCTCACGAAGTTTGTCCACTGCAAGGATGAACTGGGAAGTGTGGGGGTTACTGTTGATGCTGAAGACTTGGTAAGCTTGGCTCTCCTTGGGCTTCCGAAGAGTTGGCATAGCTACGAAGACTTTGTCAATGGACGGGAGAAACTGCTGGGATGGGAGTGACTTTGGTTGGATCTTATGCAGGAGGAGATAAGGCAGGGTACCAAGGATGGATCTTCGTCAAAGAATGAAGATGAAGAGAATTGCGCTTTGGCTACCAAAGCAAGGAAAGGGAAGGGGAAGAAACATCCTTCAAAATCTGGTGCTAAAGACAAGAAGAAGGATTTGTCCAAAGTGAAGCGTTTTCACTGTCACGAACATGGAAATTTCGCCACTAACTGTCCACAGAAGAAGAAGAACAAGTAGGCTGCTGGATCTGCATCTGGAGAGGCCTTAGCCTCGAAATTTGAACTTGATTTCTCCTCGATCGCATGCTTGGTTTCAAGTGGGATGGGATCGGTGTGGTATCTTGACAGTGGTGCGTCTTTCCATATGATGGGAAACAAAGAGTTCTTTAGTGACTTGGAGGAGAAGGACCTCCAGATGCATATAGAGATGGGCGATGATGGTCGGTATAGTGTGACTGGCATTGGGACAATTACCTTTGAGAGGGAGTCTGGTAATCCATTCTTGTTGAAGAATGTTATGCATGTTCTAGGTCTGAAGAAGAACTTGGTCTCAGTCGCAATGTTGGAAGACAAGGGTTATGATGTTGTTTTCAGTGAGGGAAAAGCCTTCCTTCGACATAAAACAACGGGTCAAACCAAGAAGATAGGGGTTCAAATTAAGAATCTCTATAAGCTGGAAGTAGATGGCAGCGCTGCAATGGTGGGCAAAGCAGAAGAAGTGGTGAGCCGGGATGAGGGCGAATTATGGCACAGGAGATTGGGTCATCTTCACCATGGCGCTTTGAATATTTTGTAGCAAATTTATACTGGAATTCCCAAGGGTACTCTTACGCAGTCATATCAGTGCAAGGGATGTACTGTGGGTAAGTTTGTGAAGACCACCTTTCATGAGAAGGAGAACTGTGCTTCGGTGATCCTGGAGAGAATTCACACAGACCTGTGTGGACCATTCTCGGTTGCTTCAATAGCAAAACACAGGTATTATGTGATATTTTTTTATGATTATTCTCATATATGCTGGATCTTCTTCATGCAGAAGAAGAGTGAAATGTTCTCAAAGTTTTGTGAGTTCAAGGCATTGTGGAAAAGGAGTCGGGGAAGCAAGTGAAAGCTCTATGGAGCGATAATGGTGGTGATTACATATCAGGCGAATTCAAAGACTTTTGTAGCAAAGAAGGAATTCGAAGAGAAGTCATAGCGCCTCATAACCCACAGCAGAATGGGGTCGCGAAGAGAAAGAACAGAACAATCATGGGTGTTGCACGAGAGATGCTACATGACCAAGGCCTACTAATGCACTTGTGGGTGGAAGCATGCAACACTGCGGTTTATGTGCAAAATCATTGTCCTCATAGATTACTTGGCATGAGTACACCTAAAGAAGTTTTTTCTGGTAAGAAGCCTCATATTTCTCATTTGAACTTTTTTGGCTCACCTGTTTACATTCCTGTGATGAAGGATGTCAAGAAGAAGCTGGAGCCAACTACAAAAGTTGGGATATTTGTGGGGTACACAGAAACACCCATAATTATCGTGTGTATTTTCCAGACAGTTGGATGATAGTTGTGCGACGGGATATAAAATTCAATGAGGTGAAAGCCATGAATTTGTCACTTGAGAGGGAGCTACACTTACATACGGAGGAGGAACTTCTTGTTCCCAAAGATGAGCCTTTAGATGTGGATCAGCCATAAGAGGAGATTCATGGAGTGAAGGAGTCCACTCATGTAGAACCGAACATCAGACAAGGCAGAAAGTGTACCACAGAAGTTGAGAGACTGAAGCTTGATGCGGCACAGAATGTAGGAGTTCCTACATCACAGTGCAGACAGAGACAGTCACCTGACCGATTTACTGGATACATGGTTTTTATGAGCAAGTGTATCGTGACAGAGCCATCTTCTTTCGAAGAAGCATTGCAAGAGCCCACATGGGTAGATGCCATGGTGGAGGAGTATGACTCCATTGTCAGAAACAGTGCTTGGGATATTGTTCTAAGGCCGGTGCGAAAATCAATTGTAGGATCAAGATGGTTCTACAAGGTAAAGAAAGCTGTTGATGGGAGTGTTGAGAAGTATAAGGCAAGATTTGTTGCTCGGGGCTTCTCATAGATCGAGGGGATTGACTATGAAGAAACCTTTGCACCTGTCGCACGGTATTCTTCCATATCGACCATCCTTGCTCTGTTAGTGCAGATGGGTTGGCACATTCATCAGATGGATGTGAAGACTGTGTTCCTTAATGGGATCATTGAGGAAGAGGCATACAGTGAGCAGCCTAAAGGATTTGAGATCTTCAATAGTGAGTCGCATGTGTGCAAGCTCAAAAGAGTGTTGTATGGGTTGAAATAATCACCCCATGCTTGGTACACTCGGATCAACAGCTATTTCACTAGACTTGGCTTAACTAAGAGTGAGGTGGATGAAAACCTGTACCAGATTGTGGTGGAGGGTAAGCTTTTAATCATTGTAATTTATGTTGATGATTTAATACTAACAGGTGATGAGCAGTTCATACACTCATGCAAGGTAGATCTTGCAAAGGAGTTTGAGATGAAGGATTTGGGCCTCATTCATTATTTCCTTCAATTGGAAATATGGCAGCGGGAAGGTGAACTTTTTGTGTCTCAAGGCAAGTATGCCCAGGATATACTGGAGAAGTTTCACATGCCAGGCTGCAAGCCTATCGACAGTCCTCTTCCAGGAATTTGGAAGAAATAGGATGCTACATCGGTAGAGGTAGTGGATGCCACTGTTTATCGACAGTTGGCGGGTTCGCTCATGTATTTAGTCAATACAAGACCAAAAATATGCTATGCGGTGAAGCAGCTTTCACAAGCGATGGTTAAGCCTACCAAGATATTTTGGAAGGCAGGAAAGCATGTCCTGAGATATCTCAGGGGCACATCTCAGTATGGTTTATGGTATAGACAGACGGATGAGGTGAAGTTGCATGGCTTTACGGATGCAGATTGGGCAGGAAGCCCAACATACAGAAAGAGCACATCAGGGGGGGATTTTCAGTATCGGATCTACGACAGTGTCTTCGTACAGCAGGAAACAAAGATCCATGGCACTTAGTTCAGTGGAAGCGGAATACATGGTAGCAATTCAAGATGCATGTGAGGCTATCTGAATGAGGAGTATTCTGGTTTGTTTGTTCGGTTCACATTTAGATCCCATGGTGATACATTGTGATAATAAGAGTTGCATTAAAATCTGGGTTAATCATGTGTTTCATGATAGATCTAAACATATTGATATCCGGTATCATCATATCAAAGATTGTGTGTAGTGGAAGATCATGTTGCTTCAGTACATTCCTACGGAGGATCAGGATGCAGATATTTTGACGAAGGTGCTTGTTGTGAAACTAGCTCCAAAAATAAAATAAAAGAGATATCAACGCCTTAGAAATAAGCCACTTCGAGGGGTCAACCTCCAGTACATTACATGAATGAACAATTCTTGGATTATACAAATGATAAAACCTCCTCTCTATATATAGGAGTCCATGGGGCCACAATGTAATCCTAGTGGGGCCACAATGTATCCTAGCCGACCTAACAATAATAATGTAAGGGCAAAATAATAACAATATGGGGGTTACAGGGGTACAACAATAACAATAAGGGGGGCTATACTAACATACTAAGAGACTACACTAGTAATATAGGGACCTAACATGCCCCTCTCCTTCAAACAAGTGTTGTCCTCAACGCTTGATTATTTCTTGATGCTTCTGTATAAAATTATCATCCTCCCATGTGGAATCTTCTCCAGGAAAGTTATTCCACTTGTTGAGATACTCTGAAATTGATCGTACTTGTTGAGATCTTGTTTCTGTGACTGCTTCAGAACTTCTTTCGATGTGATGTTGATCTTCCTATTGTTTCATTTGATTTTGCACCAAAGTTAGGTTGTCCTTTGAGAGTTGGAGAACTTGTTTTTGATGCTCAATGTGATCTTCCACTACTTTACCATCCATATTAGATTTTATTTGATCCTTCAAAACATCCAACTTAGCCTTCATTTCTTCTTCTAAACCATCTATGTCATCTTCGGTTTCTCTTCGTAAGATCGAAATTTTTTGCACTTGGTACCGTAATTTTGATATCTCATAGTGCAATTCTTCCTCTTCATGCTTCATAGTATAGATTTATGAGGGCTTAATGGGTATGGAATTATTTTTTGGAGGCATTATATAACCCAATGCTGATAAATATTCTTCAATACTCCCTTGGAATCACTTCAAACTGCTTTTTCAAACAAACATTATGCAATTTTAAAAAACAAATACACACCTTTTTCTTTCTTTTGTGGAGCTCGATATTGAAACTGAATTATCCCTATGATTTAAGATCTTCAATATCTGAAATTCTGCCCTGAATTAGCACTCTGAATCTTCTTTTGAATGCCACAGTTCTAACCTAATTTGGATTCTTCAAGGTAAATTCATGTCCAATCTCCCACAATGACCTAATTATGGACTGGTTCAGTAGAGTGAACTTGTACGACTTGCCACATGTCACTATTTCGTCTTTTAGCTCTTAAATTGATAGAAACAAAACTACAGTTTGTGTACTTGTGGCCACTTTTTAAGGCACTCCAATATGATGCTTAGAGAGAGAGTTATGATGCTTTTCCCACGATCACCACATTGAGATGAAATTCAGGAGCCTGAAAAAACACTACCTTCCACAGATCATATCTCTAAAAATATTGTGAACCAAGCTCTAAAATTTTGCGACGAGTTTCCTTAGGATTTTAGCTTCACGCCCTAAAAATTTCAGATTCTGAACCTTCGTAGAAAAAAAAATTATAGGACAAATGTCACGATGACTTGTTTATATTAAATTGAGGAGCCTCCAAAAAGACCTAACTTCCACAGATCATATCTCCGAAAATTTTGCGAACCAAGATCTAAAATTTTGCGATGATGTTCCTCAAGATTTCGGCTTCGCACCCTAAACATTTCATCTTTTGAAACATCGTAGCAAAAAAATTATAGCGAAAATTCCACGATGACATGTTTGGAGCAGCGAAACCCTAGAATCCAAAGCTCCGATGCCAAATGTTGTGAAACCAACTCCAAAAATAGAAGAAAAGACATATCAATGTCTTAGAAATAAGCCACTTCGAGGGGGAAACCTCCAATACATTACATGAATGAACCATTCTTGGATGATACAAATGATAAAACCTCCTCTCTATATATAGGAGTCCATGGGGCCACAATGTAATCCTAGTGGGGCCACAATGTATCCTAGCTGACCTAACAATAATAATGTAAGGGCATAATAATAACAATATGGGGGTTACAGGGGTAAAACAATAACAATAAGGGGGGCTATACTAACATACTAAGAGACTACACTAGTAATATAGGGACCTAACAGCACTCACCAGGAGAAAATTCGAATACCATAGAGGGAGGATCGGGGTGAAGGATAATCCCTATCTTGTTGAGAGGGAGTGTTGAGATTCAACAAGATGATGAGTTTAGTGAAAAGAGTCGCCTTCACTAAGTAGGCCGGCAGGCTATTTTTGGCGCAAGTCTATTTTTAGACTATGTCTATTTTTAGACATGATGATCATATTTTAGAAGTTGCAGGATGCTATTTTTGGATGGTTGATCAAGTTGAAAAAATAGATTAAATTCTATTTTTAGAATATTTGGCGAATTCTATTTATAGATCGCTGATCCAAAAATAGATGCATGTCAATTATTATTAGCTCTTAATAATAATCAGACTCTAAACAGCAACTTATTCTCTTGGAGCACTTTGTTTCAGTGCACAGATGTGGCACATCAGTGGACTGAGGAAATTACGCAATTCCCAAGGGTTTACTGGAGCTAATGCATGGAGGACTCAGTTAGAACTCAAGTGGCAGAGTTATGACACAGTTGGAAAAAATAGTTATGGATTTGTATTCAGTTTAACTCAGTTAGACTCAGTTGAGCTAGTTGTATCTAGTCTAACTGATTGATACACTAGTGAGAGTGGAGTGAATTAATTAGTTAATTAATTCACAAATAATAACTCATTAATCAACTGAAGAATACATCAGTTAACTATAGTGCATGGCAGTTTCAGTGGAGACCCAGTGGAGAGATAGGTGAAAGGGCAAGATAGACTATATGTTGTGACTATAGTGATGCATTGATTGCATCACACACATATTGGAGTTGCCAATGAGGATTGCGCAGTCAAGGCAAGGGTAATTCAAATTCATTCAAATCTATTCTTCAGCAGGGATTGTCCAGTGGAGGCAGTCTAGCAGGAGGGCAGAGATCGGTGCATGGATTTGCAAGATTGTTCCTGATTAGTTTATGAAGATTGTACTGTATTGAGAGCTTGTGATAAGCTTTGTATGAGATTCTCATGTGATCTCCATGTTACATAATATATAGTTGCGGTTTTGAGCTTCAGGCTTTCCCAGTTAAAAACTGTGTTATGTGCGATAATTTTTATTTATGCTTTACATGTGTGTGCAATTAAATTTTCCACAAAATATTAACAAGTGGAATAGATTCAGTGTTTTGCGTAAAGTCAAATAGTGTGATATCAAGTGGATCTAGGACATATGCATGCTTAGTGCATATAATTTCTACACTATTTATATAGTAAAAAAAAAAATCTCATCCCGCCTGTATATATAAATTAACATTTCAAACATTTTAATAAACTAAAATATTTATCTAAGTACTAAATACATCTTATAACTGTAAATACAATAATTATATTATATGAATAAACCATAAAATCCAATATATATTCTTTTACGACTCTGATAAAATCCAAAACTTGAGAAGATACCATCATCCAAAAACTCACATGTGCCGCCTACAATAAGAAAACTGTTTTTGATAAAAACTAATCCACAACGTACAATGGTTAGGTGTATAATTGATCAACTACCTCGTAATATCCCACAACATATACCATCGGTAGTTTCAAGGTTCAGTTAGCGTTGCACGTCCTGTGATGTGGTTTTTTCCACGTAGCAGTATTTTAGCATGGGAATTTCTGGGAGTGTCTAATAAAAACGTAATTATTACCCTTGTAAAGTTGACAAACGAGCATCATAGCTGACTCAACATTATGTGATCTTGGTTTTTCCGGCCATGATTAATAAAAATCCCACTGTCATGACGAACTCGCTGAACCCCAAAAAAATCCCACGGTTGTTAAGAAAGCGCTGAACCCTTACGAAATAGAAATGAATTTGTGACTGAGAATATAACCATCTAGATAATATCAATCCAACATTTTAGATTCATTTATCAGAATCACGGAAATTTTTAGCGTAAAATATTTAATAGATCATCTGATAACTCTCTCTTGAATTCATCCTAATTACAGTCTCTTTCAGATTCATTTGGAAATTATATGCACCAAGAAGAATTTAAAATAAAGATACTAATAGTCGCCAGCACTTCAAGCTTCTTACCTCAATTTGACTGCGGGCCTTATGGTGCTCACCAACCGAAAACCTTATGGTGCTCATGGAGTTTTAAATCCGCCAGCAGTTTCAGAGAGCATCCAGCTAAACCAAGAAAAAGCCACAAATTATTTTCATGCAAATGAAAGGAGGAAAAGTTGAAGGATTTGTTTCATTTCCTTAAAGACTCTACAGTAAACACTTAGTTGGAGCACCTGGAATGCTGTTCTTTGTGCAGATTTCACCTTTGCAAAACTCAGTCCATATATATTCAGAGAAGAAAATTAATTTTTGAAATACAATTTCAGATCATTTACTAAATAGAAATGAATTTCTAACCAAGAATGATGAAGAGCTCTAGTGGAGCGCACCATGGCTTGCAATTTTCGTCTTCAGAAGGCTCATCTGTAAAAGTGTAAAAATCTTTAAACATTCTTATAGAAGTTCGAGAAAAAAAGGCATATGAATTTTTTTAAGAAAAATAACAAAAATGGCAAGTTATCCTTCAAATTCATCTGGAAATTATATGCACCAAGAAGAATTTAAAACAAAGATACTAATAGTGCCCAGCACTGCAAGCTTCTTACCTCAATTTGCCTACGGGCCTTATGGTGCTCGCCAGCAGGAAACCTTATGGTGCTAGTGGAGTTTGAAATCCATTTCAGAGAGCATCCAGCTAAACCAAGAAAAAACTACAAATTATTTTCATGCACATGAAAGGAGGAAAAGTTGTAAGATCTGTTTAGTTTCCCTAAAGAATCTGCAGTAAACACTTAGTTGGAGCACTTCACTTGTAACGCTGTTCTTTGCGAATATTTCACCTCTGCAAAAATCGGTCAATATATATTCAGAGAAGAAAATTAATTTTTGAAATATAATTTCAAATCATTTACGAAATGGAAATGAATTTCTGACAAAGAATGATGAACGACTTTAGTGGAGCGCACCATGGCATGCAATTTTTGGCGATTATGTTCATCTTTTTGGCTTGAATTCATCTTCATGAGGCTCCTCTGTAAAAGTGGAAAATCTAACTAACATTTATTTGATTATTTCTATAACTTATTATTAATCATTGTATTTAATCTAAAGGTAGAAATTTTTTCGATTGTCTAACATGAAAATCAATGGTATAAAATGTTACAAGTGGCATTTAGGAAAGTTGTTTTCAAATAGTGACGCTTTACAGCGTAAAAATAATAGAAATAAAAATTGATCCCATAGAAGATAATCCTTATAGTCAAAAGAACTTAATCTTTGATAGAAATAAAAACGATCTCTTTCTAAATGAATTAAAAACTAATTTGCTTCCTTTATCTAGTATAGACAACATAGATGACCTCTATCATAATTTTACTACAACCCTCTCATATTCTATTAACAAGTTCTCAATTGAAGTCTCAAGTAATAAAAGAAATAGCAAAACCAACCCATGGTATGGCAAAGATTGTAAAAGCGCAAGGAGAGCAATTAAGGAAGTTGTTGATGAATCTCTCAAAATTAACAAGATAAAAACCTACAAAGCCCTAACTAAAACGAAAAAAAAGGCAATATATTCGTAAAAGACAAGAGAATCTCTTACACCTCTCTAAGGTGGATCTTAAGAAATTATGGAGGCAGATTCTAACTAGGAAAACTAAAAGTAATAATAAAATTTCTTTACATGATTGGAATTCCTATCTTAAAAAGCTTTATGAATCTCCAAATGCCAGGGATTTTGAAACCCTTCTCACAAGGAAATAATTTTTCTCATTAGAAGACATTGATTTTGGGGTTAAACGTTTGGAAAATGGGAAAGCTAAAGACATTTAAGGTTACCAGGCAGAAATCTTAAAAATTGGAGGTCCTGTCCTCGTCCCCCACATCCACAAGCGGTCAAGCAAGGGTTCCATAAACCTTGGACTTAGAGCCTCATTATCCCTATTTTTAAAAGTGGGGATACAAATAACCCCTCTAATTATCGAACAATTATGATCAACCCTCTCTTAGCCAAGTTATATGGTATTATTTTGGAAAATAAGTTAAGCATTTGGCTTGAAAGTGAAGGTAAGCGGGCTAAAGGCCAAGCGGGTTTTAGAAGGTAGCACTCAACAACGGACCACCTCGTTACGCTTAGGATCATTGTGGAGGAATTCCACAATGATAAATCCAATCTCTTTTGTTGCTTTGTGGACTTTAGAAAGGCTTTCTATACAGTTCCTAGAAATAACCTATGGAATAGATTAAAAGAGCTAAATGTTCCTTTCGAGCTAAGAGCGGCCACTATAAGGTTATATGAGAATGTAATTGCCAAGTTAAAGAGCAATGAGGGCTGGTCAAAAGATATTAAGTGTAATATCGGAATTAAACAAGGTTGCCCCCTCTCCCCTACCCTATTTGGAATTTACATCGACAAGCTAGAAGGTTGTTTATAGAAAGCAAGATGTGCTAGCACGATCTTAGCTAGGATAGTCATCATCCTTTTTTCTCTATGTTGACGATTTTGTTCTTCTTGCAAGGTGCCCATCTAATCTTGATAAGCAACTTAGACTTTTTAAGGATTTTTGCTCTACCATGGGTATGTTTGTTAACACTGACAAAACAAAAGTTATGATTATCAAATCCAAGAAGGACACTTACGCTAAGTTTATGTATGACAATAGTAACTTGGAGGAAGTGTCTTCTTACAAGTACCTAGGAATTGATATTCATCACAAGCTCAACTAGAACTATAGCATTCAGAAAGGAAAGGATTGATGGGGGTGGAAAGCAATGGGGGTGGAAAGCTTGTTTGGTCTGGAAAATGGTGCTTAAAATGGAAAATCTAATGTTGAGTTAGAAAAGAAGTTCCTCTTTGAAACTTTAGTCACTCCTGTTATCTTATATGGATATGAGGTTTGGGGTTGCAGCATCTCTAGAGAATCCTGGAGAAAGATTAAGCAAACCCAGAATCGTTTTGTAACGTATAACCTTAAAATTAAAAGCAATACACCCTATCCTATTCTCCTTATAGAAGTGGTTCTTTCCCCTATTGAGGGCCTAGCTATGACTAGGCTTCTGTTGTACAAGCACAAGCTCAATAGCATAGGAGACCAGAGACTTCCTAAGCTAGCTGTAAATTCCAGCCAAAACCACCTAAGGCTTAAATGAGGTTGGTATAAAGACACCAGGACCTGGTTAAACCATTGGGAGATCAACAAGAATGTTGCATTGAAAACATCAATAACATTAAAAAAATTGTTACTTCTAAGCTCAAAGAAAAAATGTGGTGTGAGAAAGATCTAGAAGCTAAAAGAAAATTAAGGTATTATAAGGAGGTTATCAAATCCACCTTAAAAGATCAAAAGTATCTCTCTATTTTAACTAGCTCAAAGAAGAAAATTAATATAGCCAAGATTAGAACGAACTCTCATGAGCTCCATAGTGAAACAGGTCGTTGGACAATTCCTAAAACACCATGGATGGAAAGGATCTGCCATCTCTGTGAGAATATGAACATCGAAGATGAAAATCACTTCCTCTTAGAGTGCCCCGCGTACAACCACATTAGAGCTCAATATCATAATCTTTGTTGCAATACTGACCTTCCTAGCCTTTTAAGATGTCAAAATTATAGTGAGCTCGGGAGGCTTCTCTCCATGTTTTTTGAGCATAGGAATAAAATATTAAATCAAACTAATTAACTTTTTTCTTTAGGTCTGATAGACCAAAGATTGGTCTTAGCGGACGTTAACCATCATCATCATCATCATCATTAACTAAGTAAATTCTCATACATGAAATTATAAATTACAATATTCAAGTGAATTTATTCAAAGTTGCACATGAAATGCCTTAATAGTGTAACAGACTATATATAAAAATAAAAATAACGTTGTGAACCAAAATTATATATATATATAGACACTTATCTTTGTAATTTAATTTTTATCAATAAAATCTAATTATAATATCTCAAAAAGTAAACGAAGATTAATTACCCATCAAATTTCAACCTGGCCTTCAATGTATGAAATCCTTTTGAGACTGTTGATCACTATCCTCGTTGTTCTTACTGTCAAAAAGAATATTGATTCGCTAACTCTTTTTCTGTCAAAATGTTTCCATAAATTGGGAATTAACAAGTTCATGAATTGGGCTGACTATAGTCATATTCTCTTTAGTATTGTCAAGTTTCCATGGTAGTTTCTATAAATTGGGAATTAACGAGGCCGTGAATTGGGCTCCTTATAGTGGTATTCTCTTTAGTATCGTCAAGTTTCCATGATAGTATTCTGTCAGAATCATCTCGTTTCTAGGTAAATTTAACTGCTTTTACAATTATATAAAAGTTTAACTACTCATCATTACCACAGTAGTAAATTCAGAATAGGTGGATTAATCCATATATTGACTACAAGTGGATTATGTTCTGTACATACGGTATTCTACGACATTATAACAATGCTTGATTTTCAAGTTTTTTGTTTTAATATACCATTAAATTCCAATACATATTTTCATTCATCCCTGACCAAACTTGAAAAATCCATACCTATTAAAACGATATACTATCTACGGTGTTCATATCAAACTGAGAAAATATGTTAGTGCATTTACTTGAAAATAGAAACGAGAAATTTCTCTTCTTATTGCAACAACTCCTGTGAAAGGAGTCTTCACAGAGAAGTTGTGAAATTGAAGTTGGAACATGCTGTTTGTTTCAAGTACAGAGAGGAGGAGAAGCGGAGTGTAGAATTGGCCAGATCGAATTGGAGTAGATTATCCTGCATCTGAAACGTCCCTATCATAATCGATGAAGATACTCCAAACAGTAGTACTACCGTTGCCCTGCAGCACGAGGTTTATCGTCGGCACAGCGGGACCAACATGAGTAAAATACAAACCACTCAGGTGAAACAGGCTCCGAAAGGGGCCACGGAGGCAACGCGCGAGATATTCATTTTCTTAGCCACGTTGGTGAATACGCTTAGGAGGGAGTTATATATGGGGGTCGCGAGTTGTGTGTAGCCCACCACGGTGCTCAGCTTGGTGCCCCCACGTCCCTCCGTGCCAATTTGCAACTTATCTGCGTCGATTGGGACGTGGGCTCCGTTGACTTCTATGCTCTGAACAACGATATAAAATGCGCTTCTATAGATGGGATTCTTGATCAAGGGAGTGCGGATGAGGCCACTAGATAGGTCTACACCAGCTGGCGAAACGAAGACGAGTGGCCCACCTCCAAATGAGAGAAGTATTTGTTTTCATAGCGGAAATAAATATTTTTCAGTGAATTGACCCATAAATGTACCTGGAAAGTAACTGCTCACCGTTGGATTAAAGCAAGTACACCATCCAACGGTGGGCATCTATTTTCCAGATGCATTTATGGGTCAATACACTGAAAATATTTGTTTTCATCACCCGCTTCTTGGCCACTTGGAAGACATATGGCAAACTTTTGGCTAAAATGCTATGCGACAAATAGCTGAGCTGGCAGTGCTAGTGTGGAAGAGCTCATCCTAGCGACCTGCGCCACTTTTCGAGGAGAGATTTCCATTAGCGGCGCAGGCGAAGGCGATGTGGCGGATCCTGGCGACGGGGCCGGAGCTCGAACCGTCACTGCTGAGAAGGGCCACTGTGTCCTACCCAAGTTCGAAGCCTGGGTTGGGCACCACACAGGTGTGGTGGTTACAGCCAGGGCAGCTGGGCCCATTGCAGTTGACGCAGCGAGAATGCTCATACGACTTTCACAGCGTTGAACCGCAGACGACCGGGCTGTAAGTAGAGGAGCTGTAATTTTTCTTGTCGCAGGATACCCACATGTAGTCTTGCTCGATATCTAGCATTAGTTGCAGGACCCACATAGGGTTCTCTACCCAATCTCCACGGTGTAGTTTTTCGACCGAGAATCATAGTTGATCGGCGTGACGAGAGCCGTCGGGCGCTTTCAGGAAGCATTTGCAAGCAATTGACAAAAACAAAGGATTAGAGCTGCAATGAGGGCGAGACGGAGAATGTATGGGAGTGATTGTGCAGGTGAAATGTATAGAATGTTTAGCGAGATCAAATTTGATCTTGGTTGAAATTTGATGGATAATTAATCTTTAATTTCATTAGCTAGCTAACAAAAAGACAGTTAGCTAACCAATAATTTTTTTGACAGTACAATCAACGGTTAAAATAATTAAAATTTGATGAGTTAAACTTTTTGGTTTACTGCTGGAGTATTGGACCATAAAAACTCTTACAGCTATTGGTAATTCTATTGGCACAACAAGATATATTAATCCATGTTGTATTGGCACGACGGATAAATGGATTGCATGGATTTTCGTCGAAGTTGCATTTCAAGGTGAGATGGTCAAGGACGTCATCACCGACAGAGGATTGACTATTGGGGTGTACCATTTAGGTTTCTCATCTGTCATCAGACTGGTCATATACAACAGAATTGTCGATCATATACAACAGAATTGTCGAAAAAGGCACCGAAGGGTGGCTCAACAGCGAACCATTTCTATTGGGCACAAGAGACAAATCGCTTATCTTTTTTCTTTAGATGCAGAATTACCAAGTAAGAATATATCTTCATCCTTTGAAAGTGAACAGAATAATGCATCTGATAAAAATGAAGCTTATATATCTCCATCTTTTACTCATAAAATACCCCAAATATCGGATAATTGCTGCTCGAAAGGATATTTGACGCCTCCCCCTTATAATTTAGTTTCTACCTTACAGGCTGGGACCATTGATGACCCCCATGGCTGTTGTGTATCCGATAAATCTGTCGCTCTTCCTCCTTTGCCGCCTTCAAATGAGCCTTTAATCATTTCCTCCACTATGCCCCATTAGGAGTGGGCATCTCCTCTCTCCTCGCATGATCCTATTTCGAACCCTCCAAATGATTCCCCAAAAAACATTGTAGGAAGTGATCTGGACTCTATCCTTCAGAACCCTATGCTAGATCTGGCAGCCCTCACTGTCTTTGATAAGATCCCTGTGGATCCTCAGCCTTCCATATCTTCAAATTTTGCGTCTAATATTACTATTCGGAAGACCTCAAAATTAGGTTCTAGACATTTTCGGGGCAGACATAAATCAAAAGCTCTTTTCAGGTGAAGCTTCTTGACCTACAGGACATTCCTATTTTGATGGTGGAGGCACATCAGGCCCTTAGAGCAAGCAACCCAGGAAAGGGTGGGCCATGAACTCAATTCTATCTCTTAACATAAGAGGGATGGGCTACCCTTCTAAGATTCTTCGCCTCTGGGAGATGGTAGATGAATATCATCCAACTGTAATTTTCATGCAAGAGACTTTATGCACTAGGTTGAATGCTATCAAAACCCTTTTGCCCTATTTCCCTAGATGGAAGGTCGTCGGTATTGATGCAAATGGTAGGGCGGGTGGTATGATCATATTATGGAACACTCTGATGGTAGATTTCAAAGCATATGAATTTTTTGGAGAGATTTTTTTAAATGGCTTCTTTCAAGGGATCAAGGATAAGATTGTTGTCATCAATCTATATGCTCCTTGTCAGGCTCGCAGTGTCTTCTGGGATAAAATGGAAAACTATGGAATATTATATCTGAATAATCTGTTGATGATAGGTGACTATAATGTGACTTTGGTCGCTGATGAATCATGGGGCTCGAGAGCTCGGTGTGATCCTCTTGCTGATAAAATAGGAATGATGCTTGGTAACTTTGGATTGGTTGACATAAGACCGGTCCCTGTTGTGCCAACGTGGACTAATAGACGAAGTGGTTCGGAATATATTTCAAAGTGATTAGATTAGGCAATGATCAAACCTGAGATATTCAGGCTCATGGGCAACATGAGATCGAGAGTGATTACCACCACTCTTTGATCACATGACGATTCAGTTATCTTGGCGACATGAGCCCAAACCCAAAGGTTTGCCATTCAAGTTTAACCGGGTTTGGTTATCTGACCCTGATTTTAATAAGCTGGTGACTATTTTTTGGAAGGAAGATGCACAGGATAGAGGCCTTAATGGATGGTATAGGTTGGCAGATAAACTTGGAAGGCTGAAGGGTATTGTTAAAAAATGGGAGCGGAATAAGAAAGAGATGAAAAAAGAGAGAGTATATAAATATTGAAGCTTGTATAGATAAGATATATAAGAAGATGCATCTTGAGCCCCGAAATGAGGAGACATATACTTTACTTGCTGATTTGGAAGCCCATAAAATGGCCTTATTACGAATTCAAGAGACAACATGGAAACTCAAGAGTAGGAATCAGTGGCTATGGGAGGGTGATTTGAATACTAAATATTTTCATAAATGTGCAAATGGAAGGCGTAACAAAAAGGCAATATGGAAAATTCAGACAGCGGATGGAATGAGTAAGGTTACTAATTCTGAAATATTGAAGGAAGCTTAGAGTCATTTCAACTATTTCTACAAAGCGGAATGGGTATCGACACTCAATGTCAAAGATGGGTCATTGATCATTTACCGCATATTTTTTATCAATAGGCTAATGATTTCATGATGAATTCTATTTCTAAAATGGAATTGGAATCTGTCCTCAAATATTTTGCGCATGATAAAAGCCCGGGCCCTGATGGCTAGCCGGTTGAGTTCTTTCTTCATTTTTTTGAATTACTAGGGGTGAACTGCTCTCTCTCACTAAACAAGTCCATATTCTGGGCTATGTACCGGGGGATCTGAATACTACTTTCATTGCTTTGATATGTAAATCATCTGATCCATTAATTTTTGTTGACTTTAGACCTATTGCTTTATGCAATGTCTTATACAAGCTCACATCTAAGATCATTGCTAATCTCATGAGAGGATTCTTATCTAGCACTATTTCAGAGGAACAATATGGATTTCTACAAGGAAGATCGATCCATGATGTGGTTGTTATAGCTCAGGAAGCAATGCACACTATCCACGATAAAAAAAGAGAGGCTCTCATTTTGAAAATTGATTTATATAAGGCCTATGATATTGTAGATTGGTCTTTTATCAGGCTAGTTCTCCTTAAAATTGGCCTTTCGATGTCTTCAATCAGGTGGATCATGGCATGTATCAGTTCTGTTAGATATGGTGTCCTCATCAATGGTGTTCCTACAGATTTCTTCATGGCTGGGAGAGGACTTAGGCAAGGATGTGCCTTATCACCTCTCATATTTATTCTAATGATGGATGGCTTTAGTAATCTAATGAAGATGGCTACGAATGCAGGTTATTATGCAATTTTATCCTTTTCTCCATCGGTAAGCATCACACATTCTCTCTTTTTTTATGACATGCTAGTATTTGGAAATCCTATCAAAAAACATTGGTTCTACCTCTCTTACATATTGACCCGTTTTGGTGTGACTACTAGTCTTTGTATAAACAAGGGGAAATCAATCCTTATTTATGATAATGGTGACATGGAAGAGATTATATTTATAGTTGGTTTCCTAGGGGTTGATACTAATTTTATCATGGATGGTATTACTTATCTGGGCTTTAGGCTGAAGCCATGTGCCTATTTTAATCGGGATTGGGAATGGCTGGTGGATCAATATAAGAATAAAATCTCGAAATGGACTAATAAGTGGCTTTCTCTTGGAGGTCGTTACATTTTGGTTCAAGTTGTTCTGTCTCAACTTATGGTGTATTGGGCGTATTTATTTTACTTGCCAGCTTTCATTATTGGCAAAATAAATGCAATAATATCTCACTTTATATGGGTTGGATCCTCCTCGAGGAAGAAATATCACCTTTGCAAGCTATCACTTCTCACTATACCCAAATCATATGGACGATGGGGTTTATTGGATCTTTGGGTTTTCTCAAATGCCCTACTCACCAAATCGCTATGGTGCGTACTAAACAGCAATGGGATATGGGTGAAAATCATTGGTCATAAGTATATATCCAGTGATCCTTTTTATCAGCTCTTTCATGGTACTTTTGAATCTGTTCATGTTTCTTCTCAGATTTAGCGCAACTTTAATAAGATTAAGGAAATCCTGGGCAGTAGACTGATATGGATATTTGGAAACGGGCAAAAAATTCCCATTGGAAGTGTGAGAATTAGGGGACTACAGGATAAGGAGGTTTTTGATGCAGTTCTAATACACAAGCTCAATCAAAGGGGATTATTTTTTCTGTCTGATATTATCTCTCACCGAGAATTGCGTGCCCCTATCTAGAAATATTTGTCTTCTATCGGTTTACAAATCCATGATTGAGATAACTGGAAGCGATTTATTGGAGCTATTCAGCGTGCCGGATTTTCTCACAATAGAGAGGGAGATAGGATTTCATGGGATGGATCATTACAGGGAAACTGCATATATGTTCATGAATTACACCATATAATTAAAACAAATCAGAATGGCAACTGTCCCATATCGTGTTTCTATCCAGCGTGGAGATGGAAGATCCTGCACAAAATTTTGCTATTTGTTTGGCTTCTTAGGAATGGGAAGATACTCACATGGGAGAATATCAAAAAACAAGGCAATCAGGGACCTGGGAGATACACTCTTTGTAAAATTGAAGATGAATCTGTAGGTCATTTTTCCATCGAATGTATTGTGGCTCAACAGGTATGGAGGTTATTTTTCCACTTTTGGATGATCCACTTTGGAGACCTATCGACTGCGAATAGACATTTCAATACTGGGCAACTACTAAGGGCTACTACAGGTCTTTACCATATTATGTTATGTGGGAACTTTGGGGTGCTCGTAATCGCATGATCTTTCAAGATGCCCCCTTTGACATTGTTTGTGTCAGTCTAGTCATATTTCCATCAGTGATCAAAATTTCTCTTTTGCATTTGCATATTAGGAGTCCCATACCATAAATTTTCTCCATTCCGCTAGGTCATGGATTCATTGATGGTAGTGGTTTTTCTATCAGTTTTCCCTCATGCAAAACTTGTTGATTCTCTTCTCTATGGTCTTTAGTCATGAGTCACTTTCGCTCTCAAAATCATATCATTAGGTCATAGGGTTGGTCTCATTAGGTTTTAGGGTATCACCATGGTCAAATTAATGAGTCAAGTGTCAAAAAATATCAGCAAGGTCATTAGGAGGTCTAATAAACTCAAAGTCACAACACCTGGGAAGATCAAAGAAATGTTTTATTCAGCTTGATGTAATTTTTGCCTCAAAATGATGTTTTGAGGTGAGAACATGATACTTTGCTTTTATTATGTAATTTTATGTCATCATATGTAATAAGTCACACTTTAGAATCTACTATCTCCACAAAGTCATCACCCTGCCCTTCAGAGAATTTTCCACAGAATTTTCAGTGCCAAATCATGTTTTAAATAAGTCCATCAGAAAGAGCCTGGAAAGAGCTTTCCAACAATATATTACACTCTCAAAACTGACTCCTGGATTGAAATTTATGCCTAAATGAATAAAGTCCCCTATACCCTAACCCTTCCCCTTTTCCCATTTCCCTCTTACACTTTATTTCATTATAGCTTAATGGTTTTTTATATAAAAACCCCTTTTTTTCCCCTTATGATTGCAAAAATCACATTTCAAAATCTTTTAAAACAAAAAATCCAATGCGGTTTAGTTAAACCACTTCCCCTCCATACCCCTTAAAACTTTATAATAAAATTTTAAAGTTTTTTTTATTATAAAATCCCCCTTCCAATCGCAATTGCGCCATACTTATGCGCGCTCCGATTGACCCTTGTGATTGTAAAAACTCTGATACGATTGATTAAATCCCGACTGTTGATTTGATCAACGATTCGATGGCCCATATTGCGATCGCACGTCCCAATTGAGTCCCTCCCGATTGACTTCGCCCGATTACTCCTCCACTGTCGATCTGCCCATCCGATCGGATGGCCCACAGCCCATCGCTCCATCGTAATCGCATTTCCCTCATATTGTTACACCCACTCCTCCGATCTCCCAATTGGGATTGTTGACTGGGCCCCACTATAAACTCTTCTGCCTCTTTAATGAAAGGGCACCTTTTCCCTTTGTAAATATGCAAAAATCATTTTTTTGTTTGTTTCCAAAGACATATATCGTCAGACATTGTTTTTATTACCACCGCTCTATTATATTACCCCATTTCTTATTCCCAATCGCAATTGGCGAAAATCTTATTGTGTGATACACCGGCCCCAAAGCCTCGATTGCGATTGCGATTTATAACTCCCGGGTCCCACCTAAAATCCCTCCGCTCTTTCATACAAAAATCATCTTTTCCCTTTGTAAAAGTGCTGAAACATTTTATATGTTTTTTTACCCCATTACCCTTTGGCTTATCCATATTACATTAATTCCAATCGCATCGGACTTTTAGGGCCTCGTTCTAATATACTTATTCCCTTCTCCTTTCCTCCGATTGAAATTACACCATCGTAATGCGTATTTTCAAACGCTCCACTATATGTTGTATCCGTATTCCTCCCCTCCGATTCCAATTGTGATTGCGATTACAACCCCACCGCCTTTCCCTTCACTCCCTATATCCAAAAGGGGTCTTTACGTCATTTAAGGCATAATTTCATTTCCATGGTTTCAAAAGCATTTTTATTAAAGTTGGTTTTCTTCAAAGGACAAAGACAGAGAGACAGTCAAAGGCTGAGAACTAATTTTGAAACAGTGACATTTTCAGCAACGATTAAAAAGGGATTGGTTTTGCAGGTTTCTTCTTCTCATTGGTTGAATGTAACAGCGAATCTCTAGATGGTCAAAAAATGTATTGTTGTTCCTCTTTTTCAGGGGAAAATTGTTGGGTTCTTTCTATGATAGGATTTCAGTTCTTAAAGTTGGTAAAACAACTCCCTTTTTCTGTAGATCTATTTCCCCATATTTTCAGTCTATTTAATGTAATTTCGAGTTATTTGAAGATCAGTCTGTAATTCAAAAGTAAGGGAATAGTGTGGAAATTAAGGAGGATGCTCTGCGCTCCATTGTAACAGTTTTGACAGGGAATTAATAAAGATATGGAGCTCTGGTTTGTGGGATTAATGTGGTATGAGTTTTAGCATTTGTTCTTTCCTTTGTGTTCATATGTAAATTTGTTATGTTCACCATTCATTCATAAGCATCTATGGTTATTTTCAAGATAGATAGGTAGAATCCATTTTTTATTTCTCTGCCTTGGGAAATCATTCAATATTCCATGTTTTCTTTTATTTGAAAAGGATCCATCTCTTATGCCCCTTTCAGCTCCGCACCAGTATTTCCATTCCATCGTTATTTGAACTTGATTACTGAAATTTCCTGCCTACCTTGCCCCATGAAATAACCTGTATCCTAATTTAATTCCCTGATTCAAACTGTCCCATTTGTTCCATACATCCCTAAAAATTCATTTATTAAAACATTTCCCATTATTATACCTAGCCTAATATCCGTTCATAATTGTACTTTGTTGAATATATTTTCACGGAGAGAGCCCTCTCTTGACCTTGTAGGGCTAGCTACAAGGCTAAGCGTGGTTTAAAGGTTACCCTAATTTTCCCTTTTCAGCCTGAGGTTCAAATTAGGTGCTAACATTTCTGGTGACCATACTGGGGAGTAATTTACATAAAAAATTCATCACCCCAGTAATATTTTCCTTGTAAATTCCTGGACTCTGGATGATGGTGTTCAGATTTTGTTAGGCTGGAAATAAAATTTTGTAAAGTAGAAACTTGACCACACTAGCTTCAAGAAGATACACAAGGGCCAATCCTGATCCAAATCCTCCCCCTATGTTTGAAAATCCTAATCTCATTCCAAGAATAGTCAAAAGACAAGAGGGATCAGTAAGTCCTAGACCTATCTTTAGATCCCATACTTGGCCTAGTGAGTGGTTGTTTGTAGAAGATTTTTCTTTTGATGAATGTTTTGAGTTTTCTTTGTTCAGATGTAAGTCTGAAAATACACTTGATGACACAGTTTTAGATCCATAATTTCTTGTAGATATCGAAGTTCAAAGGGAAATTACATCAATTGATGATTATATTATGTATTCCCCTCAGTCATCTATCACTGTAACCAATATCCCTGAGCCTTCAGAGTCATCAGGAACAACATTTCCTCCCCCTAATTCATCAACATTCCCATCAGTGAATTCTCATCTTTCATCTCCTCCATCGACACCTCCCTTAAATCCTAGTAGCACAAACACTATTGTAAATCCCCCTCGAGTCATGGCTGCCCACTATGCACCCCTGGTTTTACCTTAGGTTCTGAATGATATGCCTGATGATTACCAAAGTAAAATTTCTATCTTTGATGCCACTCAAAGCATCATAGCCCAGCAGCATGTTGATAAGATGAATGATTTTTTCGATCTTCATGAGGTAGAGGCAGAGAATGTAACCACAAGATTGTTTGTCCAAAGCTTTGGAGGTGAAGTTAGAAAGTGGTTCAGAGCCTTACCAGCAGGCTCTATCCGCACTTTGCAGGAGTTACATACATAGTTCTTAGACCAGTGGGAGGTAAATAAAAACCCACTCCAAATTTTGTCTGAATATGAGAATATTAAAAGGAATGCAGGTGAAACTGTACAGGATTATTGTGTGAGATTTAATGCTGTATATAATGCTATTCCGGCTAATCTCAAACCCCCTATGGATTTATCTTTCCTAAAGTTTCCAGATGGTTTTGATGCTGATACGGCCTATCAGCTACGAGAAAGAGATCCTGCCACACTTGAAGACATGCTGAAGATAGCCGTGAGTGTAGAAGCGAATTTGCTGGCCAGAAGAGCGTGGATAAGGGCTGAAAAGAGAGTGACTATTAAATAAGAAGCGTCTCCTTCATACGCAAGATGGATAATTTGATCCGAACAATCAAAAATATGGTTGATCGGCTGGCAATTTCAAATAGGCCTGAAACGCAAATCAAGAATCCAAATTTCAGAGGACAGCAGTAGCCGCAATTCAGAATCAAGCAGAGAGAATAGAGAGCGCAGGACCAAGCAGCACCACAACAGCAGATCAGAACTCCATTTCAGAAAAATTATGTTCAAGTAATGGAGACGGATGATGATGATCCTGTGATTGAAGCCAATCATTTCTTCACTGCAGATGGTGCGCTCATCTTACTGAAGATGAGGAATATACAGTGATTGCAGACGTTCAAAAAGATGAAGATTTTATTTTGGCCAATGATGCAGTGTTAGAAGATGAGTCCGATGATTTCCAAAGAGGATACATGAATGCTTTATCAGCCCAACAAAAGCAGTATTCCTTGAGAAACAGAGATGTCCCGATCAGTCCCATTCAGAAGAGAAAAGAGCCCGCAGATCCTTCCCCTAGCAAGACATCCTCAGCAATCAACACTGCAAATAACCAGCAGAGCGCAACAAAGGAGCAAGTAGAGAAGAAAGATCCTCCCATCAAAGAGGTAGAAAAAGTTCCTTCTTTTAATTTAGAAAATGAGATCTCTAAGCTAAAGGTGTCCATGCCCTTGACTGAGTTGGTGAAAAATAGTACTTACAAACATCAGGTGTCTAGAATTTTGCAAATAGACTCTGTTTCAGATATGGTAAATGTTGAAGACGATTATCCTAAACTCATTTTTGGTCCAGGCATAGAAGATCAGTCTGAAGAAAGTGAAGTACCTCCCTTCTACCTGAGCCTTAGATTACATAAGTTCATCTTACATAATGCTATGTTGGACTCCAGAGCCTCACATAATTTGATGCCTAAAGCCATTATGGAGAAGTTGGGACTTGATATCACTCGCAAATATCATGATTTGTATTCTTTTGACTCGGGTAGGGTCCATTGTATTGGTCTTATCAAAGACTTGGTAGTGTCTTTAGATCAAATCCTAGACAAGAATGTTTTGATGGATGTAGTTGTTGTCAATGTTCCACCACGATTTGGAATGCTTCTATCTAGGTCTTGGGGTGCAAAACTTAAAGGAACCATGCAGCTTGACTTCTCTTATGCCACCATTCCCGTGTTTGGCCAGTTGAGAAAAGTATATAGGGAGAAGAAAATGAAATATATGATCACTAGCAAAGAGAAGCCAGTAAATCATCCCATTAATGCAATTCACACAGATTTAGAGTCATTTGTATTATATTCAGATGGTGGTTTGAAAGATGAAAATGTTCAGTTGGTACAAGTAGATGAAATACCTGAGATTTTAGAGAATTTTAGGGAAGTCCTCAAATAGGAAAAGGATAAAGCAGCAAGCACTTCTGAGCTTCCTGCCTGCCAACAACCAAAGGACAGTGAACAGCAGAAAGATGCAGAAATTAGTCAGGATAAAGTAGAAAAAGAAGCAAAATTTCAGCATCTAGAAGAGGAAGAAGAAGGCCTATGGAGCATGGAATTTGACGGAGTTGTTGGTAAGGACAGTGCTAGTATTGGAATATAGATTCGGAGCCCTGTTTTCCAGCTCGAAAAGGTTCCTAGCAATGTTAGAGTATGTGCTTATAAATTGGCTTTGGACTGATCTAACAATGAAGCAGAGTATGAAGCTTTGATTGCAGATCTGAAAATTCTGAAGAATCTAAATGCAAAGAGGATTTATGTTTATGGAGATTCAGAGATGATAATTAAAAAGGTAAAAGGAGAGTACCAAGCAAAACATCCACGATTGAGGGCCTATCGAAACGCAGTCCTTGATATCTTGAAGACATTTCCTGAGTACACTTTTACAGCAGTACCCAGAATGCAGAACATTATTGCTGATTCTCTTGCCACTAATGCAAGCAACTTGAAAATTCCGATGAACTCTAGCAATAAGTTTGAAATTTATGTCAAACATAGGCCTGCTGTTCCGGACAATCTAAGGTATTGGCAAGTGTTTTGGGATGACAATGAGATCAATGCTTTTTTTCAGAGTGATGGAAAATTCAAAGATACTCCCATAGAGGGTGATTATGAGGTTGATGATCAAGAAATTGAAACAAATCAGATGGACATATTGTAGCTGAAAGATAATGTAATTCCTAGAGGTCTCATACCTTTAGAGGAGATTTTTGATCAGGATGATGTTGTAAAGAAACCAAGTTTGGTGCCTACTGAGAAAGGAGTTGAATATGTGAATCTTGGAACAACAGACAAGCCCAAGCTTGTGAAGTTATCAAAGGCATTGTCCCCTGAGGTAAAGGAAAAGTATGTTAAGTTACTTTCTGAATTTTCTGATGTGTTTGCATGGGATTATTCAAACTTGAAGGTGTATGATAAGAACATAATTCAGCATACTATTCCCATCAAGCCATATCAGAATCCATTTAGACATAAGCTGAGAAAAATCAACCCAAAGCTGCTGCCATCCATTGAAAAAGAGGTAAATAGATTGTACAAAGCTGGTATCATAGTTCCAATTAGATTTTCTGACTGGATTTCAAATTTGGTCCTAGTACGTAATAAGATAGGAGAGATAAGGTTGTGCATAGATTTTCGGAATCTGAATAAAGCATCCTTAAAGGATAATTATCCACTTGTGAAGATGGACCATATTCTGCAAAGAGTAGTTGGAGCATCAAGGATGTCACTACTCGATGGCTACTCAGGCTATAATCAGATCTTGGTGCATGAGAAAGACCAAGACAAAACTGCCTTCACAACACCCTGGGGAACTTTCCAGTATGCCAAAATGCCATTCGGACTGAAGAACGCTAGAGCCACTTTCCAGCGAGCAATGGACATTGCTTTTGCCAATTAAAATGATTTTTTTCTTGTTGTTTATTTGGATGATCTGACAATTTTTTCTGGTTCTGATGATGAGCATTTACACCATTTGAGGGTTGTGTTTCAGCGATGCAAAAATTTTGGGATTTCTCTCAATCCAAAGACAAGCCTTTTTGCTATGGATGAAGGCAAGCTGCTGGGGCATATCATCTCTAAAGATTTTATCCACATCAATCCATCTAGAGTGGAGGCAATTCAACACATAGACCTTCCACAGAACAAAAAGGAGATTCAATCATTCAATGGTAATATGAATTTCTTGCGCAGATTTATACCCAATTTGGCTGAACATCTAAGAGAAATGACTAACATGTTGAAGAAGGATAGCACTGTCAAATGGAGTGAGGAGGCTATCAAGTCATTTAATCTGCAGTAAAGGATGTCCTGATGCAAACTGATCCAGAAGGTCGAAGAGGTGAGTGGATAGCAGCTATGTTGGAGTATGATTTGGAGATCAAGCCTACAAAGATGATCAAAGGCCAAGGCTTGGCACAATTAATGGCCCAATCAAATCTGCGTGCCCTGGATATAAACCTCATAACAAAAATTTCAGAGGATGAAGATGAAGGTTTGCTTGTTCCAATTTTAGATATTTTTCTATAATCCCCATGGTATTCAGATATTGTTTGTTCTTCATCATCTTTCACCACCTCCAGGGATGTCTAAATGAAAAGGTAGATCACTGAAACTTAAGTCTGCTAAATACTGTATTTTAAACAGTGCTCTTTATTGGAAATATCCAGGAGTTATTCTACTTAATTGTTTGGTTGAAGAAGAGGCTCAGAAGGTAATGCATGACTTTCACAAAGGTGATTTTGGTGGTCATTTGTTTTGGAAAACTACAGCTAACAAAGTGTTGATAGCAGGATATTATTGGCCCACTTTATTTTCACATTTGTATAAAACAATGATGAGTTGTCATGAATGTCAAATTTTCCAAGGGAAAAGGAAATTGCTTCCTCTTCCTTTGAAAACAGTTTTAGTAAATGCTCCCTTTCAGCAGTGGGGACTTGATTTCATAGGAGAAATCCATCCTGCATCATCAACACAGCATTGATGGATCTTGACAGGTACAAATTACTTCACCAAATGGATCGACGCTGTTCTAGCAAGGTAGGCAACTGATACGGTAATCATTCAATTTTTAGAGTCAAATATTTTCTCTCATTTTGGTTGCCCTCACAAAATTATAACAGATAACGCAACAGCGTTCAAATCTAAGAAGATGGTAGAGTTCTACAACAAATACAATATTTTGTTGGGCCATTCAACATCGTACTACGCACAAGGCAACGACCTGGCAGAATCATCGTATAAATCTTTGATAAATATAATCAAGAAAATGCTGGAGGCAAACAAAAGAAACTGGCATCGAAAGCTCATCAATGCATTGTGGTTAGACCGAGTTAGAAGCAAGAAATCCATAGGTATGTCACCTTTTGAATTAGTTTATGGTACTGATGTTGTCTTTCCTACATCACTTACAGTTCCAGTCATGAGATTATTACAAGAGGTTGGCACTGAAGAAGATGACAATCAGCAAAGAATCAATCAGATGATCCACCTTCAGTAAACAAGAGAGGAAGTGTCACAGAACACTATTCAGTTGCAGGAGAAGATAAAGAAGATCTATGACCATAAGACCAAAGCAGAAACGTTTCAGTTGGATGATGTGGTGTTGAGATAGGATGCAAGAAATGAGGACAAAGGGAAGCATGGTAAGTTCGACAACCTGTGGAAAGGACCATACGAGATTTCAGCATACAGGGGACATAATGCTTTCCTGCTTTCAAAAATGGATGGCCAAGATTTCCCTGGAGGAGCAGTGAATGGTAGGATTTTGAAGCACTACCATTGTTGAAGATAATGGATCAAAAACTATGTCACCATCATTGTATATACCATGTTATTTTTGCTCAGAGTTCAAGTACACAGTCATTGAAGTTTGGAGCCCGAGGTGAAGGCTATAAAACTTGAATGATATGTGTATAGTTTGGTTTTATTTCAGTTTTCAATCTCAGTCTTGAGTCAGAATCAGTTTTCATTGTGTTAGTTTCCAGTATTTTTTTGACTCCATGCCCAATGGATAAAGCTACTTGGTCTACGGTGTTCTTGGCACCTCCAAGGAGCTACCATCTCCATTGGAGCCAATGTTAGTGTCAGTCTAGTCATACTGCCATCAATGATCAAAATTTCTCTTTTGCATTTGCATATTAGGAGTCCCATACCATAAATTTTCTCCATTCCGCTAGGTCATGGATTCATTGATGGTAGTGGTTTTTCTATCAGTTTTCCCTCATGCGAAACTTGCTGATTCTCTTCTCTATGGTCTTTAGTCATGAGTCACTTTCGCTCTCAAAATCATATCATTAGGTCATAGAGTTGGTCTCATTAGGCTTTAGGGTATCACCATGGTCAAATTAATGAGTCAAGTGTTAATAAATATCAGCAAGGTTATGAAGAGGTCTAATAAACTCAAAGTCACAGCACCTGGGAAGATCAAAGAAATTTTTTATTCAGCTTGATGTAATTTTTTCCTCAAAATGATGTTTTGAGGTGAAAACATGATACTTTGCTTTTATTATGTAATTTTATGTCATTATATGTATAATTCACACTTCAGAAGCTGTTATCTCCACAAAGTCATCACCCTACCCTTTAGAGAAATTTTCCACAACACTTTCAGTGTCAAATCATGTACTAAATATATCCACCAGAAAGAGCTCAGAAAGAGCTTTCCAACAGTATATTACACTCTCAAAACTGACTCCTTGATTGAAATTTATGCCTAAATGAATAAAGTCCCCTATACCCTAACCCTTCCCCTTTTCCCATTTCCCTCTTACACTTTATTTCATTAAAGTTTAATGGTTTTTTATATAAAAACCCCTTTTCTCCCCTTCCGATTGCATAAATCGCATTGCAAAATCTTTTAAAACAAAAAATCCGATGTGATTTAGTTAAACCACTTCCCCTCCATACCCCTTAAAACTTTATAATAAAATTTTAAAGTTTTTTTTTATTATAAAATCCCCCCTCCAATCGCAATCGTGCCATACTTATGCGTGCTCCGATTGACCCTCGTGACTGTAAAAACTCCGATGCGAATGATTAAATCCTGATCGTTGATCTGATCAATGATCCGACAAGCCATATCGCGATTGAGTCCCTCTCGATTGACTCCGCTCGATTACTCCTCCGCTGTCGATCTGCCCATCCGATCAGACGACCCACAGCCCATCGCTCCATCACAATCGCATTGTCCTCATATTGTTACACCCACTCCTCTGATCTCCCGATTGCGATTGTCAATTGGGCCCCGCTATAAAATCTTCCGCCTCTTTAATGAAAGGGCACCTTTTCCCTTTGTAAATACACAAAAATCATTTTGTTTGTTTGTTTCCAAAGACATATATCGTCGGACATTGTTTTTATTACCACCGCTCTATTATATTACCCCATCGCTTATTCCCAATCGCAATCGGCGAAAATCTTATTGTGTGATACACCCACCCCAAAGGCCCAATTGTGATTGCGATTTATGACTCCTGAGTACCACCTAAAAGCCATCCGCTCTTTCATACAAAAATCATCTTTTCGATTTGTAAAAGCGCCAAAACATTTTATATGTTTTTTTACCCCATTACCCTTTGGCTTATCCCTATTACATTAATTCCAATCGCATCGGAGTTTTAGGGCCTTGTTCTAATATACCTATACCCTTCTCTTTTCCTCTGATTGCGATTACACCATCGCAACGCGTATTTTCAAACGCTTCACTATATGTTGTATCCCTATTCCTCCCCTCCAATTGCGATTGCGATTGCGATTAGAACCCCACCGCCTTTCCCTTTGCTCCCTATATCCAAAAGGGGTCTTTACGTCATTTAAGGAATAATTTCATTTCCATGGTTTCAAAAGAATTTTTATTAAAGTTGGTTTTCTTCAAAGGACAAAGACAAAGACACAGTCAAAGGCTAAGAACTAATTTTGAAACATTCACATTTTCAACAATGATTAAAAAGGGATTGGTTCTGCATGTTTCTTCTTCTCATTGGTTGAATGTAATAGTGAATCTCCAGATGGTCGAAAAATGTATTGTTGTTCCTCTTTTTCAGGGGTAAATTGTTGGTTTCTTTCTATGATCAGATTTCAGTTCTTGAAGCTGGTAAAACAGCTCCCTTTTTTTGTGGATCTATTTCCCCACATTTCAGTCTATTTAATGTAATTTCGAATTATTTGAATATTAGTCTGTAAGTCAGAAGTAAGGAAATAGTGTGGAAATTAAGGAGGACGCTCTCCGCTTCATTGTAACAGTTTTGACAAGGAATTAATAAAGATATGCAGCTCTGATTTGTGGGATCCATGTGGTATGAGTTTTAGCATTTGTTCTTTCCTTTGTGTTCATATGTAAATTTTTTATGTTCACCATTCATTCATAAGCATCTATGGTTGAATGTTTTCAAGATAGATAGGTAGAATCCATTTTTTATTGCTCTGCCTTGGAAAATCATTCAATATTTTGTGTTTTCTTCTGTTTGAAAAGGATCCATCTCTTATGCCCTTTTCAGCTCCTCACCAGTCTTTCCATTCCATTGTTATTTAAACTTGATTGGTGAAATTTCTTGCCTACCTTGCCCCATGAAATAACCTGTATCCCTGATTTAATTCCCCGATTCAAACTGTCCCATTTCTTCCATACATCCCTGAAAATTCATTCATTAAAACATTTCCCATTATTATACCTAGCCTAATATCAGTTAATAATTGTACTTTGTTGAATATCTTTTCACGGAGAGAGCCCTCTCCTGGCCTTGTAGAGCTAGCTACAAGGCTGAGCGTGGTTTAAAAGTTACCCTGATTTGCCCTTTTCAGCCCGAGGTTCAGATTAGGTGCTAACAGACATAACAAAGCTACACTCAAACATTCTATGTTGGTTGGAGGATGTTCCCATACAAAATTCTCATATTGTAGACCTCTCTGTTCGGGGGAGGCCACACAAAATTGATTTTCCTACAATCTATTTTGATGGTACTCAGAACGGAGGAATTTGCGGGTGTGGGGCATGGATTAAACTATCAAATTTGGAGAGGTAACATATAATCATTAAGAGAATTTTGAGGTTTAAAATGGGCCGCTTAAGGAAAATGTACAATCAAAATTAACTTTATGAGAACCAATCACATTTTAGGGAATGACATCATCCCTTATGGTTGAGGTGGCATTGCTCGACTTAAAGGTACTTACTTGTCACATTCTCAATGATGGATAAAAACTCATGATTAACCATGGTAGTGCTCTAAGTACTTTTAAAGTCAAAGTAAAGTACCCATAATAAATGTTATTTCACCCTTTTTGAATAAAATTCATACATAAAATAATATATTATATTTATTATATTATTTTTATATAGTACATTAATTACATGTTATTACACAATTTAAATAATATAAATTTTAATTAATAATTTATGAATTTATATTTGTATTTTATTTTCGGTTATTTAAGTACAAAGGAGAAATGCATTAGTTGTCCAATGATAATGATTTTTTCTTGAAACACTCATTTTTATTTATAGTCACATCAATACAATTTTTTTATTAATTTGATTTTGGTACAACTTTTGAATTGAATTTAATCATAGTTACATGAATTGTGGTGAAAAAAATGAATTGCAAATTCATAAATATTATTTTATTGATTTAGCTATTATTTTATTATTTCCGCACGAGACCCATTTTAAATCTCAAAATTCCCCGAATGTTGGAATGGTGGTCGTGGGATAAACAACAAGGTTGAGCTCATGACATTATGGAGCGAGATCATGGTAGCTTTTCATCTTCTAATTCCGTGCATCCATGTCTATGGAGATTCGAGGATCATTATAGATGGCATATCCGGAAAATCAAATTTGTAGGGACAACACTTAAAGAGATGGATTGATTGCACTCATTGCATTCTATCTAAATTCTGGAACTACACAATGAATCACATATATAGGGAGCACAATAGGCGGGTTGATAAATTATCCAAGGATGGACTGGATGCTCATTTTGGATCCATCTCGGTTCTACACTTCATTAATGCCTCACAGGTGTCTTCTTTTTCTTACCCTTTGCCATGAGTAATTTGGATCACGCATATGAGTCTGGGAACATCTAGCAAGCAAGCCTGTTACACGTTTTTTAAGTAGGGGATACTCTACTATTTCTTCATATACCTTCAGCCTTCATCATTTGTGAATGTTTCTATATTTGGATGATCATTATTGATATCATCATATCTTGCCTCTGAATGGAGGCTGACTTTTTTTATATAGATCGCTGAACTATTTCTAATGATTACATGTTCTTTTTGGATATGTAAATATAGCTTTCGTAATTCTATAGGATCTATTGATAGCTATGTTATCTGACTATTTTCTAACTATGTTGGAACGTTATATTCTCAACTTGACCATTTTGCTATGAATGTGCCAAGAGATATTATATATTTTGATACATGAACTTTTTTAATAAAATGAAACAGCATTTTTTCTCCCTTGAAAAAAAAAGTGAAGGCATTGTGTTGATGAAGGATTAGAGTAGTTAGTAAAGCTGCTAAGATTAGGATAGATGTAATTTGCGCAATAAATAGGCTTCAGCTATATTAGCAGACATGTACGCACAGACAGGTTGCCCGCAGATACCCGACAAATCGTTGATTAATGTGAGAGCGTTGATCTACTTCCCGGCTCCATCGCTCTATAATAACCTCGAAGCGCATATCCAAAACCCGCCGTTCACTAAGTGTAGCGATACTCCGGATGGGCCGAACATTTTCTTTTTCATTCTGGGCATATGCTCTGTTTCTGATAGGAAGGACTAAATTTGCTGCAGATTTTTTGCGGCAGGATTCGAGGCGACTTTAAACACGAAGGACTGAATTTCCTTCGGCGGTTTTTGCGCGAGGTTTACGGGCGACTTTCAACCTGTAAAAGCGTCGGGAGGCTGGGTGGTCTTTTCCCTCATCCCCGCCGCCATTTGCTGGCAAGTAAATTAAGTCAAATGTCATTAGCACGATGCTCCGTACCTATAATTCACATGTGATTATAACAAGGTAAAATGCTATTTAAAACGCTTTAATACGTTTGAGTTTTTAAACCATAAACCTTTGGTGATGGGAATGGAGCACTCTATTTAATATGGTTTGAGTATTTAACCCATCAAGCTTTGGTGATAGAAGCATTGGAATGCATGTTTTTTTTTCCCTGAAATTTAGTGATTAAAAGCTTTATAAATATTTTTGAGATTTTATGGTTTAAAATGTATTTTTAAATTTATAAATGAATTTAGTATTTGATAAATTTTTTAAATACTCATATAATGTAGATTAGAAATATCAAACTTATAATTTTACAAAAATTTTAATGAATTTCAAATACAATAAAATGGAAAATATAATAAAAAAAGTTTAAAAAATCAAATAGTTAAACTAATGATGATGATGGTTAAAGTCCACTGAGACCAAATTTTGGTCTATGGGCTTAAAGAAATGAATTATTTAGTTTATTTTGAAATTGTACTCTTATGCTCAAAGAGCTTGGAGAGAAGTGTCCCGATCTCACTATAATTTTGACATGTTAAAAGGATAAGAAGGGTGGTATTGCAACAAAGTTTATGAAACTGAGATCTAATGTGGGTGTACACAGGGTACTCTAAAAGGAAGTGATTTTCATCCTCAATGTTTATATTATCGTAGAAATGGCAGATCCTTTCCACCCGTGTTGTTTTAAGAACTGCCCAACAACTTGTTTCACTATGGAGCTCATGAGAGTTCGTTCTTATCTTGGCTATATTAATTTTTTTCTTTGAGCTAGTTAAAATAGAGAGATATTTTTGATCTTCTAGAGTAGAATTGATGACCTCCTTATAATATCTTGATTTTATTTTAGCCTCTAAATCTTTCTCACACCACATCTTCTCTTTAAACTTAGAAGTAACAATAACTTTAATGTTATTAATATTTTGCAATGCAACATTTTTGTCAATCTCCCAATGGTTTAACCAGGTCCTGATATCTTTATACCAACCTCATTTGAGCCTTAGTTGGTTTTGGCTAGAATTTAAAGCTAGATTAAGAAGTCTATGGTCTCCCACGTTATTGATTTTGTGCTTGTGCAACAAGAGCCTAGTCATAGCTCGGCTCTCGATAGGGAAAAGACCCACTTCAATAAGCAGAATATGATAGGGTGCATTGCTTTTAATTTTGAGGTTATACATTATAAAACGCTTATGGATTTGCTCAATCTTTCTCTAGGATTCTCTAGAGATGCTGCAACCCCAAACCTCACATCCATGCAAGATAACATGAGTGACTAAAGTTTCAAAGAGGAGTTTATTTTTATCCCACATCACAAGGTTTGCTACTTTACAATTATTTTCAAGACCAAAATAAGCTTTCCACCCTCCATTAATCCTTTTCTCAATGTTATAGTTCTAGTTGAGCTTGTGATAAATACCAATTCCTAGGTACTTGTAAGAAGACACTTCCTCCAAGTTGCTATTGTCATAAACAAAATTAGCATAAGTGTCCTTCTTGGATTTGATAATCATAAGTTTTGTTTTGTCAGTGTTAATAGTCATACCCATGGTAGAGAAAAAATCCTTAAGAATTCTTAGTTGCTTATCAAGATCAGAAGGGCACCTTGCCAAAAGAACAATATCGTCAGCATAGAGAAGAAGGATGATGACTATTCCAGCTAAGATCATGCCAGCACAGCCTGCTTCCTCTAAATAACCTTATAGCTTTTCAATGTAAATGCCAAATAGGGTAGGGGAGAGGGGGCAACCTTGTTTAACTTCGATATTACACTTAATATATTTCGACCACCCCTCATTTCTCTTAAACTTGGCAATTACATTCTCGTATAACATTATAACAACAACTCTCAATTCGAAAGGAACCTTTAGCTCTTCTAATCTATTCCATAGGTTATTTCTAGGTACCATATCGAAAGCCTTTCTAAAGTCCACAAAGCAACAAAAGAGATTGGAGTTATCATTACGGCATTCCTCCACAATGATCTAAGCATAACAAGGTGGTCTATTGTTAAGTGTTAACTTGTAAAACCTGTTTGGCCTTTAGCCTGCTTACCTTCACTTTCAAGCCATATGCTCATCTTATTTTCCAAAATAATACCATATAGCTTGGCTAAGGTAGAGCTAATCATAATTGTCCGATAATTAGAGGGGTTATTTGTATCCCCACTTTTAAAAATAGGAATAATGAGGCTCTGAGTCTATTGTTTAGGGAACCCTTGCTTGACTGCTTGATTGAAAAGCTTGTGGATGTGATGGAAGAGGACAAGACCTCCAATTTTTAAGATTTATGCCTAGTAACCTTCAATGTCCTTAGCTTTTCCATTTGCCAAGCGCTTAGCCCCAAAATCTATGTCTTCTAATGAGAAAACTTCTTCTGTTGTGAGCAGGGTTTCAAAGTTATCAATGAATTTTGGAGATTCATATTTCTTTTAAGATAGGAATTCCAGTCGTGTAAAGAAATTCTATTATTATCTTTAGTTTTTCTAGTTAGAATCTGCCTCCAAAATTTCTTAGGAGCTACCTTAGAGAGGTGTAAGATATTTTCTTGTCTTTTATGAATATACTGCATTTTTTTCCTTTTAATAAGGGCTTTGTATATTTTTATCTTGCCAATTTTAAGAGACTCATCAACAACTTCCTTAATTTCTCTCCTCACACTTTTACAATCTTTATCATACCAAGGGTTGGTTTTGTTATATCTTTTATTACTTGAAACTTCAATTGAGAACTTCTTAATAGAATATGAGAGGGTTGTAGTAAAATTATGATAGAGGTCTTCTATGTTGTCTATACTAGATAAAGGAAGAAAATTATTTTTTAATTCATTTAGAAAAATATCAGTTTTATTTATATCAAAGTTTAAGTTCTTTTGGCTATAAGGATTATCTTCTATGGGATCTATATGCATGACAATATTGAGAGTTACAATTAAAGGTCTATGACCCGATTAAGGCTCATGGTCATTTAAGATGTCAAAATTTATTGCTTCGTTGTATAAAGGGATATCAAAAATAACATAGTCTACCACACTGCTACCAAGCCCATGGATACAGGTCATCTGGCTAGAATTGGGACACTTCTTCAAGCCGTTGCAAATTATGACATCTTGAGAAAATTAAATATTAAAATAATAATATTTTCTTTAATATAAATATTTGAAAAAAAATTGTATTTCTTATTAGGGTGAATGAATGGAAATATGTGTTGTCTTGGGGTTCTTATGCTCTCCCATGTGGCAGTAATGAATAACCATGTAGGTAGGTACAACTAGCCGAGATGCCGAACGATGGATTTTATGGAGGAAGCGGCAATTTTTATTCTGTAGGTGATGGTGATAGGGAGCGAAATAGCTCGTTGGGAAATGTATAGGAGGGTCTCGAATGGTAGCTCTCGCTCGATATGTGAGGAGAGGTATGTTGGTGAGCCAAATAGGAGTCGTGCAGAGAAAGAAGGCGAGAAAATTTGGACATAAGTAGGAAGACTCACAATTCAGGTGTTTATCTAGGATCCTGGGTTGGGATTGTGTCAAATTTTGTTGTCCTTGATCAATTATGAAGTCGTTGATGGTGTAAGCAAATTACTCTCTAGATGTTGGTCTCAATCCTCGAATGTGACAGTCTGTATAGAGGTATACATGTTTTCTTAGGTTTTGTTCAAAGTTAGTGTCTTTGTTTTTCCTGTAAGGTGGTGGGTTAGCACAATTAAGGCATCCTTGAGGCCTGGATGTGTGTATAGGAAGATGAGGTCTGGGTCTAGTCTTTTTTTTGAAGTGCATAGACTTGGCAGTGAGGGTCGTTGTAACTTTTTTGTGTCTCGGCATTTTTCTTGGGACGTGCCCACCAGGTGTTGCAATGAGTATCTAGGTTATCCGTGAGTTGTAGGATCCCTTAGTAAAGAGGTAGTTTTCTCAGAGTACCCCTTGGCTAGTGGTGAGCCTTTTGATGGTGATTATTCATCCCAATTTGATATGTTTTGGGTAGCAGGGACTAACAGTACTCATTCCTTCAAGCCTAGGTCGGTGCTAAGCCCGGGGATTGGCAATTTTGTTGGGTCTACTAAGATATTTTTCAATGGGAGTGGTCTTTGTGTTCGGGTGAAGTCTTGGTGTTATTTGTTTCATGCAGGGATGCTTCATCAACGCGACAGACCTCGTAGAGGTGGTAGCCATAGGGGACAACATGGAGTTGGGGGCAATAGGGAGTGAGGGCAAAAAGGGCAACGGATCAAAGCGATGATGAGCATAGTGGTATGGAGATGACAAGCGAAATTGTGCAAGGTCATACCCTCTCTCCAGGCCATGTCATCCATCCTCCCTCCTTGGACATGATTGTTGATCTGTTGAGAGGAATCTAGGCCAACCTGTACATCCTCCGTGAGCACAAATATGAGGATCAGAATGAGTTGGTGGCATATATTAATGATCTCCAGTATAGCCAGAATGAGATATTGGAGTAGTTCTCTGAGGTGCACCGCAACCAACGTCAGAAAAATGACTGACTAAACAAGATTGAGGTGAGCCTGGAGCACATAGACTTCCATGTCCATGAAGGCCACGACTCCATGGTTGCTCCGGCTGGACAAGTTTTCCATCCTCCTTTGTGACATGAGATTTATGGTTACTTGTTGGTTTTGTATGTTTTTTGGATTGTGTGGTTTTTTTTTCCCTAGAGAACTAGAAAATAAATGAACACATTCTTTGCACTAGTGTTTGACTCTCCTCGCTATCAAATTCAACTCTCCTCACTAACAAATTCAATCGAAATAAAGTAAGAAAAATCATAAATCAACACTATATAATCTACATCTTTATAATAATATAATAAAAATTTATTAATATAAATATCTATATATAAAATAATAAATAATAAAAATTGAAATTGAAATTAATAATGTTAATAGAACCCCTTTCTATACACCAAACATTACCCCCAAAAAAAAAAAATTACGTTAATATAAAAGTCATACATGATATTATAAATTACAAGATTCACATGAATTTATTCAAAATTTCACATCATATGCTTTAATAGTGTAACTGACGGTGACGGTATACAAAAACAAAAGTGTCAACCAAAATTAATTAACTATATATAAAAATATATAAATTAAATTAAATTGACACTTGATCGATGCGGTTTAATTTATGAAATTTAATTATAATATCTCAAAAAGCAAATGAAGATTAATTTTCCATCAAATTTCAACCTGGCCTCCAATTATGAAAAAACTCATACTTATTATAAATCACAAGATTCTCATGAATTTATTCAAAATTTCAAATGAAATGCTTTAATAGTGTAACTGACGATATATAAAAACAAAAGTGGGAACCAAAATTATATATATATATTATATCTATAATTAAATTAAATTAAATTAAATGGACACTTGGATCGATGCAGTTTAATTTATGAAATTTAATTATAATATCTCAAAAAGTAAACGAAGACTAATTATCCATCAAATTTCAACATGGCCTCCAATGTATGAAATCCTTTGAGACTGTTGATCAATATCGTCGTTGATCGTACTGTCAACAAAATTATTGGTTAGCTAACTGTCTTTCTGTCAAAAAGTTTCTGTAAATTGGGAATTAACAGGTGCATGAATTGGGCTGACTATAGTGGTATTCTCTTTAATATTGTCAAGTTTCCATGGCAATATTCTGTCAGAATCATATTGTTTCTGGGTAAGTTTAATTACTTTTATAATTGTATATCTTTACTCATCATTTCCATAACAGTAAATTTAGAACAGCGGATTAAGCCATATATTGATTACAAGTGGATTTTGTTTTGTACATACGGTATTCAACGGCATTCATCCCTGGCCAAACTCGAAAAATCCATACCTATTAAAACGATATACTATCTACGGTGTTAATATCAAACTGAGAAAAGATGTAAGTGCATTTACTTGAAAATAGAAACGAGAAATCTCTCTTCTTATTGCAACAACTCCTCTGGAAGGAGTCTTCACAGAGAAGTTGTGAAATTGAAGTTGGAACATGCTGTTTGTTTCAAATACAGAGATGAGGAGAAGCCGAGTGTGGAATTGGCCAGATCGAATTGGAGCAGATTATCCTGCATCTGATACGTCCCTATCACAATCGATGCAGTTGGATCCAAGCCCCCATCAACAAAACCTAGACAGGACACCTTGCTCTTTATCTCCACCATCGAGTTAACTGCGAAGATACTCCAAAGAGTAGTACTACCGTTGCCCTGCAGCACGAGGTTTATCGTCGGCACAGCGGGACCAACATGAGTAAAAGCCACACCACTCAGGTTGAAACAGGCTCCGAAAGGGGCCACGGAGGCAACGCGCGAGATATTCATTTTCTTAGCCACGTTGGTGAACACGCCTACGAGGGAGTTGTAGATGGGGGTCGCGAGTTTTGTGTAGCGCACCACGGTGCTCAGTTTGGTGCCCCCACGTCCCTTCGTGTCAATTCGCAACTTATCTGCGTCGATCGGGACATGGACTCCGTTGACTTCTATTCTCTGAACAGAGATATAAAAGGCGCTGCTGTAGACAGGATTCTTGATCAAGGGACTGCGGATGAGGCCGCTGGATAGGTCTACACCAGCTGGCGAAACGAATACGAGCGGCCCTCCGCCAAATGAGAGAAGACCCGCTTCTTGGCCACCTGGAAGACACATGACAAACTTGCGGCTAAAATGCTCTGCAGCGAATAGCTGAGCTGGCAGTGCTAGTGTGGAAGAGCTCATCCCAGCGACGCCCGCCGCCTTTCTAGGTAAAGAGGAGAGATTTCCATTGGCGGCGCAAGCGAAGGCGATGCGGCGGATCCTGGCGACGGGGCCGGAGCTCGAACCGTCACTGCTGAGAAGCGCCGCTGTGTCCTGCCCGAGTTCGAAGCCAGGGTTGGGCACGGCACAGGTGTGGTTGTTACAGCCAGGGCCGCGGGGGCCATAGCAGTTGGTGCAGCGGGAATGCTCATACGACTTGCACAGCGTCGAACCGCAGGCGACCGGGCGATAAGTAGAGGAACTGTAATTTCTCTTGTCGCAGGATACCCACATGTAGTCTTGCTCGATATCTAGCATTAGTTGCAGGACCCGCATAGGGGTTCTCTGCCCAATCTCCACGGTGTAGTTCGTCGACCGAGAATCATAGTTGATCGGCGTGACGAGAGCCATCGGGCGCTTTCGGTAAGAATTAACGGGCAATTGACAAAAACAAAGGATGAGAGCGGCAATGATGACGAGACGGAGAATGAGTGAAGGCATTGTGTTGATGAAGGATTAGAGTAGTTAGTAAAGCTGCTAATATTATGATGGATGTAATTTGCGCAATAAATAGGCTTCAGCTGTACTGCCACACATGTGCGCACAGACAGCTGCCCCGGAGAGACCCGACAAATTGCTGTTAGTGTGAGAGCGTTGATCTACTTCCCCCGTCCATCGCTCTAAAATAACATCGCAGGCCATTTTTGCACATGCTCCAAAACCGGCCTTTTAGTAAGTCAAACGGTACGCAAGATGAGCTGAATATTATTTTTTTCTTTCCGCGCATCTGCTCTGTTTCTGATAGGAAGAACTGAATTTGTTTTCAGAGGTTTTTGCGGCAGGATTGCAGGCGAATTTCAACCAGCAAGGACTGAATTTACTTCAGCGGTTTTTTCGGCAGGTTTGGGGATGACTTTCGACCAGTAAAAGCGTCGGAAGAGGGGCGGTCTTTTCCCTCATCCTCGCCGCTATTTGCTTTGTATAGCTGGCAAGAAACTATCGTCAAACGTACCTATGAATGCTGTTAAACGATAAAGCTTTGGCGTTGGGAATATTACGTTTATCAGAATCGGGAGAGTTATTGATATATTCATTGTAGAGTATTTAATGATGGATAGCTTCGGTGATGGGGAATATTACTTTCTAGAAATGGGAGACTTATTAATATATATTATTAAAGTATGACTTATCAACAAGGGAGGACCAATGGCGGCGACCAAACCCTAGTTCATCCTGGACCTGTGATTTGGCTACGGCCTCCCGTTTCACTATGGCAGAACTACTGCTCGCGATGAAGGATCTCTGACTCGGTGCGGGGTCTGCTATCCACCGGGTATTTCTACTTTTCTGTTAAAAGCCTATTTGGTATTGTTGCTCGTCCGAGGTTCCTGGGCCCCTTCGGTCCATTCGGGTGATTATTAAAACCTCTTGTGGACATCCACCTGGTTTCTGCTCGGGGATTGCGGATGAGGTTGTTTGGGGTCTTGCTTTTCCTTGGTCGCTGAACCGGCGTTTTTCTTGTGGTGGGGTTTGTATGGTCGAACCCCCATACTTAGTGGGGTCGTATCTCTCTGTTTTCTTGGCGGGTTTCGTTTGGACCCATCTCCGGGTCATCATCCTGCGCACCTGCTCTGACTTCTGGCCTAGGCCCAGTCTGTCAGTCTCTCAGCTATTATTACTGTGCCCTTTGCTATCGGTGGGCAACTGTCATCACCAACAGATTTCTGAAGGGTTTGGAAGGGCAGTTCAGACTATGGATACATACGATGATGAGGTCGACTACTCGACGGACCCGCTGGAGGGGGTCGACATTTGGGGTTTGGAACCCGATGAAGAGGTGGACTCCATGTCGGATTTGGACCCATTATCCGGGGTGGTCTTGCCAGCTCAGCCCGCTTCCACCGTGGCAGGTAGCATCTCGCCTATGGGGGATCTCGCGGAGCTAACATTTGGCTCGCCCTCGAACGAGGACATAGGGCTTTGGACGTTTCCGCAGACAGAACAGGACTTACAGGTTAGTGCTGACATCGAAAGGTCCGCACTTTTCTCGGAGGGGGTTTTTCTTGAGCAGGGAGGCCCATCCCGCTACTTGGCGCGTCGGCCTATTGTCTGCCTTCCACATCGAGGGCATTACACTTCCGACCCTTCCGGGATAGAGGTTGAGGCACAAGGCAGTGAGGAGCCCCCTGCACCTTCGGCAGCCTCGGGGGCTTTCAACATCTTACCTGACGACCTGAACAGCCGCGAGCAGGACTGCACCCTACCCTCATTTGAAGACACAGTTGAGCCGACCTTGGGGGTTTGTAGGGTCAATAAGCCTCACAAGGTCACGAGGAACAGGCTAAACTATCTCTCTGCCTTTGGGAGCGAGAGCGGCATGGAGGATTGGAGTACTGTAGCGGCAAAGACCTTGGTTGGGAAGATCCGCGGCCGAAAATACACCGCTGCCAGACTCCAGAAGTGGACAAGCGAAATCTGGGGTGAAACCCTTGATTGCCTCCCGGTGGTTGGGGCCATGACCAAGGGCTGGTTCTCCCTTACCTTTGCGCGCCCTGAACACACAGATTGGGTCCTCAAGCAGTTTTGGCACCTGGAGTTACACCCCGTCCACCTCAAGAGATGGGTGCCCTTATTTGACCCAAAGAAAGAAAATGCAGGGGCTGGCCCCATCTGGATGAGGTTACCTGGTTTGCCCCTACATTTCTGGAATGATACCGCTCTTCGAAATATTGGGGGCCATTTTGGGCGCTACTTAGACCATGATCGCTCCTATTTGTCCACGGGTAGCAGAGCAGTGGCCCGGATCCTGATTTTTCTCGACACCCGGGAAGGACTATATGAGAATTTCATCATGAGGTTTGATGGGATGCAATGGCAGCAACCACTGGACTACGAAGGCGTGCCATTCCGATGCAGAAAATGTCACGAGGTCGGCCATCTATATAAAGATTGTCCGAGGAAGGGAGCTGGCCGATCGATTGCTAAGAAGACCTTCACCAGAGGTACACAAACGGCGGACTCCAATCTTATGCCGGATTGTGAGGGTTTGCGGTCGAAGGCACCAGTGCCCACTGGCGATGGCGAATTGAGGACAGAGCCCTTGCCCGCCTGGACCTCCACGCAGCCCAGATCTCGGCCTCAGACCTCATCAGTGCCTCCACTGCAGGCGGTTTCACTCCCGGGTACTACTTTTACTGACTCTTTCTCCTCTGTATCTGCAGATTTATCGTCTCTCCCTACTTTGCCTATTACTGTTTCTGTTAATGAACTGTTAAATTTGTCATCTGCTTTTTCCTCACCATGTTTAGCATCTGGTGCGCCCTTTAAACCCCTTTATCTCCCCTCGGTTAGCTGCACTATCGCGTCGGCCTCTCTTACTTACTCACCTATTATCCATCATACACCATCTGCACCTTCCCCGGACCTTCCAACTTCTTCTTCGGAGACTCACTCTTCGAAGCACAACTACTTCCTGAGATCCTCAAACAATCCTCAGACTGGTGAGGTCTTCGGTATTGGGCCGGATCCGGGTTACTTACCAACCAAATCTCGGGGTAGACCATCTGCCCTAGCGAAGGCTATCAAAAGAGCAAACCTTGAGGTGGAAGCTGGCACTCAATCTTCACTTATGCGGGTCCTTAGAGCACGACGACCCTTGCCGTCTGTTATATCATGATTTGTCTATCCTACAACTGCAGGGGTCTGGCCAACCCCGATAAGAGATTGGCCCTCAGAGAGCTGCTCACCCACAGGCCCATCGACATACTCTTCTTGCAAGAAACGCTAGGGGTAGGTCTTGAGGTGTCGGCTACCTTATCAGCCTTTCTTCCTGAGTGGTCTTTCATTACTCTTGATGCCCGAGGTAGATCGGGGGGTTGCGCCCTTGGCATCAACAACAAAACTACCAGGATGACAAACTGCTGGGGCCGGTCGGGTGTACTGGCTATGAATGTACTTTTTGGTTGCTCTGAGATGGAATTCACCTTGGTCAATGTTTATGGACCTTGTTCCGACAGGGAACACTTCTGGCGCTCCCTTTTGTCCTGCTCTCTTATGTCTGCCCCTCACCTCATTTTAGGTGGTGACCTAAACTTCTCATTGGGTATTGCAGAATCTTGGGGCCCCCAGGCAACCCCGGACCCTTTGGCAGATTTTTTCAACTCTGAGCTCGGTACCTTTCACCTGATAGACATTCAGACTACCAGGTTGTTACCTACCTGGCAGAATAGAAGGACTGGTAACGCTGCTCTGGCCCGGCGCCTGGACAGATTCCTCATTAAACAGGATCTTCTCCCAATTCTGGCTCGAGTGCGGCAATGGGTTGGATCTGGAGGTAGATCTGACCACTCGCCCATTTATCTGGAGTTTGTCTGCGGTCCTGAGAAAGCTCGGTCACCTTTCAAGTTTAACTCCAGATGGTTGAGAGATCCGGACTTTAACCAGTTGGTAAATCAAAACTGGGAGCATTTCCGACCTCCGATGCATTTAGACCCGGGCAGGGCTTTCAATGAAAACCTTAAGCGCATAAAGAACCTCACCATTTCTTGGGTCCGGAACAAAAAGAAAAGGGAAAGAGAAGCCCTACATAGTATTGAGGATAAAATTAGATTACTCAACAATGAGGATCTGTTGGGTTATCGCAACGAGGAGGCCAGAGCTCACCTTTTTTCTCTTGAAGCTGAAAAAGCCAAACTGTTGAAACAAATTGAGGAAGATTGGAGGCTTAAAAGTCGGGCTATATGGATTCAGGCTGGTGACGAGAACACAAAATTCTTTCAGCAGCATGCAAATGGCCGCAAGACGGCAAACACCATATGGGAACTATCAGATCGAAATGGCACCATTGCAAAAACACATGCACAGTTATCAGAGCAGGGTACCAGACATTTCTCATACCTGTATAGGGCATCTCCAAATATAAATCTACCTGATATCCTGCGCATTACTCAAAATTTTAAACTCTTCGTGGAATAGGAGCAGCAGGAAGATCTCAACTCCCCGGTCACCATGGGTGAACTGGAGGGTGTTCTGAAATGGTTCAAGCGAGACAAGAGCCCGGGCCCAGATGGTTGGCCCGTTGAGTTTTTCACCCATTTCTTCGATCTCATATCTGCAGACCTCCTGGCAGTGATTGAAGACAGTAGGCAGAGGGGAAGGATCTATGATGGATTTAATACCACTTTTATAGCTCTTATTCCCAAGTCAGACAAACCAAACAGCTTTAATGATTTCAGGCCCATTTCGCTGTGCAATGTTATTTACAAGATCATCTCCAAAATTATTGCTAACCGCATCAAACCTTACCTATCAGAGCACATTGAAAAGGAACAATTTGCTTTCCTGAACCATAGGCAAATTCATGAGGCTATTGGCACAGCCCAGGAGGCCCTACACTCCATTAAATCTCTCCGGCTTAAATCGACCATCCTCAAGATTGATCTCACTAAGGCCTTCGACCAAGTTGACTGGAGTTATCTACACCTAATGCTGATCCATGCGGGCTTTCCTCTTACCTTAATCAACTGGATCATGGGCTGTGTATGCCATGCCACCTTCAGCATATTAATCAATGGTACTGCTACAAATTTTTTCCATGCGGGAAGGGGACTCCGCCAGGGCTGCCCCCTTTCGCCCCTCCTTTTTGTCCTAGTCATGGAGGGCCTATCCGTCCTTATCAATAATGCAAAAGATCGTGGACATATACAAGGGCTCCGGATTGTGGACAATTTATATCTCACCCACCTCTTATTTGTTGATGATGTTCTTATCTTCCTAAATGGCACTAGACAAGACTCTGTTCATTTTGATCTGCTCCTGAAATGGTTTTGCAGGGCTAACGGTATGGCACCGAATAGCACTAAATCATCTATCATCACGACCGGGTGCTCACAACAGGAACAAGACACCTCCAGAAATCTCTTCGATTATGTCTGTATCGACATCAACAGCGGCCTCAAGTATTTGGGGTATATCATAAAACCAAATGATTATCATATTCAAGATTGGAACTGGATCTTGGCTAAAATTGAGCGCAGAATCAACGTCTGGTATCACCGATGGCTTTCTAGGGCTGGTAGACTCATACTCATCAAGTCTGTTCTGGAAGCTATTCCGGTTTATTGGATGACCCTGGCCTGGATTCCGATTGGCATCACCAATCGGATAAAAAACATCTGCAGGAATTTTCTTTGGCGCAACCAAGGGAAGACATCCACTTTTGCTTGGATTGCTTGGGACCGTATCAACTTACCCAAAAAGTGGGGTGGTTGGGGGATAAAGGATCTCCACCTTTTCTCTCGCGCCCTTGCTGCTAAGATGGGCTGGCACATTATTACTGGTCAGAGTCTTTGGAAGGAGGTCATGGTTGCCAAATATATCTCGCCCCACAGTCCTCTGGATTGGATCAGGGGCATCATCACTCTGAATTCGGGGGCATCGATCATTTGGAAGGCTATCACAAGGGCGGCCCCCATTCTCCAGAGTGGTCTTTCGTGGCTGATTGGTTCGGGCACTCAAGTGCGTATAGGGACTGACTCTTGGTCTGGGAGTGGGGTATATCATAAACTTCCGGAGTTCATTATTCAGCACCTTGCCCACAGAAATGTCACCTTCCTGGCACAGATCGTGGACTGGGCAAATACCTCTTGGCGACAACAGGCCTGGCTACAGGCAGGTGATTTGGAGATCCCTCAGGAGGGTACTCGTATCTGGGGCAAATTTATCTGGGCACTGAAAGCATCAAACATCCGAATCACTGACAAACCAGACAATTTGATATGGGCAGTATCAAAGGATGGTCACTATACTCCAAAGCTTGGCTACCTTGAATTAATTAAACACAGGGAACCCCCCATAAAGGATTGGTGGTGGTCAAACATTTGGAGATTGAAAGCCCCGCATAAACACAGGCTCCTGTTCTGGTGCCTGCTTAAAGATTGCATCCCTACCACGGTTTACCTCCACAGAAGAGCATTCCACGGGGCCTCCAGATGCTGCTACTGCCTAAACGACAGGGAGGATGCCCTCCATCTATTCTTGCACTGCCGAATCATACAGAACATTTGGTCTAGCATCACTACTGACTTGGGCTGCAGTATTAATTGGCAGGGTAATTCACTATCAGAAGCCTGGTCCCTCTGGTGGCAGCACTCTGCTCTTAATACTAAACTTCGCAATCTACCCCTCATTGTTACTTGGGAATTATGGATTGGGCGTAACAATCTGATATTTAATGATAAACCTTTTGATTGCCAAAGGATTTCGGCTGCCTCTCTCGCCACATATAAGCTTATACCTGATGACAGCAGCAGCGGTAAGCATTCTCATGAGACACCTGAAACTATCGATTATAGCCGGGCTTGGGCTTACTTTGATGGAGCGGCAAACGCTCATGGATGTGGGGGGGGAGCCATACTTTATTTGACAGATCAGCATTTCTACAACATAAGAATGGGGCTCGGACCTGGTACCAACAATTACGCCGAATTGCAGAGCCTCAGACTTCTTCTCACCTTTGCCCGAGACATTCTATGTGACTCCCTCCAGATATTTGGTGATTCACAACTTGTGACAAATTGGTTCAACAACATATCACATTGCCACTCGCACACACTGTCTGCCCTGCTGCAGGAGGTGCACCATCTCAGAACACTCTTTGACTCAATCACTGTGACTCATATTTACAGGTCTCGGAACAAACTGGCGGATCAACTGTCCAAAGAAGCAACGGAGCTGACTTGGGGTACCTGGCATATCACAGAGCACTCAGAGGGACAGATCTACAGATATTATCATCGGCCTTTTATCGAGGAGGCCCAGCCTGATTTTGATGTATAGTTATCTACTTGCAGGGAGATTTTGTTTCACCTCCCCTTATATATTTATTCGGTATTTATACATTTCCATTTATACTGGGTCTGTAGATTAGTAAGTCTGCACCGAACTTACTTTGGGGACCTTTTTGTATACACTGTATATGTCAGGTTTTTTATTGGACTGTGACTGTTTTCTACAGTTATCTTTTTGGTAATCTGACTGATATTTTGTAATGTTTATATTTTCGGACAGATCAGTAGTATTTATACTACAGCATATGTAACAGGTAACTGATCAGTAATATGAATAGTTACGAACTTTTTCTCGGGAGATATTATTAAAGTATGAGTATTACTTTATAGAATTGGGAGAGTTATTAATTATAATTCAGTAGTAAAATATTTAATATTGTATATGTTGAGATAGGTATGTTAGAATCTAGTTTTTGGGTAATTTGAATGTATTGGTTAGTACTCTTGGACTTTGAAATTCGATCTACTTGTTCGAATTTGAGATTTGGGTTTGGGGTTTATAAGTCCATAGAAAAAAAGGTTTTCTGCCCAACGTGTTGGATTATGGTGGAAGAGGATGGATGACAATGTCTAATTGGTGGATTATACAAAACACTTGTTTGTTGAAGACCTTATTTTGTATAGTAATTGGAGACTTTGTCATTTATGTGTAAGCTTTAAGATAAGTTGGAGGATGGGGTGGAATCCATTAAAAAGCAAATTGGGTCAGGGGGTTTGATTGTTTGTAAAACCATTAGATTGTATTGAGAAAGAATTCTAACAAGATTTTTCGAATTTATCATTAAGGTGTTAGGTTCTTCGAGGCAAGGTGAAGATACTCATGGTGGTGGTACCCAGTTGCTCGTGAATTCAAAATGGGCGAGGAAAGAGTTTTTGGCTATAGAGTCGATGAGGATTTTAATCATGTGTATCCAAAGGAGTAAGATCTTGTAGCTACCCAAAGAGATGAAAGGTTCATTTATGAACATCTCGAGTAGACTTTAGATCAACCATTAGGTTAATTTCGAGGTAAAAAATGGGCCTTAAAATAAAAATATTAACAAATTCAATTTTTAAAGAACCACTCATATTCAAGATGATGATGTCATCTACAAGGGTAAATCTTTCTAGAGGGAAAACTAGAAAACTATTTTTTTTAATTGTGTTTTCAGCTAATCTCCTAATAGGTTTACTTAAATGTCAAGTCTAGGCACCAATTGCAACAATTGGGTTCAAATTTAAATTCATCATCCGACGAGTATCCACTCCACATGGTTTTGAGTAGACCTAGATGGAAAAAAAAATTAAAATACATGAAAAACCATGTTTATTCAAAATAATTTAATTGTGGATCTACTTAAAAGTATGTAGAGTGGGTATACATGCGATGAAGAATTTAATTTGACATCCAACTGGCGTCTGTTTGATATTTAAGTGAACCTGTAAGGACCATAAACTGAAAATACAATAAAAGCATAGTTTTCTTTCTTTTTATTTTAAAATTCATAACTCTTATATTTTATTATTTCCCTTAGGAGACCCATTCTAGACCTCAAATTTCCCCTAACGAGGAGTAGTTTTTGAGCCCTAGTTTGAATCCCACAAGGAGAAAGAAAGGTGGTTAAAATGTGAGGATGGGTGGTATCATTGGTTGTTGGAGAAAATTTGTGATTGGACAAAATCCTAGATTTGCTGGGGTAGACATTGGTAGGAAAATTCCTAGGTTGTCGAGTCAGTATAGAGCAAATTCAAAGGTGGGTGAATGAGATTAGCTCCCTATACTAGGTTATGGACCTACATACCATATATTTTCTAGATAATGGTTAGGGTTATTTTTCGTTCGGTGGAGGATGTTAATATAGTAATGGAGGTGTTAGGTTGTTAGGGAAATTAGGGATTTGTTGGAGAAGACAATTCTAGTTCTTATGGATATATATGTCATCAAGGTTCTCTCTGGATCCTTGGACTTAATTATTAACAGAAGAAGTACATAACTTTTAGATTACCTAAATACCCCCTTTTGGTGTGCTCGGTACGATGACTAAGGCCACGTCTTCTTTGATTGAAAATAGTTGATGGTTAAGAATATTTATTAGAGGAAGGATACAATTGTGAGTGGGTTCGATGATGATATTTATTATTATTTAGTTCCTACTATGTCACCAGGAAAGTAGGTTGTTGAGATTGGTACGAGTAGCAAGCATAAATCATTTTTGGGTTGGGGGGAGATTCCTTCTTTAGATCTAATAAGTATAGTCATGGGGGACTGCTCAATTCATATTTTGAAGGTTTGAGGAGTATTGTGAAATTGGGTTGGAACATAGGTAATATATATCAAAAGTTGGTGTGTTATATTTTTGGTAGCACCAAACAAGTGTTCTAGTCTCGATTTGTGTCTAAGAGGTTAACAAGCATGAGATCTCCCAAACCGAGAAAAGTTTTCATGATATAAGCTTGTGAAATTCCTTAATTAAATTAATTAGTGTTCATTTAAAATTTTCCTAACTCTAACTTAGGATAAGTGGTTAACTAAAGGGAATTAATTGAGGAGATCAACTTATGCTCTAGGGACTTCCAAAAAATGACTTGGATCAAGTTTAAGATGATCTTAGTCATTGATCATGATTAGAACTTGGTCGTTGATGCTCTAGCAAGAGATTATAAGAGAAATTAAATGGGATGGAGAAAGAAACAAGAGAGAGAGCAAGGCAGTGTGAGCTACACAGTGTGCATGATTCAGCGAGGGAAGAGTTCAAGCCATCAGCTAGCATCAAAGAGAGGGGGAAGAAAAAAAATTAGGAGGAGGATTCTGGGGAAATTCTCAATGTTTCTCCAGTGACGGATTAACAATAGAAAGGAGGTCGATCTATTTGCAGAGAGAGTCGTACTAGCCAGTGCGAGCATCCCAAAACCCCAGTGCGAGTGCCAGAAGGAGGTTTGTTTCTATTGTTGGAAGCCGCGAGATAATTTGGAAGTCAAAGAGAGTCACTTCCAGAGGAACGGGGAGGTTGGACAACTTAGTTAGAGTAAAATTTCAGATAGTGTGAATTTTCCACGCCAGGCAGTGCAAAGTCTAGTATAAGTGCGAGTTGCAAGATATGGGTTCAAGCAGGGCCAAAGGGGTCAAATTTAGTTGCAGAGGATATTACTGATCTATAGTTTATTTTTGGTCAGATATTTCTAAAGGATTTCTAGTTGGGAATCCATAATATTGTACTCTCAGAATTTGCTGCATAAATATTAAAATAAGCCCTCATATGTTGCACCAGTTTTCCCTTCAAGGTTTTTCTGGGGACTTTTAGTCCAAAATAATTGTGTTGATTTTATGTGTGTGCTCTATTTCTTAGTTCCTGATTTTACTGCTGCAACATTTATTTTATTGTGAAGAATTGTTGTATGATTTATTCATTAATTATCGTAAACATTTAAACTAAATAATCAATTGGGAGAATAAATTCCAGTTATTGTAATTTCAAGGAATTTTCATAGGGTGACTACACTCCTTGAAATTTGAACTTAGGACTTCAAGAATTTTAGTCACGAGATAATATTTAACCTTCCCTTGGGTAAGTTTAATACTTATACATTCTCTTTCTTTCCTACTTCTAAAACTAGGGAAGGTAAAAGGGAGATTTCTAGGGTTTTGGGAAAAAAATTAGAAGATTATAGGAGGGGAAAAGAGTCGACATTTCCTATGTCACTCTTGGAGAATAAGTCACATTGTTTCAATTACTCCCCTTTTGATATTAGTGGATCTATAAAGGGATTTATATGCATCTTTTCTTACTCAAGGAAATTTGAGGGGAGATATTATGACTAGTACTTCTTCCACTCTTTCCAACGTGGTTATCGCCCCAAAAGGTGTATAGTTCACTTGATCCTCTCCAATATATAGGGTTCTTTCTTTCTCACTAAAGGAGTCGAAATCATAAATAGTTAGCTAAAAATGTACTCTAAAAAGGGAATGGGATAAGACCATGAAGGAGATAAACCAAGGTCATCAAAACCTCATAACTCGAGCACTTAGATAGGGCCATTCATCTTGTTTGGTTTCACCATGGAGAAACCCTATTAATATTCAAGGGTTATGGGGGCAAGTGAAGAATTTATCTTTAAAGTGATTGATGGAGCTCTATTGATACATAGTTTTGTTATAGGACACCATGGGGATGAGGGGTCAAATTAATAAGTGAGTTGAGGAAGTACTTAGGAAATTGGGATTTTTTGGAAATGGTTTTAGCAAGTCAGTGTGGTGTGTTTATTCTTGGCTGGAATCATAATATCTCTTTGGTTATTTTTTTACGATATTCTTACGTCTATGTAAGAAGAAGTGCAGTGAAAATTTCGGTTTAGATATTTTTGTGCTCAATTTTTATGGGACATGTGAGGAGTGGCAACTATTATGGTTGAGAATTTTCTATATTTAGTGCTTGAAGTTTGAAAATATTATTGTGGGACGATATATTAAATGTTGGGGGGACAATGCAAGGGTAGATTGACTCATATACTTTTACCAATAAATTAGAGATAAACATTTTGGTAGATGTGGAACCTTTGAAAAATAGTACTACATGGAGTAAAAACACGGCTAGAAGGGAAGCAATTCACAAAAGTTTGCATCAGTTATTGGTTCATGATTTGATCCAAGAAAAGGCGCCTGGATACAAATCTTGGATTTATTGTCATAATGACTTATCCAAATAAGACACGTGGAAATACAAACATAACTATGGTATATAAAGAGAATATCTTAAGGTTTAATGGAATAGGAGGAAATAAAGAGTCATCATTATATGTTAAGACAATTTTTGTGGTTTACTTGAATAATTTAATTAAAGTTACAAAACTAGTGTGTGAAAGTTAATAATGGTCTCTCATACAATTTTTTTTTATCTTGGAGAGATGATTTGAGGTACTCCCATAATGAATTTGAATATGTTGTAAAAATATGAAATGCAGCAATTTGAGTTACATTTTTTAATATGCAAATTTAATTTATAGAACGTGTGTATGAGTATGTGAAATTTGAGTTTTTATAACAAAAGTGTGTTATTTTTCATGAAAAAAAATAATGCATAAGTTTCTTTCACTGTAAGCATTGAGTAGATTAACAATCAATTTTCCTTAAAAATAATGTAGAATTGTAAAGAACAAATTGTTTTAGGGCATATCTATTTTTTCAAAATTTATAATGTTATTTTTACATTTTTTTAAAAAATATGAAAGTCATTGTATCCTCGAAATTGCAAGGCTTTGCAATTGTGCAGGGTAGGAGAGTATTAACACACACACAAACATAAATAGTAAATCTGAGTTTGTACTAATGCATTGTATAAATTGTATTTAAAATTATTAAAGTGATAAAAAGTTATAGAAAGATTAAAAGGGGTGTATTTTATGATTCTAATATATGTCAAGAGAAAAATATATTGAAAATAGCAAATAATGTATTAATTTATAAAAAAAAAACCTTATATTTGGAATTTTCATAGTTGACTCTATGTGTGTTTGTACTTTCCACCAATGAGAAATTTGTGTATTATACAAAAATAACAATAAAAATAGAGTTATTGAGAGGTATTAAAAAATGAAAATTTTAATGTAATTTCTACCCAAACCACTAGGTTTGTCACTTCTAATATAAATTTGAGAGGACACAATTAACAAACACATATGCTACATTTTTTGCTCTTATCCAAAAAAATATTGAAAATAAATGAACATACATGTATTCTAGAGCACATGTGCATTGTAGGACCACACACTTTTGTTGTTAAGTATTCATAAGGTAACAAGAATGTGACAAAGAAAGCTTGTAGACATTTAGGGCCATCAACAACATTTTGATCCACCACAAAGGATCTCTAAAATGTATCCTTGGTCTCTTGATGGGGATAGTCAACAATATGAGTTTTTGAATATTAACTATGAGTCTTTGGAACTTGGATATGGCGAGGAGAAAAAATATAGTTGTTAGGCCCTAAAGGAAACTTAGAGGATTGGGCTAAGAACGATAGTTTAAATGCCCCCAAATGACCTAACAGGAGCATCCTTTGCTTCTAACAAGGTATATAGGTACTCTTAGTATTTTTTTGAGCTACATCTCCCCAATGTAGAAAAATTGGAAGCCATGAAAATAGTTGGGATGACCACTTAAATAAATAGAGTCCAAAGAGGAGGGTAAATCCACACTTGATTGAAACAAAATAACAAAAATATGGAAAATTCCTAAGACCGAGATGGAGCTTGCATGAAACACAATTCAAACAATGCAAAGGAGAATGAAAATTACTACGCTTAGCTCTAACCCAATGAAGCTAGGATGGAAAACCACCAAACAATAGTGGCGTTGGTTCATAGTTCCCCTTGCTTGGATGAGAGTTAATTCTCACTCATTTTGGTCTCCCGGAAGAGGGCCACATAGGGTTTTCTTTGAGAATAATATATTTTTCTTCTTCTATTCATTTTTAAAATCCAAGGCCCTAGTGATTCTATGATATTATATTCATTATTTACTTTTGGAGGAATATTTCCCATTAATGGGGCCTGATGACGCTCCCTTTTCCCCACCTTTTCTCTCATGATCTGCTAATTGACACAGGAATCTTATTTTTTAAAACCAAGTTATTTATCCTTCTTAGTTTTCCATGTCCTAATATCTCTATTATATTTTCATCCTAATATATGGGTTCTCCTGTTGACCTCCTTTCCTTTCTCCTTTTCTGACTTCTCATTTGTTGAGCTAGTGTTTATTGTTTTCCAAACAATTTACTTTGACAATAGAAAATCATTGTCATCCTCATCTGAGTTCTCCTTAGAACTACTATTTACTTTTTTCTATGGATGGAGGAATTTCAGGGGGGATTATCCATTGATTCTTAGAAGACATGAAATCCTACTAAGGAGTAGTGTCTTTTGTGATTGGCTGTGAAAGTTCAACTTCTCCTGAGGTATGAGAAAGAGCTACATACCAGTTACCCGTGCCACTGAAAACATTGCTCATCCTTAACGGGAGATTTATTAGGGGCTAGACCTTATTGGGGTTGTTTTCTATTCAAGCCTCTTCTTCTTTTAGCTTGTTGTCATTGTTAATTTTTCTCTCCTTGTTGATCCTAGGATGCTTGCATTTTTGGGAACCCCTTAGTGAAGTGCCAATATTCTTTGAAAATTTCACATTTGAAGGTCAATTGGTTATGGTCCACCTCTTTCACATGAGTCTAGTTATCCATACAGAGATTGATTGTTGCAGGAAGTCCTTTGTCCAGATCCACCTCCACACATATGCACACATAGGCAAAGAGACCATCTCTTAGTTTTTCATAATCAATATACTTGCCTAACAAAATTCCACTCAACCTAAAAGTTGTGTCATTCCAACAATAAATGGGAAAATAGCAAAGTTTAACCCAGATTGGGACCACAATGTCATAATCTGGGTTAAAATTAGGGTTCCATTGGTCTAGGTAGAGACCCTAAGCTCCCATGATACAAACTACTTCTAAAGATCAAATCTTAGTTAGCTTTATTCTCAACATAAAAAATAAGAAACCCTTACGACAGAAGGATGGAACAAATTCTCCTAAGATGAGGAGCTTCAAATTATTCTCGATCTAGGTCCGAAAAAGTTGAGTCGAGGACCAAAGACCCATGAACTGACAAATTAAGGCCTGATGTGAAAGTTGGAGAGCGCAGATCCGGGCTTTAGGGGCATTGATCTTGATTTTGGGTATATCGTCAAGTTTTTTCCATTAGCAATGAAAGAGTTGAATGCATTGATATCCCTTATGAGCGGGGGGAATCTTGGACCAACCCAACCATGGAGGCTGCCTAGCCAATGAACCGTGAGGCTCAACTCCTGACAAACAACAGAGGAGGCCAAAAAGTGAAGGAATAAGAAAAGAGGCAATGTGAAGCTTTTGACAACAAGATCTGATAGAGAACTCAGTTCCACAGGCCCAAGATACAAAGTGATATTAAATGCTCCGTCGAACAAGAGAAAGAGATTAAATATTAACTATTTTTTAATAATTTGATATTAATTAATTTATTAGAATTAATTAATATAATTATTAATTTATTAGAATTAATTAATATAATTATTAATTTAACGAAAATACTATAATTTATGGATACTTTTTTTTTTCATTTGACCCATGGGGGATTTGAACCCTGAAACTCGTGCTTTACATAATACTTCATATCATAGCAATTTCCAATTGAACTACCCCAATGTTCTAATTTATTTTTAATTTATTATAAATAATTTAATTTATTAAATATAACAAATTATTAAATAATTAATAATATTCTACACTCAAAAAAGAAGATTTCCACCTCAAAAAGTTTGATCCCTCCTCAGCTAATGATAGATCCTCACTAAGATAAATCTAAGTTGGTTACAAAACAATGAATATACTTGATTAATGACAATTATAGTGAAAGTGAAAAGTGAATATTAAACATTATATTTTAAAATTGATGAAAATTATTTTATCTAATATACATTTTTATTTAACATCAAAATTATATTTACATTATTAAATTTATTTAATATCAAAATTATTTTAATATTATATTTTCAATTTAAAATTATTTAATAAATTAATAATTATTCATAGAAAACGATAAATACATTTTATATTAATAGATTAAATATTTTCTTTACATTTAAATAATTTTTTAAAAATTCAAATTCAAGTAAAGAAATAATAGTTCTTATAAGTATATGTTATCTAGTTTTAATATATAATTGATGACACTAGATTGAGAAAAATAATTATTTTTTCTTACTTTTAGAGTCATATAGAATGATAAAAATTGAATTGTATATTATTAGTACATCAATATAAATTATATGGTTGGTAAAAGTCTATAGGCATCAATCAATAATAAGAATCAAAGAACTTAGCTCATAATAAATAAAAATTTGTAAATTAATTAACTTATAACTTTATTTTTAAAATAAACTCGGTGCTGGTATATTCCCAAAATGCCTTGGGATGAAACATTTTATGGCTTGTGTGATACTAAGAGGGTTGAATATGAAAAATATTTTCTCTTGGATTTCCTGTGTCTTACACACATTTTTTCTTTTTTCCCTAACATTTTCCACACTTCCAACCTTCTTGACCTCGTAAGTCAAAAAACTATAGTGACCTGGGAATGCTTCTTTCCCTTATTTTTTATCATAGGAATAAAATTTTAGATAGTCTCAATTAATCTATTTCCTATGATCCGATAGACTGCATTGGCCTTAGTGGACATTAATCATCATCATCATAATTACTATTACAAAAAATTAATATATAATTTAAACATTTATACATTTGAAAAAACATGGAACAACATTTTTGTTCTTTGAGATTACCCACACTTACCATGGAGATGTTTTAAATAGAATTTGTTAGAATATCATGAGCTAATACCATGGATTATAAATACCACATGCCCGAAAACCATAACTCATTTCATATGATATTTATTAATATTATTAATTTTTTTAATTAATCAATTTACTTAAAAGATAAAAAAATTACATAACTACTTTGGAGATAAATCTCGACCTTTGATTTGTGTATACTACTATGAATACTTTAGAATATTCCATGGAGGTTAAATCCATACCATCCACCTAAATAATTGTTGATAATTAAATTAAAAGTCTAAAAGCCCCATTTCAAAATGGACATACCTAGCTACATAATAAATCTCAACCTTTTATTTTGGTATGCTAGACTATTCCATTGATGTTAAATCCCTACCATCCACCTAATAGTTATTGATAGTTAAATTAATATTCTCAAAGCCCTACCCCAAAATAAACATTTCTATCAACTTAATAAATTTCAACCTTTGATTTGTGTACACTACTATGTAATATTTCCTTTTTTTTGATATGGTCAAAATGGATGAAATTTAACCACGACATTTACTGTGGTATTTTCCAATGGTATTGGCCTTGGTATATGCCTTCATTTCTTGGGAAAAATAATAAAATAAAGGCATATAGAAATTCCATTGAGCTTATAAAAATGGAGAGTAGCTATGCATTTGGATCAACTTGAGTTGTCTATCCTATTATGTTTTGTTGAGCACTACAAGAAAAAAGGACATTGGTGAGGGGTGAAAAATGTCACCAGAAGCTCATTGGTGAGGGTCAAAAGAGCCTTCATCAAAAAAGGTGGCGTCGCCAAAAGTATATGTGTTGTGGTGACATTCAAGGTCTGTCAACAATAATTATTTATAATGATGGATAGTGACCGTCACCATTTCATATGAGAAATAGGTGATGGACAATAGCCTCTGTCACAAAAAAACCACTATTATTTCATATACATGGCGACGTTCATTGATCGTCACCATTTCATATTTGGTGAGGGTCAAAATATTTCATCATAAGCTCATTGGTGACCTCAATGTCCGTAACGAATAATGCCTATAATGAAAAACAATGACCCTCACCATTTCATATCAACAACAATTTATGGTGACAGACCTTTCATGGTCGTCACTATCGATACATATATATGGTGGCGTTCATTGACTGTCACCATTTCATATTTTGGTGAGGGTCGAAAAATGTCACCATAAGCTCATTGGTGATGGTCAAAAGAGCCTCTGTCACCAAAAACTAATTGTCGCCATCCCATATGAATATCAGGGCATGATGGAATTGAACTACCAACCTCCTGCTTGTAAAGCAAGTGCTCTTCCATTAAGCTAGCACCCTTTAAAGAATTATACTTTTAAAAAATATATTTTCAAACTTTATAAATTTTAAATTCTACGACTTCCAATAAATTAAAGTCTCGACAATCTTTTACTAAACAAGCAAAACATCATCGAAGCTATAGATCCCTACCTAATGGTTATGAAAATTATGAAAAATGGGTGGAGGGAAAGATAGTTACATATAAGAGACTCAATATGTTTAGTTGAATACTCAATTAGAATTGAAACTCTGAAGACATTTATAGCCTATGAATGACCTATAACTCACAAATGCACCAAATATTGCAAAGGAAATGTTATAAGTGGATAACATATAGAAGAAGATCATTGATGAATATAGATGCAATATATTACAGGTTGAATGAAAGAAAAATCTCAATGTTGTTGTTGTTGGGTGAATTTTTAAAATTGGGACCTTTGTCTTTCCTTTATCACATAAATATTCAAATTAAAATTTAGAAATTTTAGTTATCTGAATGATATCTAAACTTTTGTGCAATTGTAACACAGATCTCCACAAAACCACAAGGAATATATATATATATATCCCATTCACACAAAGCGGCATGTGATTTGGAATTTCCCAAGTCCGCACTCAAAACATAATAACAACCAACAAATAAAAAAATTGGAACTTATCACAGATAGTGTATCTCTTTTCAGCAGTGAACACCAAAAATTAATACAGTAATTAGTTCACTTTAAGACTACAAAACATTGGAAAAAAAGAATGTGTTGAATTATCTATGAGTACAAAATGGACTTAATTCTAATGAATCAAAAGAGTTGATACTAAATCACAAATAAAAATGACCAAGAACAATGTAAATTTTGTTTATTAAAGATCTTTCTTACATTCCAAATAGAAAATGCCCCCCATCAGTGTTTGTAAGTGAATTTATGACCTGGAGAATTTAAGATTCTAGTTTTAACCCCTAGATTATAAAAGACTAAATCATGTATTATTTTTAATGCAACGGTTTATGGGAATTGTGTCAATTCAAGAGAGTTGAATTGTAATGACCCCATAATATATAATGTGAACATATTTTGCAAATTTTGTTAGCTCGAAGCCCAAGGAAAAGGCCCCACTATTGAATGGTCATGAGTCATAATGGTAGGCAAGCTAGGTTTTGATGTTATTCTTAATTGTTATAAAACCAAAGTCTCATAAATAATATAATAACATGCAAAAAGATTACTTCAGGAGCAACACAGGAGTTGAATCCAAGAGTGGAAGAGTAAAGGGAGTCCTTTGGAAGGTAAGATAGGTTACTTAATGCCCAAAAAGTTACCAAAATTCCATAAAAAAGACTACTCAATTCATAAGTGGCAGTACAAACTGGGATTTCAAAGGCCACCCCTATAAAATCTAGAATCTGTCCTACTTAAAAATATCTAAGCATGATTATCACAATGCTAAGAAGAAGAAATACAAAGCTCTCGAGCCAAGTACAAGATAATCCTTAATGCATCGACCACCCACTATCAAACAGAGGGTTTTCCTCTAAAGTCAAAAGGGAATTTATCCTACCATCTCAGGCTCTGGATAGAAATTTGGGTAAAAGAGACGGATCTAGTATGGGGGATGTCTCTCTGTATGGAAAATATGGCCCTCTCCATGGAGCTGGTAGAAGGGAGTTGCCTACAAATCTAGCAGGAGTTATGTTGAAACCCCATATGAGAACAACACATGGGATTTCTTATCAAGGGTTGGGGTGCCACTTATAACCCAATATATAATTGTTGCCCTGTGTCGCTTGCAGAGGTTCTATCTTTTAATCATGCTATATTAGAAGCTCTTTCACCTACCCTGCTGATCATATGTTCCAAGGCCAATATCAAAATGTTATATGGAAGGCACATGATCCTCATGCATGGGAGACATAACATATACTTTTTCTTGGAGAGGTTCTTTCCTTTTCATTCTTACAGTATTCCTCATGCTGAGAGAACACATGCCTCCATAGCTAGAATTCCATATAACCAACCCAAGAAGCCAGTGATCTTGAAAGATGTGTGAGTCTGTGCCATGCTAGAGGGGTTGTGGCAGAAGTGGAAGGAAGGCATTGTGTTTGAAGAGAGAGTTGTAGAGTAAGCAACAAGTTATCTCATTACTCACTTGTTTAAATCAACGTTGACTGGAAATGAGCTAAGGTATCTTTGGAATCACATTATCCACTTGTCTGATTCATCACTACAATGAGCCAAGGTATATGAATTTTAGGGATTCCCAAAGAGAAACCAGTAGCTCAAATTATTTATGCCAACATTATGGAACTAAAGGGGATGGATTTAACGGAGATCATGACCTTGTGTTGTGTTTTTCTAATTGGAAGAGGTTTGTCACTATTTAAATGTTGGGTGAGATACCTAAATAAGGTTTCAATGATGGAAAGAATTGTTGGTGTCTAGTTGTGGCTATATTTTTTAGTACTATGGGTTGGGATGAATGAGAAATAAATCCAACAACCATCCTTCATCCCTGTGGTCTCATAACCTAGTTTGGGCATGGAATTTATATGAGATTCATGTGGTTGGTCAGTCGATCAATTATTTTTCACCAATTTGATGGATATATTCATGGAAAAAGTGACGGATCATCATCATTCTCATGCCAGTTTGTCAGCAAATAATACCACCAGACCTCCACGAGGATATTTGTGTTTTTAGCATCATTTCCAAACACACCCATCTCTTTGGTTTTAAAAAAATTACCTACAACCATTATGCAGTAAAATAATAAGTGGTGTCACTAGATGGTGTAAAAAGAAAAATTTTGGAAACAATTGTGGAACCATATGACATTATATGGGTCAATGGTTCAATTATATGTTATCCTTGAAGACTTATGTTTGTATTTTCTAAAAAAATATATACCTTCTCACACAAAATTTTAGCAAAATCCTATGAATATTTAACAATTAGACGCCCATAGGTTCATGAAGATTCATATTAGAGTTTGGAAGACTATTTGGTCATCCATAACCAAAATGGGAAAAAAAAATGGGAAGGCCAAATAATAACAATAAAATATATTTTATATATACAGTATCAATGTAGAACTAACCTACTTCATAATTGAATTATTTAGTAACTCTAATTGCCTTCATATTCCATGGGGTCCTTGATAGACAATGATCGGGTGCGTTGTTAAAGCACTCCTAGATGTTAAGTCACTCGTTCAAGTCCCCACCCTATTTGGGTGTTATTCTTGGACATGACTATGATGTAGCCTCACCAATGTCAAACTCACAAAATATAAAAAATCTTCATCAAAATCCAATTTTCACCTGTTCGAAGGAGTGTAGAAGGAAACATGACTAGCGTAACAAAGATGGATTGGTCTAATATTCTAACTATAAAATTACATAAAAAGAAAATAGATAAAAACAAACTAGAAGCCATTTTACATGCATGATGATGACGTTACATATAAAATGAAGGAACTGTATTCTATAAATGACACATCATCACCAAATTCCATTCACATCATCACTAATATTCAGTAGAAAGACAAGAAAATTTGAGAGTAGCAAAGAAACCATAAGAGGTTGTGTTCAAATCAACCTTATTCTTTATATGGACAAGTATAAAGCTGAACCGAAAAGCCTCTGAAAGAATAAATTCAGTATAATATCCCTTGTAATATGTGATATTTATGTTAAAGGACATGAAGGAGTAATTCAAAAAACCAATGCAGTCCTTCAAAGACAACCAAGATCCCATAAGTCTATGAAACCCTTAGGTATGACAAGCAATAAAAAATAATTGAGGCCAAGTAAGAGACAGATGATGTTGCTAAGACAATTTTCAGTCACAGGTCCATAGTTTCCACAGATATTATTTTTCTAGAATATACTATTTGTCTTCATGGATATCCTATATGAAGCATACTTTAGTGCCTCCTTTCAATTCTCCAACAAAAATCCCCTTTTCCTAGTTGTGGAATTTTGTTGGTACTTACTACTGGTACACTAGTGTTTTGAGGAGGTTCTAACTTCACACAGTCTAGATTCAACACTAAGGGGGGAAGGTCCAATCATATAGACTAATCCTTTCTCTTCCTTCCCTCCTCTCTATCTTTAGGGAGGATATTGTGTATAGGGAAAACCCTATGTTGAGATGGGTATTCATTAACCTTATCACTTATTTTCACCATTTGATTTTTGAAAATTGGAGAAGTGATTATGAGCTTGAAAGGAAGCCTAAAGACAAGTATTTTTATAGAAATGATAGGTTTTCAAGTGGTGCATTTCATTCTCAAGGGAGAATGGAATCTAATGCTTATATAATGGTATTACCCCCAAGCTGCATTAACATGGATACTAAAGACAATATATCAAATACTTTGGATGGTGACTTGAAAATCAAAGTAGCAAATGGTCTTAAGGTTTTTTTTCCACACCTTTTTCAAAATAATGATTGTATAAGCAAAGATAGAATCCATTACGAAGAAGTAGAGAAAGGCTCACCAAATGATGATAATGATTGTTCAACTTCTCGCTTTGAATCACATTATCAGGCGAAATGGACAGGTCAAGAAAACACAAGTTAAAAGGCATTAAGAGGTGCATTCAGAGAGAAGCATGAGAGAATTGTCAATATTTATCAGTTTTAGTTGCTTTGAACTATAGTATTCATCATGGGTTTAGTAAAAAATATTTCACAATTTCACAAAAGACTAGACTTCAAGCAGGAAGTGGTAAATCAAGAGTCAAGTTTTGAAACAATAATAATGTATTGAACACATTGTAAAAGCAAGAGAAAAGGTCAAGGATAGTTGACTGAAAACAAAATATAATGAATGCATTACAGTTCCATCATGAACATATTTTAACATATGTCAGTCTGCCCTATAAGATCAATCCTAGGGTTTGGACAAACATAATGTGTGTATATAGAAGCTAGAAAAGAACATGTTGCTTCCAAGGAAAATTTCAGATGAAAAATAGCCATTAAAATACTTTTATGTCAAATTCCCAGAGCTAGACTTGGCTTATGACATTGAAACTATGTCGTCTTCATAATTTCTCTAAAACTTTCACCGACTAAGATTTTGTACAAGGCAACTCTAATGCAAGACTGAACAATTTAGATAATCAATCAAATATCAAAATAAAAAAAATTCTAAAGGTTTGCAACCAACCTTTACATATTTTTCATCCCTCTTAAAGACGTATCATCCTTATTTTCCTCATCCACATTATCATCCACTGTCACATGTCTCTTTTTCTTTATTTTCTTCCTTTTCCTTGATTCCAAGTTCACATGCCCTTCATGCAATTTTTATTGCTTGGATTTTCTCATTTCTGAAAAAAATAAAAAAAATAATATAAAAATACAGCTAAATCAATATAGTGATAGTCTTTCCATAAATTGCCTTTGTACTACTTGTTGCTAAAAAAATAAAAAATCATAGTATAAGATGCACTTTATGCTTTGCGCTACCAATCTTACTACCATTTACCAAGGTAATATAAATGATAAATATGATAGGATAACAATAACAAGCTAATGTAACTTTCCACAAACAATGCTATTTTATGAGAAACTTTAGCTACAGAGGAAAAATTCACGACCTAAAAATGATGTTACTGAACTTCAATTTCAGCACGCTATACATTGAAAATGTCAACGATCCAACATGTTATACATTGAAAATGTCAACGGTCCCAAAATAAGGGTTCTATATCCCTCCCTCTTAATAATAGAAACATTTACAATAGAATAAAATTTTTTAAAGGCAAATTTTATTCGAGACCCTGATAATATTAAAATTTATCTTAATTTAACTGTCGATAAAAACACAAGAAAAGAGAAAGCATGTGTGATATCTCGTGGTGTCTGTTATATATGTCTACCTATCATGTCCATTACATTCGAAGGCTATGGCTATCTAACTTAGAAATATGCTTGCAACAGGTTCCCCTCTATAATGAGACAAATTATTTGATTTTATTCATGAGTTTGATTACCCAGCAAGTGAACAAACGAGACTCCTAATGAAAATATGTATAGCTTACATCAACTTAAAAGATAGCATGAAGTTATAGCTTTCAAACTCCCACCAGTCCTTGCACAAATCTAGCCCCCAATCTCACTAATTATGCCTTGGTTGGAAAGTTCTCTTGTTGCTAGCCAACACAACGCTTTTATATTCATGGAACTTGATCTCATTGGGATAAGGATTTATCTCTTCCTTCCTTTGTAGAAGGGAATTTCATATTACTTTATTTTCTCACAAAGAGGATTGAGACCAAATTTTTGAAAGGGAGCCTTGGTTTAGACTCAAGGCACCTACTAGATCTACAATGAAAAGTCAGCAAGATGGATGATGAACATCATGTATCCCATTATGAGGGGGTTAAATAAAATGTATTTTCCATGTTTTCTGAGTGTCAATTGGTCTTTTCTGGAGGATATACAAGCTAGTGACTTTAGAACACTGTAACGCCCATATGCCTACTCCAGGGCATAGTTTTGGATCATAGTTTAGAATTTTGTAGCTTAAAACGACGTTGATTAATTTGGACCAGAAAGAAATACTTGTAAAAGTTATATAATTGTGACTAAACAAAAATTCTATGAAATATACATATATTTTCAGTTTGGATTTAAAAAAACATAATTTTCTTACCAGTGTATAATTTTTGACATGACATCAGAGCATGTTTGTTGAAACCTTCTAATAACCCTTGTTTAGACAGTAGGACTTTTACTTGGGATAGGAAGTTGTAGGAAGGTTTCAACAGTGGGATGCCCAGGATTCATGCCTGAGAAAAGTACTATGGCCCTATGATAGTTTGTCTTTAGGTATTTGATCTATTTTTTCTAACAGTGTAATCCAAGAGTAATAATTTGACTACATTCAATCTCAGATACAAAAATAGATTATAAGGTCCTTCCAACTTCATACCATGAAAGTGAAAATATAGATGTTGTTAGAGGATAATGACCTTTGTCATTTTTTAAAGACAAAGGTTGAATGACATACTAATCTGTAAAATTGGTAAAATAATAAAAGGAAGATAGCCAAAACAAAGCAAGTCATCCTCGACTCCATGAAGGATCCCTCACATCATCAGTAAGACCATCAGTAAGGAGATGTTTGATGCTATCTTCAATATATATCGGGGTGAGAACATCAATTGACCTTAGAGCCACACAAATGAACAAAATAGATACTGCAACCACTTCTTTGATAAAACTAAATAAACTCCATGATCAATGTGCAACAACAGGAAATAACTCAAGAATGAATATTTATTACACATAGCCTTGAATGAGTTTTCATCTTCTTGGAAACCTTTTTTCTAAGGTGCTTATGCCTGAGAAAGGAATATATCTAATGGCCCAGTTGGTAGCAAGATGTTGAGGAAAATTTTCCCATGGTAGAAGTAGCAGATCCCTCATAGTTAGTAAGCCTTGAAGAAAAAAAGGAAATTCCAATCAACAAAGATCTGGATAAAGTTGAAGCAAGATGTGATGGTATCCTCAACCTCCGCAAGGGAGGATGAGCAAGCGGTGAATCATTGGATCAAATTGAAGAGTGAAGGGAAATTGACCCTTATAAACTGCTGAATAACGAGAATCAATCATATTGGGATGCCAATAAAAAGAGATTTGGGCAAAGTTGAAGCAAGATTTGATGGCATCCTTAGCCCCCGAAAGAGAGGATACACAAAGTGAATCATTGGATTAAATTAAAGAGGGGAGGGAAATGGACCCTTCTAAACTCCCGCATGATGAGAATCAATCAAACTCAATTAAAAATTTGATTAAAACAGATGACAAGGAATGGGTCGATGTAAATAAGGGAGAGGAAAAGAAAAACAACAATCAAGTGACATTATTTGCACAAGACATACATTTTATCCCCATACCATGGGGTATTCAACCTAGGTGTGGTTAATTCTTTTTCTATCTTGGTATGCAATCTCGACCTGGTTAATTCTTTTGCTATCTTGTGATATCGAACAGTTAACTAATCATGTCATTCATCCTGCATAGTTTATCTCTAAGAGATTTGCATTACAAAGACATTCCCTTGATGAAAAAAAAAATTACTTGGGCAACTTCGTTGGTGGAAATTCTGGTCCACAAGGAAATCGTTTCTTTTCTAGCTTTCACACTAGCCACAACACTACAAATTTCACTGCCTTCGTCAAATTGTTCACTGATCAAGGCCAATAGTTGGAATTAGATAAAAAAATCTAGCTCTCACACTAGCCACAATACCACAAATTTCATCGCCTTCATCAAATTGTTCACCGATCGTGGCCAACAGCTGGAATTAGATAACAAAATATATATCAGCAAAATTAAATCTACACAAAAATTCCTATACAAAAAAAGCCCTATACACATGCATGTATGTATGATAGTTTGAGTTTTACTGTGTTAAGCCATAGTCGATCAAATCTGGCCTTGACACCTTGGGTGTTAGTGGCAGTCCACTTTCCTCCGTGGGCACATGTAATGTCTTCCCACTTGGGGTCTTACCCGCTTTAAAGCCGTGGAAATTTTCCGTTGAGGGTAGCTTTCTTGGCAAAAGCATATTGTTTTATAAACTGTACAACATGATCAGGGTGATATAGGACATGAGAAAATGGTAGAGAAAACCGCGATGAACCACATATTTTTCCTTTTGAAGATCTGAAATCACTTACCACCATAAATATTCAACCCTCTTGAAGGTGTAGATTGAACGAAGAGAGCTACCACATGCTTTCGACTTGGATTTTCCCGAAGGGTTGTGGAACTAGAAAGTCCATGCATTCCCCAATACATGTTTCTTCCGGCCATTTATAGGCCTCTCTATCAATTTAACTTCACCGTTCTGGGGTTCTTCCCGTGCGTTGCACCTTGAAATAAATTCCTTGACTTATATACCTCGACTTCACCCGTTCCACAAATAAAACACTCACGTTTAACCATGCTTCTTCCTGCCATCGATAGGCCTCTCTATTAGTTTAACCTCACAAAGTTTCGTTGAACCTTCCAACTGTCTCTGCCTTGAACAAGGCAGAGCATATTAATGAACGCTGCAAGAATCGAAGCCCTGACCATTTGATCACAGCTAAAGTATCTGAAACCCTGGCAACCTAATTTGTCATTTTCATAAAGCAGAGAAGCTACAATAAGGCAATCTTTAATCAAGACTAAATTAATTAGTACCATCACGCTAAGGAATTTAATGCATATTGAATTTGAAGAGACATAATTTATGCCGAGGCGGACCTCTTCCAGCCCCATTTATACGATGACCGATACAATCTGCACCGAAACACACCCCATGATTTTTTGGAGAACAGAGGCAGAATTTGTTATGGCCAGAGTGCTGGATTGTGTCTTCCTCGCTTTGAGGTGAAATTAATCGGTTCCCTGTTTCTTCTGCAAGTATAAGCTACTGATGCTCTCTGTGTTCTGTATTTCTTCCATTTTCCCTTGAAATATCGCAGATTATTATCGGCCAATTTTCACATCACATGACATCGATGAATTAAATTTCTTGCTCAAAACTAGAATAAAGAGAATGCAATAAAAAACCTAAACTTCTGAAGAATTTTTTTTGGCTAGTCAAACGAAATCGCTGTGAACGAAATCTTCAAAAAAACTCACCAATAAAGGGGCTGAGAATTGAACCTACGTCCAGGGGCCATTCTCTTACTGCCAAATCAGTTTTAATGGTGAAGAATGGATGAGAGAAGGTTCATTGAATTTCACATCAGATCTAACTACGGATACAGATGTCGGAATCGGGAGAGGAAATGCCAGATTGCAAGCAAAATTCGCTGCCAAGCACTTGACACTTATTTCTAATAAAACACTCTGCATTTAACCATGCTTCTTCCCGCCATTGATAAGCCTCTCTATCAGTTTAACTTCATCGTTCCGAGGTTCTTCTCGTGCGCCACACCTTGAAATAATGTCCTCGACTTCACCCCTTCGAAAAATAAAACACTGCGATTAACGATGCTTCTTCCCGCCATCGATAGACCTCTCTGTTAGTTTAACTTCACCATTGTAGGGTTCTTCTTGTGTGTCACACATTGAAATAAGTCCTCTACCTCGACTTCACTCCTTCCACAAATAAAACACTTTTTGTTTAACCACGTGAAACCCCAACCTTAGAAGCGAAGTCTTTTTGACTTTGAGAATTTTAGGTTTTCAATTCCATATATTTGTTTTTATCTATACCCCTTTTTAGATTTTAATTTTTTGAACTCTCAAATATATTACATATCTTTAACTATTAACTATTAGGGTCATTCAAGTTGTTTTCATCATTTTTAAGGTATGGTTGATAACTCTATATGTTATATAAGTTTTTGATATAATTTTTATAAAGGTGGTAGTAGTGAATTTACATTCCCTACTTTACACTAGTTATCATTATTGGCACAAATAAAATTACATAAGAGTTTCCCAAATAAGCATTCATATGATTAAAAATTGAATAATATTTGTATAAATTTATCCTAAATTTGTATTTAAAAAATGAGCGACACTTGGTACAACCTAATATGAGAGAGATGTGTAAGGAAACATAACAATTATATGGCATGTGTTACAGTAGTTTAATCAATTGAGTGTGTCCCAAGCGATTGGGAGGTTTTAATGATAACCTCCCTACCCAGGTTCAAGTCTCATTGACATGACTATGTATGTATGGTTATCCTAAAATATGTTTTACTATCCACCTCTTCATTGAATTAAGCGGGAAGAGGGAAATCTACTTTTATAACAAAAAATTCTTACAATATTTTTTAAAAATGAATTAATAAAAGTGCATTATATATGTTAATATCAATACAAATAGTCGAGGGGTTTAAACCAACTAATTGTCAACAATGTCATTGGAAATTAGGCTAGTTCCATGACAACAAGTACATTGTTTGAATTGTTTTGGTGATGGAATGAGTTTGAAAACTTAGAATCAAAGAAACAAGCTTACTTAATCATTCTTAGCAATGACCAAGTACTTGAACACTGATAATGCTATTGGGGCCTTAATGTCACCAGTTTATCCCTTGATGTGATCCACACATCTCTTCTTTCCATGAATTGTTGTTGATAAAGGAAAATTATTCTATGAGTTGAAAATAATCATTACAAAAAAAGGAAAACACTCTTCCATCAATGTAAAGATAATCATGAAATCAAATTGCATGTAGTAAAATAAAACAAAAGTCAACTATGTTCTCATTAAGTGAGCTCAGTCTCCAAAAAATCAGGGAAGTAAATTACACGATAACAACATAAAGTAAATCAAGACGTGTTATATATATAATTGTAAAATTACAATATATACGAGATAAAATCTCAAGAAGTTTTATTCTATTTCATCATAATATGGGATATCATGCTCTAAGAGTCCTCATTTAGAATGAAGAGGGAACTCTTATTTATATATAGACTTACTTTGAAACTAAAATAAAAAATATTAAATGCAGATTCAGAAGTTCTTCATGTGGTTATTATAACATCCAATATTGACTCGTCAGTTAATTTATAAATTGTAATTAATTATGTTGATGACATTCTATTAATTGTGTCAGCATTAATGGGTAGTTAGTGCAACAAAAATGAACTAGATAAATCAAGGAACAATGTATATGCAATCTAAATGGTTGATTAATCAATATGATGACACAACTAACTTGGAACATATGAGCACTAATATGAGCTATGATACCATGAGTGTAAAATAATGAAGGTGTTGCAAGAAATTTTCTTGCTAAATCCTTTCCATGAATTTCAAATTTGAATCTAAGACTTTTTCCTCTTGCCCAATAACCAATTGATTTTGAAGGATTAGATAGTTGAACAATCACCCTACAAAATATGGGACATTGGGTGGCAACTATAATAGTTCTTAAAATTTTAATGGAAGGAATGGGTTGAGTGCAACCCTTGGATTTTGAAGTTGACCCATGGATTGCCTAGGAGACTAAGGTAAATTCGGACTATATTATGGAAAAATATGGAAAGTGGCGGAGACCCATGAAGGAAAAATGGGGTCTAAGACATTCATAGATAGAGAAATTTGTACATTCACGCATAAAGGGATACATGTATAAGGAAAAAAGGCACACAAGTTCTTAAGTACTGAAATTCACAAGTGGAATGAATTATGAAGCATTCTAGGTGATTAAACTACATTTTGAGTGCCCATATATTCCAATAAATGTGTCAATTGCAAAAGGGAATGGTGTTGGTGTGTTATCAACTCCCTAAAAATGAATGTTGCTTGTCAAACACTAGAAAAAAGAGTTATGGAACCTAGTTGGGCAGAGTGGGTTGTGATTTGTTGTGTGTTGGTTGAGAATGAAAATCAAGAGGTAGGGAAATTTCCAAGGGAATTTAGAGCTAAAAGGGAATTACATTGTTTGCTTTGTTAACGATGCTGAGAGGCATTTAGAGATCTCGGAGGCCTATATTCAACTGGGAAAGGAGATCCATAACTTTGATTTATGTGTAAAAGAGAAAATAGATAGTGTGATCTCATCAAAGTGTAATAGTAAGTATAAACAATAAATAGACACATAACACAGAGATTTCACCAAAACTCTTCCTTCTATTAATCTTCAGATCTGTCAATACATCGGCTTTTCCTTCAGAAACCCTTAGAAAACCCTTACTCTCCCTTCCACACACACATCCAGCGGAATTCTCACACAGCCAGAACTAGGTCTCCGCGCACATAGCTAGAAGGAGCCTTTTACCCAACCCAAACCCGACGAGACTCTTACAGACTATTTGCAAGCTAAAAGCATAACATATCTATAACCATTATGAACTATTTAGCTTAGATATCTTCTATCTATTTATATGTGCCTAGGGCACAAATACTATGGTCTCAAACCATGTTTTGAGGTCCACACTTTACATTTAAGTTCGTTTTCCCAAAAATAGGGGACTTTGACCACCCCAAAAGCCCTTTGACTCCCTCTTCGTTGCACGCACATACAATATTACCCAAAATGGAGCTTTTAGAATTGTGCCTCAGGGGACCCCGCTCCAACAAGTGTGAAGAAATATCATCATATGACTTGCATAAAGGATATATGTTGGGCTGATTTGTAAACTATCATGGATATTTCTCATGAAAAAAATGTTTTATTGTTCCAATCCCACTAGATATTGCTTATTATAATGCATGGGAAACCTTTATAATAATTTTCCATGATGTAACTAAGTTTTGAAATTTTCTTCCAAGCTTAAATAGGACCACGAGCCTATCATCAATTTTGCAAGGGTGGTGGTGATGATATGCACTGTGTTGGGACAAGAGATAAATAAGTGTGAATAAATATCATCTTATGACTTGCATAAAGGATAGATGTTGGGGTGATTCATAAACTATCATGGATATTTCTCGTGAAAAAAATTTGTTGTTGTTCTAATCCCACCAAATATTGCTGATTAGAATGCATGGGAAACCTTTATAATAACATTCCATGATGTTGTGTAACTAAGTTTTGAAATTACCTTCCAAGCCTAGATAGGACCACGAGCCTATCATGTTTAAATTTTCAAGGGCAGTGGTGATGACCTACACTGTGTTGGGACAAGAGATAAATAAGCGTGAAGAAATATCATCATATGGCTTGCATAAAGGATATATGTTGGGGTGATTCGTAAACGATCATGGATATTTCTCGTGAAAAAAATGTGTTGTTCCAATCCCACTAGATATTGTTGATAGAATGCATGGGAAACCTTTATAATAATCTTCCATCATGTTGTGTAACTAAGTTTTGAAATTTTCTTCCAAGCTTAGATAGGACCACAAGCCTATCATGTTCAATTTTGCAAGGGTGGTGGTGATGACCTGCACTATCTTGGGACACCTAGAGATAAATAAGTGTGAAGAAATATCATCATATGAATTTCATAAAGGATATATGTTGGGGTGATTCGTAAACTATCATGGATATTCCACTAGATAGTTCATCATAATAGACCAAATAAAGTTATATTTAAAAATGAATGAATAAGTTTTTGTGACAGGAAGTGTTAGTGAGTTTCGGGTGTGGTAAGGAGGGAGTGATGTCAAGGTATGCTAGGCAGTGTTGAGTCATGCTAGAGGCTAGGGAAACATGCCAAGATGTGCCAGGTTCCAGGGTGTACCAATGCATGACAGGCCAGAGTGTCTGGGAGTGCCAAGGAAAAGAAAGGGAGCACTAGTCTCAAATTCATGGAAATGAATGAATAAGAGTGTGTGACAGGGAGTATCAACGAGTTTTAGGTTTTCGGAGGGAGTGAAAAGGTATGCTAGGTAGTGCCAAGGAATGCGAGAGTGCCAGGGTGACATGTTAGGATGTGCCAAGTGCCAGGGTGTGCCAATGCGTGCTAGGGAGTGCTATGGAAACACAAGGGAGAACTAGTTCATAATGCATGGAAATGAACAAATAAGAGTGTGTGATAGGGAGTGTCAGTGAGTTTCAGGTGTGTTAAGGAGAGAGTAGCAAGGTTATATGATAGGAAATTCCAAGTCATGCTAGAGTTCTAGGGCATGTCAGGGGGTTTTAGTGTGTGCTAGGGAGTGCCAAAGAATGCCAAGGAATGCAAGGAATGTTAACATGTTCTAGATAATGCCAAGGCATTTTAAGACGTGCTAGGTCATATAGGATGTTAAGATGTAAACTGTGTTTCTTAGTTGTTTTACTGCCATGGTTGGATGTGAGCCTTATCTTGGTAAATTGTTAAGTTGGATGAGGTGAGATTGGACATGAGTAGCATAAGATGAGTTATAGGTAGTTCTTAGGTGAACAAGGCATATGTTCAATTTCCACGACACATGAGAATCTAGGTTTTGTCTTAGAATATTTGATGCAAACACACTCAAGAGCCACAACACATCTACTTTAATGCAAAACGAAATCTGCACAAGTCAAGGAATCAACTAGTGCACATGATAATTTTACCCTTTTCAAACCCTTCTTCATTATATTACAAACTACAATACATCAGGATAGAGCTCTTATACGATGGATCATGACCCTTCACAAGCACACTAATACAAGGAATAAAACTAGGGCTTGGTGTTAATCCTTTGACAACTAAATTATCCTAAACAAGATAACACTCGACCTACTTGCTGATGGTGGCCACACACAACTCTTTTAGTCCACAAGTTTAATGAGAGCACCACATGTTTAATGCTTGGAAAACAAGAGGACACCCCCTTTTCCAACACTTTTGATGGGTCCCATGCATCATTATGGCACTCATGGACCCCAACATGCCTCCTAGAAGGCCCTAGGACATCAGTTGACTTCTTATGAGGCTTATTATTCCATGTATGAGATAGTTTAGTGGGATTGTCACCATAATTTAGGGTTATTTGCATATTATTTTATATTTAGGGGCTAATGTAGGCCCATAAGCTAATTCAATCAACTCCTAATCAATATATAAATAGGAGCTAGTTGATTTCATGTGTATCATCACTTGACTTGGGATCTCTCTATCTTTAGAGAACTTTGCATTTTTCCTTGTAGGACTCTTTTGGATGATGGATGCAATTTGATGTATGGATTTGGGCTATTTTTATCTTGGAGGTTTGTTTTTGAAAATGTGAAGCTGGTTGGATATACTCTCTGACATTGTGAATGAAAATTTAATGATATTCTTCTTATTGCTGCATACTATTGAATTTCGCTATAATTAGGGCTAGTTGTTGCATGATGGAAATGTGGAATTATGTGTCTATATCTTTAGCTTATTTAATGTATGGGCCATTGTTAGACAAATAAAATGTCTTAGAGATCATTTTATCTCAATAATCTTGCACCATTTTTATGAAGTATAAATGCTTGAAGCCCACTTTTCGTTTTCCTCTAACATTGGACGAAGTTGAATTTCTTGGCCTCCTTGATCAAGAAAATGAATTCTGTTGAGATTTAACAAGATGATGATCCTAGTGAAAATTAAGCACCTACACTAGGTGGGGCCCGCAGGTTATTTTTAGGTGTATGTCTATTTTTAGAATGTTGAGAAAATTCTATTTATAGCGGGAGTCTATTTATATATGGTTGAGAAAATTCTATTTATAGATGAGATTCTATTTTTAGATGCATGTGCAAAGTCTATTTATAGATCGCATGTCTAAAAATAGAATGCATGTCGATTATTATTATCTCTTAATAATAATTGGACAATAAATATTAATATATTCTCCTGAAGAACTTGATTTTAGTTAACTGAAGTGACAAACTAGTTAGCTGAAGGAATTTCGAGTTATAAGGTTGGTTGGTGGGACATGAAAGTGGACTTAGTTGTAAATGAGTGATTCGAAGTTGTAACAGAATTGGATGTGTAGTTATGTGAGTTGTAAAGTAGTTTAACTCAAGTAAGTGAGTTAAATTCAGTTGTGCTAGTTGTAATTAGTTGTAACTAAATAAACACTAGTGAGAGATTAGTTAATTAATTATTTAATTAATTCACAAGCAGTGGTCTCACATGCAACTAAAGATTTACTACTGTTAACTATATGCATGTCAGATCTAGTGGAGACCCAGTTGAGAGATAGGTGAAAGGGACAATTTGACTATCAATTGTGACATTAGTGTGTGCACTCATGCAACTGCACACACATTGGAGATGCCAATGAGGATTGCATGGTCCAGGCAAGCAGGATCTCAATTCATTCTGGGATTGTGATCAGCAGGGATTGTGCAGTGGAGGTAGGATGTCAGGAGGCACTAAATTGGCGCATGTATTTGCAAATTTTTGTATGACAGTGTGAGACAATTGTACATTATATTGAGAGCTCTTGGATTAGAGTTTTGTATGAGATTGTTTCATGATCCATGATATATGCATAATATATGATAGTGGGGTTTTTAGCTTTATGCTTTCCCGATAAAACATCTGTGTTATGTGTGATTGATCTTTCTTCATGTGTTTGCAATTCACGATTAAATTTCCAAAAATATTTTAGTAGAAGGATTATGTATTTAACAACAGCATATAATTGTTAGATCAGGAGAATCCAGAAATACATAATTTTATTAAAATTCTACATGGTATCAGAGCAAAGAAGATTGCAAAATTGAAGCAGTGGCTAAGTTTGTTGGTGGAAATAATTTGAATTTGCTGCAAGAATTTCTTGGTGAGACAATTGAGTAAACATCGAAATTGATTTCAATGGTTCGCAGCTAGAGTATGCACTTGAGGGTAGCTTGAACTACATTGCATGGAAGGACATGATACAGGCAGTGCTTGAAGATAATGGCCTGAAGGAATTCATCGATAGTGATGTTCCTAAGCCCACTTTGATAGATGCTTCATTACTTGATGCATGGCAAAATAAAGTAGAGAAGAAAAGAAAGATTCTATTGGAAGGTGTGCAAGACCATATTGTCTCAAGCCTTCATGGGAAAGCCACTCCATTTTCTATGTGAAATTCTTTGACAGATCTTTTCTAAAGCATCGACGACCATAGGAAATTGGCGTTGAAGTATAAACTCAGAAAGATCAAGATGGAGAAGGGCGAAAATATTCTTAAGTATCTCACAAAGTTTTTCCAATGTTAGGATGAACTGGGGAGTCTAGAAATCACAGTTTTTGATGACAATTTGGTGAGCTTGTCTGTCTTGGGACTTCCTAAGAGTTGGAATAGTTATCAAGACTCTGTCAACGGACGAGAAAAACTACCGGATTGGGAACGACTGTGGTCGGATCTAGTGCAAGAGGAGTTTAGGGGGAACACCAGAGATGGATCTTCATCAAAGCATGATGATGAAGAGGATTGTGCTTTGGATGCCAAGGCAAGGAAAGGGAAGGGGAAGAAATTCCACTCAAAATACAAGTCTAAATGCAAGAAGCTGGATTTTTCAAAGGTGAAGTGTTATCACTGTCACAAACATGGGAATATTTTCATTAACTACCCACAGAAGAAGAAGAACAAGAAGCCTGCTGGAGCTACAACTAGTGAGGCACTTACCTTGCAATTTGAACTTTATTTCTCTTTGATCGCATTCTTGGTATCAAGCGTAATGGGATCGGTGTGGTATCTTGATAGTGGTGTTTCCTTCCACATGACAGGAGATAAAGAGAATTTCAGTGACTTGGAGGAGAAATATCTCCAAATGCATATAGATATGGGTGACGATGGATGATATAGTGCAACCAACATTGGTCCCATTACCTTTGAGAGGGAGTCGAGTAAACCATTTCATTTGAAAGATGTCATGCATGTTCCAGATCTAAAGAAAAATTCTGTCTCAATCACGATTTTGGAGGACAAAGGCTATGACGTTGTTTTCAGCGATGGAAAATCTTTCATACTACATAAAACAATGGGTCAAGCCAAGAGGATAGGGATTAGAATCAATAATCTCTACAAGCTGGAGGTAGATGGCTGCGCTGCCATGATGGGCAAGGTAGAAAAAGTGGTGAGCCGGGATGAGGGTGAATTATGGCATAGACGATTGGGCCATCTTCATCATGAAGCCTTGAAAGTCAGGCAACAAATATCTACTAGACTTCCAATGGGAACACTTGATCAGTTAGATCAATGCTTAAGTGATCCTAGAGAGAGTTCACACAGATGTGTGTGTATCATTATCGGTTGCTTCAACATCAAAGCACAGGTATTATGTTATTTTTGTTGATGATTTTTCTCGTAAATGCTGGATCTACTTCATGCAGAAGAAGGATCAAACATTCTCAAAGTTTAGTGAGTTTAAAGCATTGGTAGAGAAAGAGTCAGGGAAGCAAGTGAAGGATCTGAGGAGCGATAATGGTGGAGAATACATCTCAAATGAATTCAAAGACTTCCGTAGCAAAGAAGGAATTCGAAGAGAACTCATAGTGCCTCATAACCCACAGCAAAATGGGGTCACGGAGAAGAAGAAGAGAATGATCGTGTATGCTACATGAGCAATGCTGCATGATTAGGGCCTACCAATGCATTTGTGGGCGAAAGAATGCAACACTGCGGTTTATGTGCAAAACCATTGTCCTCATAGAGTACTTGGCATGAGTACACCTGAAGAAGCTTTTACTGGTAAGAAACCAAATGTTTCTCACTTTAATATTTTTGGCTCATATGTTTTTGTGCATGTGACTAAGAACACCAGGAAGAAGCTGGAGCCGACTGCTGAAGTTGGGATATTTTTGGGGTACATAGAAACACCCCATAACTATCATTTGTATTTTCTAAACAGTCGAATGACCGTGATGTGACGGGATATAAAATTCAGCAAGGAGAAAGCCATGAATTTGTCGCTTGAGAGGGAGCTATAATTACATGCAGAGGAGAAAATTTTGGTTCCCAAAGTTGATTCTCTAGATGTGAATCAGCCACAAGAGGAGGTTCATGGAGTGGAGGAGTCCACTCACGCAGAGCCAAAAATCAGAACTGGCAGAAGGCGTACCACAAAATATGAGAGGCTGAAGCTTTATGCGACATAGACTGTAGCCTATTCCCTACTTCATGGCATTGACAGAGACAGACTCCTGAACGATTCACTGGATACATGGCTCTCATAAGAAAATGTATTGTGACTGAGCCATATTATTTTTAGGAAGCAGTGTAGGAGTGTACATGGGTAGATTCAGTGGTGGAGGAGTATGACTCCATTGTCAGAAACAGTGCTTGGGAAATTGTTCCAAGGTCAGTTGATAAATCAGTGGTAGGTTCAAGATGGATATACAAGGTAAAGAAAGCTACTAATGGGAGTTTTGAGAAATACAAGGCCAGATTTGTGGCTCGGGGCTTCTCACAGATCAAGGGGATTGATTATGAAGAAACATTTTCACTTGTCACACGGTATTCTTCAATAAGGACCATCCTTGCTCTCTCAGTGCAGATGGGTTGGCACATTGATTAGATGTGTTAGTCATCAATATTTTTCACTTGTTGGTGATGATTAGTTGTAACAGCCAAGTTTTCTAGTAGCTGATCTAAAAATTTGTCAAATTTGCCAGCTGGAAAACACCCACAAAATTTTTTCCCTCTTACCTTTTAGTCCACCCATGACCAGGTGAAACCTCATTATAAAATCCTGCCTAGCCTCAGCCATACTAGTTTTCCCATCAGCTCTAAAGAAACAATTCGAATCTGTCCAAAAAGTCTCCCCTAAGTTAGGAAGTGGGGCTTTAGGCATGTCTCCCTTGGAAAATTATCCTAAAGCCAAAGAACCTCCATCTGCTATAGACTAGCCATAACAGACCTTCCCATTCTACAAATAAAGTTGGTTATAGCCCTAGGTCACGCTACTAATACACCCTCAAGTCTCAACAATTCATTTACTATAAGTCAAACTGATTCTAGGTATTTTTACAGTGTTTTAAATGGATATTTCAAGGATAGAGGCCTACCAGCATCTCAGAAGACAATATTTGGCTCCACATGAGAAGACAGCTGCTTCTCAATGTAATCTTGAGCCTGGGATGCAGCCACAGAGCAGAGAGTTTTTCATTAAGCTCTTGCGATCACAATTAAAGCCTAAAAGGACAGTGAAAGGAAAAATAACACTGTCAAAGAGCTGATGATATGACATAAAAGAAAAAACCTCCTTCATCTATAAGCAGAGGGTTTGAAGACTGAAGAAACTCCTTCATTTCATAAGTAGAGGGTTGAAGACTAAGAGTGCCTCCTTCATCTATAAGCAGAGGGCCAATGGATAAAGTCTGTTTTTAATATTTTCACTAACTATAAGGACAAACTTAGGTTACAGTGAGACAGTAATGAAGGTCTCTGTATGAAAATGATGATTAAAGGCAGAGGAGAAAACACCATCAGCATGATTCATCAAACATTCTACATTTAGTTAAGGGAGAGGTTGGAAGGAAATCAGGCATTTGTCAAAGAAGGCCTCCTTCATAAGCAAGGTAAAGGGGCTCACCATTGTTCGAAGATAAAAAGAAATCATGGCATATGGCAAAGACTCTAAAGAGGTTTCTCTCCAAAAAGAGGTGAAATAAATGAAAACCTAGGCTTCTTGCAGACCTCCTTCGAAAAGAACTAAAGGGGAGCTCTCCCTTGTTCAATTTTCAAATCTAGAGCATCATCCCTGTTTTATCTCCTTAAAACTGAAAACTGGATCATTTTGGAAATCTGAAGATAAGTTAATGTTTTTGGAATTAAGGGCCTTTTGTAAACAGGATTTGCACTTACAGTGTCCAACAAGGTTTTTACCCACAGTCAAAGAGAAGCTCAAATAGCACAAGTAACAGCAGATGAGCAATACAAATACAAGACATGGAAAAGGGACATTGAATTTATAGTTAAGTTCATTCCCCAGTAAAAAGGAAGTGCCACTCAAAAGACACATCAACAGCCCTTCATATGGCTCAGAGCAAAATTTCCTCCCACAGTGCAGATATAAAAAGGGAAAACAGTTTTCTCTCCAATAGGAAACAATGAAAGTTTTTTAAGTCTTAAAAAGGGTTGTTTTATTTCAAAAAGGAGGTCTGGTTTATAAAACAAGCGGTCATCATCACTATGACATTTTTTCCAAATAAAAAGGTATTAGGTTGTGTTTTAAAGAAAAGGGATTCAAGTCTTGTTTAAAAAGGGCATTTTAAAACCTTTCTTCCAAAACCCTCACCAATCAAATACGAAAGGGACTTTGGCTTGTTCGTTTTCAAAAGAGGATGAGGACCGTTGCAAACCCTTTTTGAATCTCTCAAAACACAATACAAATTCCCCTTGATGTTCCCTGGACCGGAGAAAGAAGTTTTGAGCGAATTCATAAAGTTTTTCTGGTTTAAATATTGCACAGTGCACTTGTACAACTGCATGGCGTGTTCAGGCACATCTTTTACAAAGGAATACACAGCCGCGTGGCGCGCCTGTAGGCGCTGGTCACGTCGGCCCGACAAGTGACCTGACAACTTGTTTTGTGCGGTGATCTCTCATGCTAAACGTGTTGCGAACACTTTGAATGGTCCAAACGCCCTCAACAAGTCTGGAAGCTAGTCCAAAGTCCTCGAACAAGGCTTCCATCATGTTTCAAGGTATTTTGTGTTGCCCCCTTGATAAATTCAAACTGCTAGATAGTGTTTGAGGCAGTGAAAATCTGGATGTAAATCAAGGTAATTTAAGTGAATGTTTTGAAAGAAAGTCACAGGTGGTTTAGAGTGAAGTGTTAATCCTAGCTTCAAAGAGCCTAAAAACTGCCCTTAAAAATAAAGCATCACACTCCTTTTCTAGTGGGGTTGTCAAGCATTAAGGACATCCTAACTGCTGTAGCACAAAACATAAACTCTGTCAGCTGTATGCATTGGTGAAGACAGTGTTAAGGAGGGTTGGTGTTCTTGTTTAATGATCCGGGCATGCAATATCTATGATTTCCCAGCACTGACATAGGAAAAATGGTGGATTTTATTGATGTCAAAGAACTTTATAAACTGCCCTCAAAATAGTATTGAAAGGTGGGGATAGTGTTTAAAATGAGAAACACAATAGTTGGAAAGTAAAAAAGTGGTCCTAATTTCATGAACAGTAATCATTGAATGAGTATTTTTGTCCTTTCAAAAGTCTCCTCTGTGTGTTAAAAAGGGCAAAAATAGTGTTTCTCTTTCGTTCCATGAAGCAAACTTTAGTGTACGAAGCTGTAACTTGCCATTTGGAGGTATTGTCAAACTCTCTGTGAGGAATAGTGAATACAAGGGCAATGTTTTGGCTAAGAGGATTTTTTGCTGTTTGATTGCTACAGGGCTATTTGTGCTGACACCAAAACACAAGGAGCTTGATGTCTTTACCTAAACACAATGAACATTTGACTGTGTGTATGCTTTTTAGTTGACTGTACGATTGTTAATGAATCTACTTGTTGATTGGCATACAAAAGAATAAGGGTAGTATTTGCAGAGGAAAAGGACTGTCTGGAAGCATCTCGATTAATGACAGAAATAAATTGCCTTGATTAAAACGGTGAATTTACAAAGAAGAAGGATGTTGAAAAACACATTTTGGGGAAATCACGGAAAGGCGATTTTGATTTTACGGCCTTCATTGAATCACACCCAGGCAGGGACAGTGGGTGGGTTTGCGGGCGATTTGAGCCTGCTTCCTTGAAGAAGTGAATGCCCACCCATCGGTCTTATTCAATTTCCATGAAATTGAGATGTTTATATTTTCCAAAAAGTGCAAGAGGTGAAAGAGTTTTTCTCCTTCGACACCTTTAACGAGGTTCAGTGAAATTTGCAGTGAGCTCGACCCAGGATTCTTTAGATCCATCCAATACAAATTCCCCTGTTAGAAATGGTTCCTTCTGTTCATTTGGTTCTGAATGATTCTGGTAACATAGCTTTTAATTTTATAGAAGATGTACCTGCGCATATATCTTCTTGTCCTGCCCTCTCATGAAGATTGTCATGAAGTACTTCACTTGTGAGGGAAGGCTCTCCCGAATTTATGCATATCACATTCGACTGCTCATGCATTTCACTAGAGCCAGATTGCTAAACCTTCCTTTCTTGTTACACAAGAGAATTGAGAAAATGGCCTCCACTGTCCAGAAGAAGCCTCCTGCACAGCAAATAGCCTGTCTCTTCCATCACTCTCTCATCAAAATCATCATTCTTCATCAGCTTGAAAAGAGAGAGGTCTCTTGGGATGTTTTCATCACTCATCCGGATTTCTCCACTGTCCCTCCAGTCCATACATCCCCTACACCTCCTACTCATCATCCCTCACCTTCTTCCAACAGACCTACTCCTAAAAGGCTCAAGTTTACTACAGAACAGACAAAGGAACATGAAGAAGGAGAAGGAAGTGACCAACAAGAGGAGGAAGGACATGAGAAAGAGGAAGAAAGTGCTGAACAATAGCATGATAGTAATAAGGGTGAGTAGCAAACTCATGATGAGGGTGAACAACAGCCCTATGATGACAAACAACAGCAAGCGAAGGAGGAGAAAAATGATGAACAACAGCATGACAGTGAGGGTGAGGCAGAACGACAGCATAAAGATGATGAAGGGCAACAGCAGGAAGAACAACAGACTCATAATGAGGGTGAGCAGACCTTTGATGATATACATCAGACTTATGATGAGGGTGAAACAAAGCAACAAGGGCAGCCAAAGGAGACTGAACAACATGAGAGTTATAGACAAGGGTAGCCACAACATATTACACATAAACCACAGCATGAAGAACAGAAACTTCAAGAAGAAAAAGAGCAAGGTGACAAAGGTAAAGGGGCCATGCCCTCTTCTCCTAAAAAGGCCAAGCCCCAGACAGCAAAGAAGAGAGTGCCTAGAGTGGTCACTCCAAATGTGACAAGGGCTCTTTGAGGTAAAGGAAAATTGCCAAAAAAGCCTATCATTGATTTGCCTAGGAGGAAGAGCACTAGAATAGCCACCCAAAGCAAAGGGAAGGGCAAGGTAGAAGGAAATCATAAACAAGAGAGTGCATTCGACATCATCGTAATCCAAAGCGATGATAGTGATAATGAGGCCCGAATTATAGAAAACCTCTTAATTCATAGAAAAGGCCAAATAGATGCATTGAAGGATGATCTTCATAGGGCAAGGAATTTCAATCAATTTCTACAAATCCAAAATAGTAAAATGAGTGTCCATATGGCTGTTTATGAGACACGGGCGACTAAGTACAAGAAGGAGGCCTCCAAAGCCCAAGCAAGATTGGAAGAACTCATGGGCGAGTTTGATGAAATTGAAGGCGATGATCAGCCTAAGCGAAAGAGACCTAGAACCATGGGGCTTAAAAAGGCCCTTGAGAAGCAAAAAGAAGAGGAAAATGCCCTTCTCCAAACTACCCCTCTCACTGCATTGTTTAAACAGGAGATAGAGAACAATAAGGATGCGCGGCTTGAGAGAGTTAATGACCATTTGGAGAAGAAGTTGGAGAGGGAAAACAGGGATTTAGACCTTCAGAGGAGAATGACGAGGCATTATAAAAAGTTAAATCAGTTTGCCCGACGCAAGTTGAAGGCTGCTCAAGACAAGCTCAAGGAGGCTAAAGGGAAGCGCCCGGCACGAAAAGTGAGGAAAGACACATCAGGACTTCATATTTTGGCCTCTGCTTCACAAAATGTTGCTGAGAACCCTTGAGGGTCATGCTCACCAATTTTGGGCGATTTTCAACATATTTTGGTTTTTTGGCATTTTTGGGTTTTTGGCCAAAACTCATGGGCTTCGCCATTTCAGTTTGGGGGATCATCAAAGGAGGATAATGGTATCATTGGATGCCATAATTTTAGGAGTACACACTCAGCGATTTTTAGGACATTTGAAGATCATTTGCTCCCTCGAAATGGCGAAAAATGCCCGGTTTTTCTACACTTTGCCAGGTCTATTAGCAGACCTTATTTTTTGGTTTTTTACACATAGGCCTATTTTTTGAGGACTTATAGGCATCATATTGAGACAATTATAGTTTCTCCAGAAATTAGACACTCAGAGCTTTCCAACGAGCTATTATGAGCCTCGTTTCGACATCGGGAAGGTTGCCAAAAGTTTCTGGCAAGTCAGGGGACCTTTTGCTGATGTAATTTTTGAGTATTTTTGTAAAATTTGAACCTTTAAAAACTGCTTTTTCCTCATGTGCGTTTAGCTATTTTTGCACATGAGAAGTTATGAAAAGTCAATTTATTTCCCTCTTTTAGCATTTTTTAGATATTTTATGAGATATTTTGTGCCTTGGGCTTTGCGAAGCCTCAAGGACAAGTTTGAAATATTTTGAGACAGAAACAATGAGAGTGAAAAATTTAATGAGAGACATAGCTAGGGCTATATGTTCGAAGCTTTCATTGTAAACAAGGTTGAACTTGATGATAGAAGCAATATATGGTCATATAATCTTTGGAATAAATACTTTTATCATGCTTTTGGATAGTCTCTTGGATGTTCTTGGATGATGAAAGAGGATTGTTGTTGGATTCCCTGACTTGGTAGAATGGTATAGTGTCTCTCTCTTTGTTTTGTTTCCTAGTTTTATTCAGATCATTTTCTTCTTCACTATAAATCGATGAAAAAATTTGGGATTTTTGTGGTATACCGAAGGTCTTTCTTCATAACTTTCCTCTTTCTTCTGTCAGATCCATTAAAGAATTTATGGGTGCTCTTTAATAACTCGAGGATATTGTTGCTTATTTCATTCATGGTTTTATGCTAACAAAATGGGTTCTTGGGGTATACCTCACCCTTAACGTATAACCTTCGTTCATCATAAATATCTCTTTGTTGGAATTAGATGTGCTCATTTATTATGAACAAGGAGGTCCCCGTTGTCCATAACATACCTAAGACTGTGAAATCTTGTTTTAAAGTATTTAATAACAAATCACATTGTTTGACATTCGGCATAGCGTTTCGAGTTGTTTTTCCGTCTGAGTGTTTAGTATACCGATAGCCATTTCTAAAGTTAGAGGGTATTCTCTCTATATGGCTTTGAATATTATTTATTTCTATGTATTGATTAGCTTATAGTTACATTTCTCATGATTAATGGTTTGCCCTACCATGTTTATGTCAGCTATTAAACTAGTTACGCTTGAAATCCTCTGTTGTTCCCAAACTTGATGTCCATTTTATTCCATTTTGTCCAAAGGTCCTTTCTACCTTGAATGAAATCGGCCCTTCAACAACCTTTTATCACCATCTGATAGCTTTCTTGGCCTTTTCAACCCCATAGCCTAGTTGATCTGACATATTTTTACCTATCTTATATCTTTGATCAATTTCATCCCTCACAAACTAAAAACCTAAACCAAAAACCTACTTCAATACTAGCCTAAAATCAGAACACAATAAGCAAACACATAGATATCCCTTACACAAATAGAGAGAGCCCTCTCTGAGTCCAGGAAGACTAGGTCCTTGGGCTCCAAAGATTGGTTTGATGTTACACTGTCATTTGGCTTTCCAATCAGCCAAATCACGGGACGCTAACATAATGGCGATCACGGTGGGACTTTGAGACAAAACATCCTAGGTATCCCTTAGGAACTCTCAAAATCTCAGTCAAACTTAGAAGAGTAGAATCTGGTTGTCTCACCATCCTAGAAAAATGATGACTCAGCTGTAGGAAACTCTTCCAAACCTTACAGGCAAGCAGTCCATAAAACCATTTAGAGTAAACTCTTTTTGTTCTCACCACCCTAGCAAAGTGATGAAACAGGTTTAGAATACTTTAATAAACCATAGGCTGCACATAAAAACTCAGAAAAACCCCAAAAACATTCCCAGATTGGTTTTCCCTAGTTACTGGTGGTGGACCATAGCTACATCTTTTCAAAAACAACCAAGTTCCACCTGACGACTCCACTAGGCTCCAATAGGCCTAAAAAATCCATAAAAGACCAAAAATTCATAAACCATACCTTTCTGCTAACTCTTCCTTCCAGAAACTTAAACTTATGGTGGAAACTCTGTAAATCAGTGAAAATCTAAGTATAACTTAGCGATTCGAAAAACCTCACCTAAACATAGGAGATAAGCAGAAACCTTCTTTCCAAGAGAACCATTAGCTTGTCCATACAACCTAGCAAACTATTGAAACCAAGTGAATCACTCTTCTTTGCAATTTCCAATCTCAAAGTTTGCTACAAAACTTTTTTCCAAGCATCTTTGATAGTGTTGGTGGTGGACCAAAGTTCTCATAAGGAATCCACCTGGCGACTCCACTATTCCATCCTTTTAGTTTGACCATCCTTCACATTAGCAAAACCTTAGAGAGGCCATCCATCCAAAACATTCACAAGTACCACCCTCTCTAAACTCTAGACCCGAAATCTAGCTTCACGAAGAATCAACACCAGAGCTCATCTAGACCCAAACCCCCCTATCATAGTAGATGACCCAGAGAAGATTCTGTGGCAAGCTTCTGAAACTGACAATCTAGCTACCGATAGGTCCATCTGTAAAGAAAGATCAGTACCTAAAAATCTCACCGCCTTGCAGGATTCCCCTTTTGACTTGAAATTAGCGAAAACCCTTTTTATAAGAAAGTCACAAAGTAAGACAGACTTTGACGATCTTGAGCCCCTAGATCTGCCACAGAGTCCTAGTAGAGAAGCCTCACCTACCACACCTCTCGACTTTTAGCTTCTCCATCACTTTGGCTCCTACCATCCTAGATCTGCTCAAAACCAGGTCACTAGTCAAATTACATCTGCCACACCTATCCAAACCACTACTGTTCAAACCACCTCAGCTCATCCCACAAGCCCTCATTTTGTACATCGCCCATTAGCTCCCATCATGGAAACCTGGTACACACCCTTGGTGTTGCCACAACCTTTGGCTCCCTTACAACATGACTATCAAGCCAAAATCCCACACTTTACCAGAGAGGAGACTACCACAGCTCAACAACATGTAGATAGGATTAGCGATGCCTTTGAATACATGGAAGTAGAAGACGAGACCATCAAAATGAGGATGTTTGCCCAAAGCCTGAGCAGAGAACCCAAAAAATGGTTTAAGAGATTAACTCCAAATAGCATCCACAACCTCCCGGAACTCTACCAAGTCTTCATAAAAGAGCTAGGACTAGATCAGAAAGGAAAGTCACATACCGGGATGAAGTCTCCACTTCATCTCCTTCCCTAGATCCTAGAATATATGACTTAGTTAGGTCCATGGCCAAAATGTGGGAAAAGATAATTGAGAAGACCCCTCTTAGGGACAACCAACCGATCCCTCCAAACAGAAACCAGAACCAAAATTTTAGGAGGGAACAACCTCAAAACAAACCAAGGGAAAATGACCAGCAAATTAGGCCACCATTAAATGAAAATTATGTGGAAGAAGATGATAGGGATACAGAACCCATTGATGAAAATCATTTGAACCTCATAGGGTCTGATAACGAGAGTGAGGTGTACCTCACAGAAGAAGAACAAGCATTCTTCTCTCCAAATCAGGATGAAACCAACTATGAAGATCCTGAGGATCCTGCCCTAGATTTTCAGAATGCCATAATAGAAGCCCATAGGCAGTATGACCTTAGAAGCAGGAAAAATCAAGACAACTCTAAGAAAGCTAGCTCAGACACTGCCAAAACCCCTGATACCATCCTTAAGAAAGCAGTGAACAGAAACAAAATCATGGTCGGGAAAAATGACCAAAACAAAGATAGAGTTACCCAAACTAATCCTGATTAGGATATTCCTAGTAATTCCACAAAGATTCCCGAAGTGGCTGTGGCAAACAAAATCCCGAAACAGAGCTAACAAAATCAGAACATAGAGAAGGTCATGGCTGAAAAAGATGAAACAAACATGTCTAAACTTCAGCTACCTTTTAGTTTTGAAGGTGAAATCGCCAAAATAAAGATCACCATGCCTCTTACTGAGCTCATCACCCAAGGCTCGTATAAATCCCGAGTGTTAAAGGTCCTGAATCTAGGGAATGATGCGAACACCCTTAATCTAGCTGATGACACTCCTGAAGTGTTGTTTGGTCCGAAAATAGAAGGGAAATTCCAAGAGGGAACCACTCTTCCCTTTTACATCAGTCTGAATATCCATGACCAAATCCTTCACAATGCCATGCTAGACTCCGGTGCCTCGCATAATCTTATGCTGAAGGTTGTAATGGAAAGATTAGGCCTAGAAATCACAAGACCATACAAAGACTTATATTCTTTTGATTCTAGTAGAGTCAAATGTCTAGGTTTAATCAAGGATCTATGTTTTAGTTTGGCCCAAATACCCGCAAAACATTTGATCATGGACATAGTGGTAGCAGACATTCCTCCCAAGTACGGAATGCTTCTATCCAGATCTTGGGGAGCCAAGCTTCAAGGGAATATTAAACTTGATATGTCTTACGCCACTATTCCTGTGTTTGACCAAACAAGAATACTCTATCGAGAGTCACACATGAAATACATGACTAGTAGCCAAGAGAGGCCAGATAACATTCCAATGTATTCCTTGCATTCTGACCTGAACTCTTTTATTCTGCATACTGATGAGGGCATTAAAGAACAGTCAAAAGAAACTAAAACAAACTTAGACCCACTACATTAGCTGCCCCTAGTTCTCTATGATGAACTAGACACTCAAAACTACCATGATCACAAACATCTATGTCTTGAGGAAAGTAGGTATGTTCCTTCTGAAATAGGAATAGAGCAAGAAGCACAAACCATTATGTACTATCAAGCGAATTGCTCAAGCCTTAGTCAAACATCAGCAGTAACATCAGGAAAAATTTTCAGAATAAAGGCATTAGAGGGCTTACATATCACAAACCTTTTCGGAACTCAGGAGTAGGGAAGCTTAATGTTTTTACCATACCTCAAAGATTTACCATCACACAATTCTTCTACTGTAAGCGAAACTTTGATTGTAGCCATAACAACTCAAAATCTAGAAAAAGGACCTGATAAACTCCTTATGAGAAAACATGATAATTGCAGTCTAGATATACCTGAGTTACTTGAACTGGCCAATATCCTGTTATTTCATCAAAGACATAGAACTACTAGAATTGGAAATCTCATGCAGAATACTACATCACGCAGAGAAAAAAATGACAAACACTATGCCATTACCATTACTCCAAAAAACAACTTCGACAAAAGAAAGTACAAAAGTCTGAACCAATCAGTAATGATCAAAGATAAAATAGTTGGTCATAGGGTCTGTTTTGATTTTAGAAACACTAATGCACATCTCTATAACAGAAATTTTATCCTTCCTACCCATGACCATGATATACCAATGATAAGTGCTTTTAATCATATGCCTTTGCAAGATGATGTTTCAGGTTATAGCCAAATGATTCCCTTGCAAAGTAGACAACTCAAAGATTTTTTTCAGTGTGCTGGAAGTAATTCTAGTTTCAGACTCAAAATTGCAAAACCACCGGATGTCAAAAATATGCTCATGAAAGCCATGTTTCCAGTCCTGAATTTCTGCATTTTAACATACCTTGATGATGTCATTATTTATTTCAAAAATGACCAAGAGTATATGCATTACTTAAGGAATATGTACAGTAAAGGAAGGAGCGGAAATTAGAGGTAGAAATAGGTACATCGGGAAGATATGGGTTCGTTCAGAGATTCTTGCATGAATCCTTATGTCATGCTGGAAAGAGAGAATTTTCCAAATTTCTCTTTTCAGGAGCTGAGTGGACCAAGAATGGTAGGAGATCCTTACGAGGATAAAATGCTTAATTTTCGCCATTTCCAAGATTTCTAAGTTTAAGGCATTTTAAATCATTGTATATACCACTGTTTGAAAAATAGATAAAACAGAAAAGTAAAAAACAATAGAAGAATAGAAAAGAGGGCAGTTGAAAAATAGAAAAAGGCCCCATGTTCCAAAAAATGGTCATTCAGAAAGCGCGCAAGTCTAAATGCCGCTACTAGTACTCAAATGTCTTGTTCAGTTATCTAGCCTAATCATAGCTGAACATGTTTAAATTTATTTGCTGATAAGTTAGTGAGTGAAAAAGATGGTCAACATTATGTAAGATTGACTTATCAAAGAGAGTAGATTAGGAAAAGCTACTGGTTTCACACGCCCAAAATAGAACCAAAGAGGGAAACGGGGATGAAAAACAAATTATGCATCTTAGCCCTGTCTTTCCTAGTTTCCATTTTATGCAAAATAATATTTGTGTGCAGCTTGTCTTTCATGCCACAAACACATGACAAATTAGACTTTCTAACCCTGATTTGATCATCTTTTCAATTTCGTGCTTTAGATTAGAGAAACAAAATCCTATCAAACAACCTAATCTTGACAGTTTGATCTAGCATAGGTAGAGTAATGAAGGAGTTCATCAGTTTAATCTGAACTCTCGGTAGATATAAGTGTAGAGTTAGATAGGTTCATTTTCCAAAAAGAAAAAATATATATTTTCAAAAGGGTAGCTAGTCCAAGTGCACCCAAAGGAAGAAAAAATGTTAGGAAAGGTAGTAGGGTAGGTAGAAATATCATTGATGCTAATCATGCTGTCATTTTTCAGAAGTAACATCAAGGAAGAGTGAAATTCACGCCAATAGGTAAGGCACTGGTCTTCATAAGCCAAAGATTTGAAATTCTGGACACCTCCTGAAAAGGAGCTGCCCTCCCCAAATGGAGCCACTGTTAGTCATCAGTATTTTTCACTTGTTGGTGATGACTAGTTGTAACAGCCAAGTTTTCTAGTAGCTGATCTAAAAATTTGTCAAATTTTCTAGCTGGAAAACACCCATAAACTTTTTTCCCTCTTACCTTTTAGTCCACCCATGACAAGGTGAAACCTCATTATAAAATCCTGCCTAGCCTCAGCCATACTAGTCTGCCCATCAGCTCTAAAGAAACAATCTGAATCTGTCCAAAAAGTCTCTCCTAAGTTAGGAAGTGGCGCTTTAGGCATGTCTCCCTTGGAAAATTATCCTAAAGCCAAAGAACCTCCATCTACTATAGACTAGCCATAACAGACCTTCCCATTCTAAAAATAAAGTTGGTTACAGCCCTAGGTCACGCTACTTATACACCCTCAAGTCTCAGCAATTCATGTACCATAACTCAAACTGATTCTAGGTGTTTTTAAAGTGTTTTAAATGGATTTTTCAAGGACAGAGGCATACCAGCATCTCAGAATACAATATTTGGCTCCACATGAGAAGACAGCTACTTCTCAATGTAATCTTGAGCCTGGGATGCAGCCACAGAGCAGAGAGTTTTTCATTAAGCTCTTGCGATCACAGTCAAAGCCTGAAAGGACAGTGAAAGGAAAAATAACACTGTCAAAGAACTGATGATATGACATAAAAGAAAAAACCTCCTTCATCTATAAGCAGAGGGTTTGAAGATTGAAGAACCTCCTTCATTTCATAAGTAGAGTAGAGGGTTGAAGACTAAGAGCGCCTCCTTCATCTATAAGAAGAGGGCCAATGGACAAAGTCTGTTTTTAAGATTTTCACTAACTATAAGGACAAACTTAGGTTACAGTGAGATAGTAATGAAGGTCTCTGTATGAAAATGATGATTAAAGGCAGAGGAGAAAACACCATCAACATGATTCATCAAACATTCTGCATTTAGTTGAGACAGAGGTTGGAAGGAAATCAGGCATTTGTCAAAGAAGGCCTCCTTCATAAGCAAGGTAAAGGGGCTCACCATTGTTCGAAGATAAAAAGAAATCATGGCATATGGAAAAGACTCTAAAGAGGCTGCTCTCCAAAAAAAGGTGAAATAAACGAAAACCTAGGCTTCTTGCAGACCTCCTTCTAGAAGAACTAAAGGGCAGCTCTCCCTTGTTCAATTTTCAAATCTAGAGCATCATCCCTATTTTATCTCCTTAAAACTGAAAACTAGATCATTTTGGCAATCTGAAGATAAGTTAATGGTTTTGGGATTGATGGCCTTTTGTAAACAGGATTTGCACTTACAGTGTCCAACAAGTTTTTTAACCACAGTCAAAGAGAAGCTCAAATAGCACAAGTAACAGCAGATGAGCAATACAAATACAAGATATGGAAAAGGGATATTGAATTTATAGTTAAGTTTATTCCCCAGTAAAAAGGCAGTGCCACTAAAAAGACACATCAACAGCCCTTCATATGGCTCAGAGCAAAATTTCCTCCCACAGTGCAAATATCAAAAGGGAAAACAATTTTCTCTCCAATAGGAAACAGTGAAAGTTTTTTAAGTCTTAAAAAGGGTTGTTTTATTTCAAAAAGGAGGTCTGGTTTATAAAACAAGCGGTCATCATCACTATGACATTTTTTCCAAATAAAAAGGTATCAGGTTGTGTTTTAAAGAAAAGGGATTCAAGTCTTGTTTAAAAAGGGCATTTTCAAACCTTTGTTCCAAAACCCTCAACAATCAAATACGAAAGGGACTTTGGCTTGTTCATTTTCAAAAGAGGATGAGGACCATTGCAAACCCTTTTTGAATCTCTCAAAACACAAGACAAACTCCCCTTGCTGTTCCCTGTACTGGAGAAAGAAGTTTTGAGCGAATTCATAAAGTTTTTTAGGTTTAAATATTGCGCGGCGTGTTCAGGCACATTTTTTACAAAGGAATACATAGTCGCGTGGTGCGCCTGTAGGCGCTGGTCATGTCGGCCCGACAAGTGACCCGATAGCTTGTTTTGTGTGGCGCTCTCTCATGCTAAACGTGCCGCGCACACTTTGAATGGTCCAAATGCCCTCAACAAGTTTGAAAGCTAGTCCAAAGTCCTTGAAAAAGGTTGCCATCGTGTTTCAAGGTATTTTGTGTTGCCCCCTTGATAAATTCAAACTGCTAGATAGTGTTTGAGGCAGTGAAAATCTGGATGTAAATCAAGGTAATTTAAGTGAATGTTTTGAAATAAAGTCACAGGTGGTTGAGAGTGAAGTGTTAATCCTAGCTTCAAAGAGCCTAAAAAATGCCCTTAAAAATAAAGCATCACACTCCTTTTCTAGTGGGGTTGTCAAGCATTAAGGACATCCTAACTGCTGTACCACAAAACATAAACTCTGTCAGCTGTATGCATTGGTGAAGACAGTGTTAAGGAGGGTTGGTGTTCTTGTTTAAAGATCCGGGCATGCAATAGCTATGATTGCCCAGCACTGACATAGGAAAATGGTGGATTTTATTGATGTCAAAGAACTTTATAAACTGCCCTCAAAATAGTATTGAAAGGTGGGGACAGTGTTTAAAATGAGAAACACAGTAGTTAGAAAGTAAAACAGTGGTCCTAATTTCATGAACAGTAATCATTGAATGAGTATTTTTGTCCTTTCAAAAGTCTCCTCTGTGTGTTAAAAAGGGAAAAAATAGTGTTTCTCTTTCGTTCCATGAAGCAAACTTTAGTGTATGAAGCTGTAACATGCCATTTGGAGGTATTGTCAAACTCTGTGTGAGGAATATTGAATACAAGGGCAGTGTTTTGGTTAAGAGGAGTTTTTGTTGTTTGACTGCTACAGGGCTGTTTTTGCCGACACCAAAACACAAGTAGCTTGATGACTTTACCTAAACACAGTGACCCTTTGACTGTGTGTATGCTTTTTAGTTGACTGTGCGATTGTTAATGAATCTACTTGTTGATTGGCATACAAAAGGAGAAGGGCAGTATTTGCAGAGGAACAGAGAGCTAATACCACAGAAGCATCTCACACAGCATTTGAAACAAATTTTCCTTGTTTAAAATAGTGATTTACAAAGAAGACATAGGTTGTTTGAAAACAAATTTTTGAAATCCTTTTGAAGGCAGTTTGATTTTGTAGAGAGCATCTAGAATAGGACAGTAGGAGTGGTTTACATAGGCTATTTGAGCCTACTTCCACTGAAGAACTAAATGCCCACCCATCAGTCTTATTCAATTTCCATGAGGTGAGATGTTTAGATTTTTGCCAAAAGGTGCAAGAGGTGAAGAGTTTTTCTCCTTTGACACACCTTTGCGCTTTGAGGTTTCAAGATAAGAATTTCCAATTGGCAGGCCTTGACTTCAAGTTCTCCCAAAGATCCATCTCCAAAGCCACTAAAATTCCCTATATTGGCGAGAAATGGTTTAAGCAAAGCCATTTGGACTCAGATGATTACAAGCCCTTCCTAAAGCCTGAGCATAGAGAATCATGTCCTTCTATTTTTCCTTTCTCATATCTTTTAGCCAGCTACGCCCCTCTCATGAAGATTGTCATGAAGTACTTCACTTGTGAGGGAATATTCTCCCGAATTTATGTATATCACATTCGACTGCTCATGCATTTCACTAGAGCTAGATTGCTAAACCTTCCTTTCTTCTTACACAAGAGCATTGAGAAAATGGCCTCCACTGTCGAGAAGAAGCCTCCTTCACAGAAAATAGCCTGTCTCTTCCATCACTCTCTCATCAAAAATAATTCTTCATCAGCTGAAAAGAGAGAGGTCTCTTGGGATGTTTTCATCACTCATCCAGATTTCTCCACTATCCCTCCAGTCCATACATCCCCTACACCTCCTACTCATCATCCCTCACCTTCTTCCAGCAGAACTACTCCTAAAAGGCTCAAGCTTACTACAGAACAAACAAAGGAACATGAAGAAGGAGAAGGAAGTGACCAACAAGAGGAGGAATGACATGAGAAAAAGGAAGAAAGTGCTGAACAACAGCATGATAGTGATAAGGGTGAGCAGAAAACTCATGATGAGGGCGAACAATAGCCCTATGATGACAAACAACAGCAAGCGGAGGAGGAGGAAAATGCTGAACAATAGCATGACAGTGAGGGTGAGGCAAAACATCAACATAAAGATGATGAAGGGCAGCAGCAAGAAGAACAACAGACTCATAATGAGGGTGAGCAGACCTTTGATGATATACATCAGACTTATGATGAGGGTGAAACAGAACAACAAGGGCAGCCAAAGGAGATTGAATAGCATGAGAGTTATAGACATGGGCAGCCACAACATATTACACATCAACCACAACATGAAGAACAACAACTTCAAGAAGAAAAAGAGCAAGGTGACAAAGGTAAAGGGGCCATGCCCTCTTCTCCTAAAAAGGCCAAGCCTCGGACAACAAAGAAGAGAGTGCCTAGAGTGGTCACTCCAAATGTGATAAGGGCTCTCCGACGTAAAGGAAAATTTCCAAAAAAGCCTATCATTGATTTGCCTAGGAGGAAGAGCGCTAGAATAGCCACCCAAAGCAAAGGGAAGGGCAAGGTAGAAGGAAGTCATAAACAAGAGAGTGGATTCGACATCATCCCAATCCAAAGAGATGATAGTGATAATGAGGCCCAGATTCTAGAAAACCTATTAATTCATAGAGAAGGCGAAATAGATGCATTGAAGGATGATCTTCATAGGGCAAGGAATTTCAATCAATTTCTGCAAATCCAAAATAGGCAAATGAGTGTCCATATGGTTGTTTATGAGACACGGGCGACTAAGTACAAGAAGGAGGCCTCCAAAGCCCAAGCAAGATTGGAAGAACTCATGGGTGAGTTTGATGAAAGGGAAGGCGATGATCAGCCTAAGTGAAAGAGGCCTAGAACCATGGGGCTTAAAAAGGCCCTTGAGAAGCAACAAGAAGAGGAAAATTCCCTTCTCCAAACTACCCCTCTCACTGTATTGTTTAAACAGAAGATAGAGAACAATAAGGAGGTGTGGCTTGAGAGAGTAAATGACCATTTGGAGAAGAATTTGGAGAGGGAAAACAGGGATTTAGACCTTCAAAGGAGAATGACGAGGCATTATAAAAAGTTAAATCAGTTTGCCCGGCGCAAGTTGAAGGCTGCTCAAGACAAGCTCAAGGAGGCTAAAGGGAAGCGCCCGGCACGGAAAGTGAGGAAAGACACATCAGGACTTCAGATTTTGGCCTTTGCTTCACAACATGTTGCTGAGAACCCTTGAGGGTCATGTTCACCAATTTTGGGCGATTTTCGACATATTTTGGTTTTTTGGCATTTTTGGGTTTTTGGTAAAAACTCGTGGGCTTCGCCATTTCATTTTGGGGGATCATCAAAGGAGGAGAATGGTATCATTGGATGCCATAATTTTAGGAGTACACACTCAGCGATTTTTAGGACATTTGAAGATCATTTTCTCCCCCGAAATGGCGGAAAATGCCCGCTTTTTCTACACTCTACCCGGTCTATCAGCAGACCTTATTTTTTGGTTTTTTACACACATGCCTATTTTTGGAGGACTTCCAGGTATCAGATTGAGAAAATTCCAATTTCTATAGAAATTAGACACTTAGAGCTTCCCAACGAGCTATCATGAGCCTCGTTTTGACATCAGGAAGATTGCCAAAAGTTGCTGGCAAGTCAGGGGACCTTTTGCTGATGTAATTTTTGAGTATTTTTGTAAAATTTGAACCTTTAAAAAATGCTTTTTCCTCATGTGCGTTTAGCTATTTTTGTACATGAGAAGTTATGAAAAGTCAATTTATTTCCCTCTTTTAGCATTTTTTAGATATTTTATGAGATATTTTGTGCCTTGTGCTTTGCAAAGCCTCAAGGACAAGTTTAGATATTTTGAATAGGCCAATGAGAGTGCAAATTGAACTAAGAGGTTTTCCTCACTTGAGCCTATATATTCCAAAGGATTTCATTGTAAACAAGGCTGAACTTGATGATAGAAGCAATATATGATCATATAAGCTTGGGAAGAAATACTTGTCTCATGCTTTTGGATAGTCTCTTGGATGTTCTTGGATGATGAAAGAGGATTGTTGTTGGATTCCATGACTTGGTAGAATAGTATAATGTCTCTCTCTTTGTTTTGTTTCCTATTTTTCATTCATGAATCCATGTTTCTTGCTTGCTATAGAACAGTAGAGAACAAATTTGAGACATGCCCTTGGAGACACCTCAATTTTCCTGTTTCTTCATATCTTCCATGTTTTCTTCATCCTTAGTCACATTAAAGAATTCTTGATTGCTCTTTAATAACTTAAGGATATTGTTGCTTATTTCATTCATGGTTTTATGCATGCTAATTATGATTTACAGTATGACCTGCTTACTCATGGCTAGCCATAGCTCCATCCATGAAATTTCTCTTTGAATAATTAGATTGTCATTTGTTGAACCAAGGAGGTCTTGTTCTGATCTTTCCCTTTGTCTAAGACTATGCAATCTTGTTTTCAAAGTGCCCAATAACTTGAAGTACTGTGTTTAGGCATTCCAACATAGTGATTTAAGTTGTTTTTCTGTCTTAAGTGTATTTCCCCAAAGTCTGATAGCTATTTCCCAAAGTTAGAGAGCTATATATCTCTATGCATGGCTTGAATGTTTATTTCTATGTATTGATTAGATTATAGTTACATTTCTCATGATTAATGGTTTTCCCTACCATGTTTATGTCAGCTATTAAACTAGTTATGCTTGAAATCCTCTGTTGTTCCCAAACTTGATGTCCATTTACTCCATTTTCCCCAAAGATCCTTTCTACCTTGAATCAAATCGGCCCTTCAACAGCCTTGTATCACCGCTTGATAGCTTTCTTGACCTTTTAGACCCCATAGCCCAGTTGATCTGACATATTTTTACCTATCTTATATCTTTTATCAGTTTCATCCCTCACAACTTAAAAAATCAAAACCAAAAACATCCTTCATAACTAGCCTAAAATCAGAACACAATAAGAAAACACACAGATATCCTTTACACATATAGAGAGAGCCCTCTCTGAGTCCAGGAAGGCTAGGTCCTTGGGCTCCAAATCTTGGTTGGACAATAATCGCCATTTGCCTAACCCGGCCAAATCGCGGACCCTAACAAGATGGATGTGAAGACCATGTCTCTTAATATATTCATCTCAGAAGAAGTGCAATACTGAGCATGCTGAAGGATTTGAGATCTTCAACAATGAGTTGCATGTGTGCAGACTCAAAAGAGCACTGTATGGGTTGAGGCAAGCACCCCATGCTTGGTACACTCAGATCAATAGCTATTTCAATGGACTTGGCTTCACCAAGAGTGAGGTGGATGCAAAGCTATACCAGAATGTGGTGGAGGGCAGCTTTTAATCATTGTTGTTTATGTTGACGATTTAATACCTAATCGTAATGAATAGCCTATACACTTGAAGTTGACCTAACTTTCAAAGGAGCCCACATGATATGGGCCTTCTATTCCCTTTGCATTTGGAAATATGGGCATGAGATGGGTGAACTTTTGTTGTCTCAAGGCAAGTATGCAAGAGCGATACTATACACTGTAAGTTTCACATGGAGGACTACAAGCCCATGGATACTCCTCTTCCAGGAAATTGGAGGAAAGAGGATGCTACATCAGCAGAGGTAGTGGATGCCATTGTTTATCAACGGTTGGTGGGTTCGCTCATGTATTTAGCTAATACAAGACCGGACATATGCTATGCGGTGAACCAACTTAGTCAAGCGATGGTTAAGCCTACCAAGCTCTTTTGGAAGGCAGGCAAGCATGTCCTAAGGTATCTCAAGGGCACATCTAAGTATGGCTTATGGTACAGACAGATGGATGAGGTGAAGTTGCATGGCTTCACAGATGCGGTATTAAAGGTGCAGCCCAACGAACAGAAAGAACACATCATGGGGGGTCTTCAATATCATATCTACAACTATTTCTTGGTACAGTAGGAAACAGAGATCTGTGGCACTCAGTTTATTGAAAGCGGAATAAATGACAAAAAGTCAAGCTACATGTGAGGCTATCTAGATGAGAAAGATCTTGGTTGGTTTGTTTGGTTCTCATTTAGATCCTACAGTGATTCATTATGATAGTTAGAGTTGCATTAAACTCTCAATTAATCTTGTGTTTTATGATAGATCTAAGCATATAGATATCTGGTATCATCATATTAGAGATTGTGTGCAACAGAAGATCATGTTGCTTTAGTACATTCCTACAGAAGATCAGGATGCATATATTCTGACGACGATGCTCACCAAGAGAAAATTTGAATACCATAGAGACATGATCGGGGTGAAGGATAATCCCTTTCTTGTTGAGACGGAGTGTTGAGATTCAACAAGATGATGATCCTAGTGAAAATTAAACACCTACACTAGGTGGGGCCCATAGGCTATTTTTAGGTGTATGCCTATTTTTAGAATGTTGAGCAAATTCTATTTATAGCGGAAGTCTATTTATAGATGGTTGAGAAAATTTTGTTTATAGATGAGATTCTATTTTTAGATGCATGTGCGAAGTCTATTTATATATTGCATGTCTAAAAATAGAATGCATGTCGATTATTATTATCTCTTAATAATAATTCGACAATAAATATTAATCTATTCTCTTGAAGCACTTGATTTTGATTAACTGAAGTGGAAAACTAGTTAGCTGAAGGAATTTCGAGTTCTAAGGTTGGTCATGGGACAAAAAGTGACTTAGTTGTAACTCTAGTGATTTTGGTTGTAACATATTTGGATGTAGTTATATGAGTTGTAAAGTAGTTTAACTCAGTTAAGTGAGTTAAACTCGGTTGTGTTAGTTGTAACTAGTTGTAAATAAAGATACACTAGTGAGAAATCAGTGAATTAAATAGTAAATTAATTCACATGGAGTGATATCACATGCAACTGATATTTACTATTGTTAACTACATGCATGTCAGATCCAATGGAGACCTAGTTGAGAGATAGGTGAAAGGGACATTTTGACTATCAGTTGTGACTATAGTGGGTGCATTCACAACCAACTCTTTATTGATATGCCAACGAGGACTAGGCACTTAAGGTATGATCTCAATTCATTCAGGATTGGCAGAGGAGGCAAGTCACGAGGCAGCAGAAAATGGCGCATGTATTTTGCCATTTTTTGTACGATAGTGTGAGGATTGTACATTAAACGTTCTAGATTTTTGATTAGAGTTTTGTATGAGATTATCATGATCCAAGATATATGAATACATTAACATAGTGGGGTTGAGCTTTTATGATTTCCCGATAAAAAAATCTGTGTTATGTGTGATTGATCTTTCTTCATGTGTTTTCAATTGGTGATTAGATTTACGAAAATATTTTTGTAGAAGGATTATGTATTTAACAGTGGCATATAATTGTTAGATCAAGAGAATCCAGGCAATACATAATTGTATTAAAATTGCTACAAATTCTTGTTCATTATCATCCCTGGCTCCATATCCCGAAGTGAATTAGGCACTAGTCCCTCAAAAAGGGTGATGATTTCCCCCCCATTTTCACAATTTTCCATTTTTCCCTAGGTGTAGTCCCATTAGGTCACCTAGGGCATTAATTTCCCAGGAATATAGCGAGAGTAAAACTTAGATATCCTAGAGGCAATTGTGTTGGTGGGTTCCCTCACTCTCCTATGAATTTGGGCCAATTCTGATGATCGAATCTCTAGATACCTGGAGCCCTAACTCTAGGATCAAGTTTTGCCTAAGGGTTCCCAAGGCTAGAACCTAGTAGGATCAATTTGACCCATTGAATTAAAAACTCTTGCATGATCCTCTCCCCTCACATTGTACAGGATAGGAACATCAATGGTTGTTAAATTCCATCCCTAAACCTGGGTTGGGTCCACTTGGCCCCATGTGGTCCCATTTGGTGTCAAAGGCCTTTCATCAAGGACCATTTGGGAATCCAAGTTCCCAAAGGATTTTAGGGATTGAGAACTTCCTTCATAAGTCTTATTCTTCTCCCTCAACCCTTAATTCCCCCTCCTCTCTCCCTAGAAGATAATTACCTTACTTAAAAGGAAAGAAAGTCCCACTCTTTATTTTATCTTAGGGAAAGGGTTTCGAGGGTCACTTCCCACCTATTCATTGACCTATACTCTACAAGTGACTTCCTAAACTACCGGGACTCCACCCATCAGTGAAAGTCCGTGAAGAGCAAGGAGCCTTAGTTGTGGTGACAATGGGCTAAGCCTCCATCGTTTCCCTTGTCCTAGCAGTTGCCCTCTTAGGAACCCCTTTTAGATCCACTACTAGTTTGAGTGGTAACAAGTTGTTCACAATTCCATTTGTGAACAACTCTTTGGTATGCCCACTTTTTCCATACTACAGCTCCAAGATGAGAAGTCTAGGGCTATGGAGGTTGCCCTTCTTCTCACTGAATTGATCCTCTACAATATAGTGAAATAGGGCTAGTTGGTTGGCCCACTTGACTGCTACTTTAGTCCTTCAAATTATGCACATCCTTAGGCCATATACACCTGCCCTTCTACCAATCTTGTTGTCCTTCACAAGTACAAGAGTTAGGGTTCTTCTTTGATAGTCGCCTAACAACCCTCCAACTATACTTGGACTAGCATCAATCTGCCCAACCATAGTCAATTATTTTTACTGATCTAGGGCTCACAATATTTTATTCATTCATCTAGGGCTCTTCAAATATTCCACCTAAAAATGGTTTTAGTCCTCTCAAAATAATTTTTCTTGTGTATCAACAATTTTATCTTTGTTGTCAAGTCTATGAACAAATCTGAACTACTCCTCTTATCATCTTTCTAACAAAATGTAGATGACTGAACTAGGGTAAAAAATCAGCCACTAACAGTCCATTAACTATATTTTTATAGGTTGCTTCAAATCTCCATCTAAAACTCTATGGATAGTCCACCAAAATCAACTCCTCTACATGTCAATCCATTCTTCAAATGGCACATTTCTTCTTCATGCTCAATCTTCTGCTCAAGTTCCACCCTCCTTTGGATCTGCTATCTCCACACATACTGAATCTGCAAACCATATTCCAAATCTACGGTCTAAATTTCATAAATAAACCTTGCTCTAAGGGTCACAACCGCTTTTCTTCTATGCAAATTTGTCACAGCCTTAAGGGCATACTTTATGAACTAAACATGCTAGGAAATTGTCCTAATTAGGGCTTTATACTTATGTACTTATAATTGTTGTAGAACAAACCCTATCCACCTATAGAAAAAAACACAACTCGTGTTGAAGTTTGCAACAAGAAACAATGAAGGAGGCATCTTGAAACATCATCCTTGATCCTAGTTGGAAAATAATCACCTAAACTGGGTGGGGCCCACACAGGCTATTTTTAGGTGTATGTCTATTTTTAGACATGGTGAGCATATTCTATAAGTTGCAAGATGCTATTTGTAGTTGGTTGGTCAAATGTGAAAAATAGATGAAATTATATTTTTAGAAGATTGGGCGAAGTCTATTTATAGATCGTCGATCTAAAAATAGATGCATGTTGATTATTATTAGATCTTAATAATAATCATAATCTAAAAAACAACTTATTCTCTTGGAGCACTGAATTTGAGTATACAGATTTGTCAAATCAGTGAGCTGAAGGAATTACAGAATTCCTAAGGGTTTACTGGAGTTCATGCATGGATGACTCAATTAGAACTGAAGTGACAAAGTTATGACAGAGTTGAAAGAGTAGTTCATGAAGTTGTATTTAGTTTAACTCAGTTAGACTCAGTTGAGCTAGTTTTATCTAATCTAGCTGAAGATACACTAGTGAGAGTGGAGTGAATTAATTAGTTAATTAATTCACAAATGATAACTCATTAATCAACTGAAAAATACAGCAGTTAACTACAGTGCATGTCAGATCTAGTGGAGACCCAGTGCAGAGATAGGTGAAAGGGCGAGATAGACTATCTGTTGTGACCATAGTGATGCATGGATTGCATCTACATATACATTGGAGTTGATAATGAGAACAACGTAGTCAAGGAGAGTGGGATTTCATCGAATTGGTCTTTGTAATCAACTTGGATTGTGTAGTGGAGGCAGGATAGCAGGAGGGCTGAGATTGGTGCATGGATTTGCAGATTTCTTTTATGTTAGTGTGTGACGATTGTATTGTACTGAGAGCTTGATGTACTAAGATTTGTATGAGGATTGTTACATGATATCCATGATACATAATATATTATAGTTGGGGTTTTCAACTTCAGGCTTTCCCGTTAAACAAGTGTGTTATGTGTGTTTTTATTGCTTCATGTGTTTTGCAATTGTTGATTAAATTTCTGCAAGAATTATAGTGGAATGATTTTGTATTTAGCAAGAAGATAAATATTGTTAGATCAGGAGAGTCCAGATATATACAAAAATATTGTTTATAATTTCTACATGGTATTGAAGCCGTGTTATAGATTTTCTACATGGAATGAGAGTAGGAATTTTTGGGTGTGCGAGTTTGTAGAGAATATATGAAATCTTTGGTGAAATATTTTTAGAAAAAAATAGCATATTTTGATTCCTTGCAAAAAAATACCCAAATTGAAAAAAAAAATCGGTCGAATTGGAGCTCGGATGAGGGAGATATCGTTGATTTAAAATCAGCTCTTTTGTTAGAAAATTTTGCGACGGCGGGACAACTACAATGTGCGCGAGCCAAGAATCTACATGCACTGAGGTAGAAGATGCATGCAAAGATTTGAGGAGCAAAGCAAAGGTTAGTGATTTGGTGGTTAAGAGGAAGCCTCTCAACATGCAGCCTGAGAAGAAGTCTCAAAAGATTTTGGAGCAGCCACAACTGGAGATGCAGAAGAATCTTTATATATTTGATGTAGATGGGATTTCTATGGAGCTTCATACTATTGGGAAGTGCAAGAAATACATGCAATTGAAGCTTGAGAGGGAGAAGGATTTGGATGCAGGTAAGAGTGAACCTCGAGATGTGAAGCAGCCATAAGATGAGGATCATAGAGTGGGAGCAACCACACATGTAGAGAAATTACGTGCCAGATGGGCAGAGGGAGTGCATGCAGCTATACCACCAGGTGAGAGGTGGGGCGACATGCATGAGTAATCCCAAGAATAGATTTCTGGGCAGGATTCATTAAGATGGTGTGGATCTCATGAATTGAACATGGCTACGAGGAGCCCACAGAGCAGCAATAGCATGATCAGTTGGATTGATGCAGGAAGATCAAAGTAACAGTGTCAGATACTCGAGCATGGTTCAGAGTTGACAGCAAGTGCAGAGTGCATGGGTGCAGAGTTCAACAACGCAATGGTTCCTGAAGACATGTGCAGTAGCTAAGTAGAAGTTGAAGACTTTGATGATAGATGCATTAGACTGATTGAGTTGTTTGGAGCCTTTCAGTTTCAGAAGTGTTGCAACAAGAGTTGGAGGGCGAATGCATGGAGTTGCATGTCGCATGAAAAGACGGTCCTTCCTTGTTGAGAGGGAGTGTTGAAGTTTGAAACAAGAAACAGTGAAGGAGGCATCCTGAAACATCATCCTTGATCCTAGTTGGAAAATAATCACCTAAACTAGGTGGGGCCCACATAGGCTATTTTTTTGGTGTATGTCTATTTTTAGACATGGTGAGCATATTATATAAGTTGGGGATTGTATTTGTAGATGGTTGGTCAAATGTGAAAAATAGATGAAATTCTATTTTTAGAAGATTGGGCGAAGTATATTTATAGATCGCCGATCTAAAAATAGATGCATGTCGATTATTATTAGCTCTTAATAATAATCAGACTCTAAACAACAACTTATTCTCTTGGAGCACTTAGTTTCAGTACACAGATTTGTCAAATCAGTTAGAATTGAAGTGGCAAAGTTATGACAGAGTTGAAAGAGTAGTTCATAGAGTTGTATTCAGTTTAACTCAATTAGACTCAGTTGAGCTAGTTGTATCTAATCTAACTGAATGATACACTAGTGAGAGTGGAGTGAATTAATTAGTTAATTAATTCACAAATAATAACTCATTAATCAACTGAATAGTACAACAATTAACTATAGTGCATTTCAGATCTAGTGGAGACCTAGTGCAGATATAGGTGAAAGGATGAGATAGACTATCTGTTGTGACCATAGTGATGCACAAATTGCATCTACATATACATTGGAGTTGCCAATGAGAACCACGTAGTCAAGGAGAGTGGGATTGCATCGAATTGGCCTTTTTAATCAGCTTGGATTGTGCAATGGAGGCCGACTAGCAGGAGGGCTGAGATTGGTGCATGGATTTGCAGATTTCTTCTATGTTAGTGTGTGATGATTGTATTGTATAGAGAGCTTGATGTACTATGCTTTGTATGAGGATTGTTACATGATCTCCATGATACATAATATATGATAGTTGGGGTTTTCAGCTTTAGGCTTTCCCCTTAAACAATTGTGTTATGTGTGTTTTTATTGCTTCATGTGTTTTGAAATTGTTGATTAAATTTCCACAAGAATTATAGTGGAAGGATTCCATATTTAGCAAGAAGATAAATATTGTTATATTAGGAGAGTCTAGATATATGCACGCATATTGTATATAATTTCTACAACTCGTGCCTCCATAAGAGACTCCATAAGAGACTCGACCTAGCTCATATGTATCCATATATTTTGGGCATTTCTTTGACTGAATCTTGACATGAACTTTAGATCTCAATGTTGACCCTCGAATTAGAGCTACCTCAGTCAATATTACGCCTGTGTCTACTTCTGTTTTGGATCTAAATTACAGTGCAAGCCCCCCTCCATTTATGTTGATCTTTCTCACAAACCTTGTGGCCTACTAACCACCAAAATACAAGATCGTATCAACCCTCTCTTCTATTTCATGTATAAAATTTAACCAACGAGATTCAATCTGATATTGTACTGTACTAAAACAAGATACTCAATCCTTCCTACAATTTTCGAAAACAAAACACGATCACACAATCACATATAAGTAAGAGAAAGAAATTATCAATCGCACAACATAAGATGTATCTGGGTAAATCAACTGATCAAAACCCCTCTATCTCTATTGTGTATTAAGTCAAGGAATCATGGAACAATGCAATGCTTAATCTCTCATGAGATTCTCTAGAACTTTGTCAATTGTCTCCTACTGATCTAGGCAAAATCGGTCTAGTACTTAGCCAATTGTCAACCTTCCTTCAGCCTGCCTTGCTTATGCAATTCCTAGGGAATTATGTCACTATGAATTAGGAAAATCAACCTTCCTTGATTTTGCAATCCATCATGGCATCCCAATGAATTTATAATTGCACATGGGAAATTTTGTATAAATACGGCTGATAGTTATGTTTCCTTTAACCTCTGTCTCAATTGGGTCTTCCTCGGAACTGACATGCATGAAACTATTAATAGTGAATTATGAGTTATTTTATTGATCACTCATTATGAAATAAATATAATTTAATTCAGTGGACCTCCCACTAGCTCATCACTCGGTTAGAACTAGTTAAACTAATTTTAACTCAATTAATTGAGTTAACTAATTCACACCTACACCCCATTAATGCATCAACTGCAACTGGACCCCCCAAATATTAGAATCCCTCTACATGCCTCATCTTAGACCCTCATGATATGGACATATGCAGGAACACAATAAAATAAAAAAATAAACATAAACACAAAGATGCAATAGGAATAACACTTCATTTCAATAATATATCAAATACTAAAAAATGCTTACAGACATAATGGAAAGCAAACTCGCTCGGGCGATGGTAGCTTATCTCTGAGAGGAGATGTGGTGGCTACATTCCTTTGAAATGTGTTAAAATAAGGCTCAACGACCTTTTCGTTCTTGAAAAATAAGAGAAAACACTAACCCGAGGAGATGTAACACCAAGAGCGTATGGGCCCCATTGGGGGTAGTTTGGCAACCAACTTCCCAAGGTTGTAACTTGGTCATATGATCTTTGTTTTACTCACGTGATACCTCGTTAGAAAGATCTCTCTGAGGACTACAACTCATAAACAATTTATATGTAATCACCTAACCTTTCATGCCCAAAAAAAATCGTTTGGGGCCTTAAAATAGCTCTGGAAGTTGAGGACCTCAAAAATGACAAAAATAGTAAATTTTGCTATAATTAAGGATATCGAAAAACTAAAGAGAGACAATGGCAAGGGCCCAAGTGGAATAGGCGGGTGGCCACCAATATCCACCTCGATCACCTCAACTCGAATTTCTTGAGCTAAATTAGTCATCATGACTTAGTTAACTGACCCAAGTTGTTATGAGATGAAATTACAATTTATTTTCCAATTTATTTAAGGGAAAAATAAATTAGACGCCTCAAATTCCTCACTCTTGGTACATAAAAATTTCTCACCAGTGTGGGTGCATTTTTTTTTCCTTTCTGGTTGCCAATTTCACTGTTTCTTGTTGCAAATTTCAACGCTCCCTTTCAACAAGAAAGGAATTCAATCTATCCTGATCTGGTAGCTTTGGAATACTGCAAGCAACACTTCTCTAGTGTTGTTTTCACCTGCAAATCCTGAAACTGAATAGCCTCGGAACAACTGAATCAGTATAATGCATTTGTCATCAAAGTCTTATGACTGCTGCTAGCTATTGCACCTATCTACTGGACTCTCTGAGTTTTTACTGACATCTACGTTCATGCCCTTTGCACTATCCTTTCATGCCTGAAAAACATCGTTTGGGGCTTCAAAATGGCTCAAGAAGTCCAGGACCCAAAAAAATGACAAAATTAGTAAATTTTGCTGTAATTAAGGAAACTAAAAAACTGAAGAGAGAAAATGGTGAGGGCCCAAGTGGAATAGGAAGGTGACCACCAATATCCACCTCGATCACCTCAACTCGAATTTATTGAGCTAAATCAGTCATCATGACTTATTTAACTGACCCAAGTTTTTATGGGATGAAATTACAATTTATTGTCGAGTTTATTTAAGGGAAAATAAATTAGATGCCTCAAATTCCTCACTCCCGGTACATCAAAATTCCTCATCAGTGTGGGTGAATTTTTTTTTCCTTTCTGGTTTCCAATTTCACTGTTTCTTGTTGCAAATTTCAACACTCCATCTCAATAAGAAAGGAATTCAATCTATCCTGATCTAGTACCTTTGGAATTCTGCATGTAACACTTTTCTAGTGTTGTTTGCACCTCCAAATCCTGAAAATGAATAGCCTCCGAACAACTGAATCAATATAATGCATTTGTCATCAAAGTCTTATGACTACTACTAGCTACTACACCTATCTACTGGACTCTCTGTGCTCCTACTGACATCTGCATCCGTGCCCTTTCCACTGTTGCCAACTCTGGTCTACACTCAAGTATCTGACATCTGTCACTTTGATTTTTGTCTTCCTGACATCTGACCGCATCAATCTAACTGATTTTCCTGCTACTATTGTACTGTGGACTCCTCCTATCTAGGTTCGATCCATGAGACACACCATCTCAATGGACCCTCACCAAATTTCTTATCTTGGGATCATGTCTACACATCACCCCACCTGTCACATGGAGTTATGGCTGCATGTGCTCCCTCTTCCCATCTAGCTCGAAATTCCCCCCTCATGGAGGTCTCTTCTTTAGTCGATGCTTCCACTCGGTCTCCTCTCTGCTTCTCCAATTGTGGCTCCTCAACAACCTTCTGAGACTACTTTTGAGGCTGCATGTTGAGAGGTAATTTTTACTCCCTCTCAACAGCCAAGTCTCTAACCTCTGCTTTGCTCCTCAAAGCTTTGCATGCATCTGGTACCTCACGTGCATATAGGTTGTTGACTTGAGCACATTGTAATTGTCCCCCTATTACAAAATTTTCTAAAAAAGAGCTAATTTTAAATCAGCGATATCTCCCTCATTCGAGCTCCAAATTGATTTTCCATTTCGGTAGTTTTTCACAAGGAATCCAAATATTCTATTGTTTTTTTTAAATTTTACACCAAAATCTTCAGATATTCTCTCCAAACTCGCCACCCAAAAAATTCCTTCTCTAATACCATGTATAAAATCTAACCAATGAGATTCATTCTGACCTTGTAATGTACTAAAACAAGATACTGAATCCTTCCTACAATTTTCAGAAATAAAACGCGATCGCACAATCACATATAAGTAAGAGAAATAAATTATCAACCACATAACACAACATGTATATGGGGAAAGAAACTTCTCAAAATTTCTCTATCTCTATTTTGTATTAAGTCAAGGAATCATGAAACAATACAATGCTTAATCTCTCATGAGATTCTCCAACACTTTGTGCCCAATTGTCTCCCATTGATCTAGGTGAACTCGGTCTAGTAATTAGCCAATTCTCAACCTTCCTTCAGCCTGCCTTTCTCATGCAATTCCTAGGGAATTAGCTTCCTATTACTTAGGAAAATGAGTCTTCCTTGATTGTGCAATCCATCATGGCATCCCAATGACTTTATAATTTCACATGGGAAATTTTGTATAAATACAACTGATATTTATGTTAACCTCTATCTCAACTAGGTCTTCCTCAAAATTGACATGCATGCAACTATTAATAATGAATTATCATTTATTTGATTGATCACTCATTGTGAATTAAATCTAATTTAGTTCACTAGCCAGCCTCTCACTAGCTCATCACTTATTTGGAACTATTTAAACTAATTTTAACTCATTTAATTGAGTTAAATAATTCACACATGCACCCCACTAATGCATCAACTAGAACTGGACCCCAAAAATATTACATTAATCCCTATACATGCCTCATCTTAGACCCTCAACTCAAATTCTTGAGCTAACTCAGTCATCATGACTTAGTTAACTGACACAAGTTGTTAGGAGATGAAATTACAATTTATTGTCTAATTTATTTAAGGTAAGAATAAATTAGACACCCCACATTCCTTAGTCCTCGTGCATCAAAATTCCTCACCGGTGTGGGTGCATTTTTTTTTGTCCTTTATGGTTTCCAATTTCAAAGTTTCTTGTTGCAAATTTCAACATTTCAGAATTTGATGCAGCCTTAACACAAAGACACCATTAAAATCACATGCCCAGATTCTCATGAGCAACCTCTCTTAAGCTAGATTTTCCATAAGAGAACCAACAATATGCCATCCTACTTCCTAGCTTGAACCGACCATTAAGATATGCAACATTATTGTGAACCCTCACATGATTATCTTGCTCTTGGAGGATGATCATGGCCTCCCTTTAGCAACCCTTACTCAACCCTCTTACTCGACCTACTTTATGACTACATATCCCTTCGCCCCCTTGATCATATGAGCTCCTTCTCACTGGATGTTATTTCCTTCATCCTAAGGCCTCCTTAAATAGTTTTTCCTAGACCTCTTAGGAACCCTCTAGAACTTACGGGTTTTATCCACATAGAACTTAGGAAATATTAATTTTCCTTTTTAATTTTCTTTTAGATTTTAAACCCCATCTTAGGTCCAAAATCCCTTTTCTTGGCTTCTTTTCCCACAAATCCTTTTGTGACCAAACTCACAGAAACCCATCTCACTAGGCTTGTGGATTACCTCCCAAGATACGCAATTCAACCACATAGTCTAGTTGGAGTAACCGTAACTTGGTCAAGCGCTTGTAGTCAAGCAAGGGGATGGTTAGGTTCCCAAGTTAGAAATTAAGTAAGGGTAGTTGTGAGGCCATGATAGCTAGGGAGGTTTAGGGCATGCACATTAGGAATGAAAAGGCATGCTAATACATGTCGGACAATGTCAATGCATGCTGAAGAGTGTTAGGGAGTGTCAGGGCATATCAAGGGATAACTAGGTCAAAATGCATGGAAAGTAACAAATAAGAGTGTGTGCTAGGGAGTGTCATCGAATTCGAGTGTGCTAAGGAGAAAGGGTGTTAGGAGAAGTTCAGAATAGGATTTACAGGAGGAAAGCCTACGACTATTAGATGGGGCTTCACATAGCAGTTTTAGATAAAGGGAGATCACTTTGTGTTAGGCACAACATTGTTTTTCCTTTAGATATTATTTTATATGAGACATGGCACACTTTGGCTACATGCTCATGTTTTAAAATATTCTAGATAATTTCATATTGTACATTGTTGTATAAGTTTTGGAGAACTCAGCTTCTGTCAACTTATATCTTGTGTGACTTCTGCATCTTGTGGTTCTTGCAAACTCTCAGTTAATGTTCTATTGTTTATATGAAATGAACATACAAGTGAAATATTTCCTATGTAAGCTATGTTGCTTAGTTTTTTTATGGCCATGTCTAGATCATGTGAGCGTTGTCTTGGTAACCAGTTAAGTGGGACAAGTTTAGCTTTGAAATGAGTGGCATAATATGAGTTATAGGCAGTTCTTAGGTGAACAAGGTGTAATCTACTTGTAGTAGGTGAAATTGGTCAAGTTGTTGCGGTTGAATCAAGCCAATATTGACACATGAAATATAGTAGCCAAGGAATTGATTATGTTTCCAGTTCATGAAAAAATGTAAAGGCTAGTTGTGAGGACATGAGTGTGAAGTCGCACTAGGGAATGCTAGGATGTGTCAGATAGTGCAAAGGCATAACAAAATTGCTAAGATGTGCCAAAAGATAAGGCATGCCAGGATGTGCAAGGGTGTGTCAATGCGTGCCAGGGAATATCAAGGCAAAAAAAGGGAGAAACATGTTAAACTACAAGGAAATGAACACATAAGAGGGTTACTAAGTAATCAATTTACCTTTTTCAAGAGGGGCATGCTAGGCACACCAACACTAGGTGCTAATAGGTGCCAAGTGCAAAGTCTTAGTGCATTCTAAGTGCTGAGTCTTCCTTTTTTTCTCCTCATCTACTTTTCAACAATTGATCTCAAATAAATTTAATATTAAACCATGCCAAATCATACCAAGGCACGTCAATGTATTCCATAAATGCTAATAATTTCCAAGCACCAAAACATGCCAAGTGCCAATATGTGTCATAAAGTGTTATGCATGCTAGAAAGTGGAAGGGCATGTTGAAGAGTGCTAAGGTGTGCTATAGAGTGTTAATGCATGTTGAGGAGTGTTAAGGATTACTAGGACAAAAAATTAAATGAGAAATAGGTAAAAATTCATGGAATTTAATGAATATGAGGAACGTGTGCCATCGACTAATGTTAATGAGTGCTAGTTGTCATGCCAAGGAGGGAGTAACACAGTATGCTAATGATTGGTAAGGCATGCTAGTGAATATCAAGGCAAGTCAAGAAGTATCAAAGTGTGCTTGGGAATTCCAGGGTGTGCTAATTATATGTGCCAAATAGTGCCAAGATATGCCAATACATGCCAGGTGCTAAGGATGTGCAGGGTGCCAGGGTATGTCAATATGTGTCAAGAATTTTCAAGGAACAAAATGAATAACTAATAAAAAGGTTAATAAGTCAGGAATTTATCCTTTTCAAAAGGGGCATGATAGGCATAGTAATAATAGGTCCCAATACATGCTAATTGGCATTGTGTGCCAAGTGCTAATGTATGTCAATGCATTCAACCAAGGTGTTCTCGGGCATGATAGGTACTAAATGCATGCCAACACATGCTAGGAAAGTTATATGTTGTGCTAGCACATGCCACCATGTGCTTGGGCGTCAGTGTCATGAAAATATGGTATAGGTACAATGAGTTTTCAAGACATGCGAGGTTCTAATAAATGTTAGTGTGTGCCAAAGCATTAATTTAAAGTGTGCCCAGATTGTTTAGGAGTGTTAGGCCTTTCTCATTAATAGAACTAGCAGGGCTTGATTATGTATTAAATAATATATTTCCTACACACACTAGTGGGACTTTATCTAAAGGGAATTTTCTAGATAATAAACTTAATAGATATGAATAATGTGTTGACTCATAGGAAAACTCTATTCAACTAGTCATTACTTGAGGGGAATTAATGATACACACTAATTAATTCTTAAAATATTGATTGGCTCTAACTACTATGGCCTTGGACTTATTGGAATGATCAATGATGACGAACATTTTTTTACTGTCACCAAAAGTAACAAAAAGAGTATTATTGAGGGTCATTAAAATTTTGTCACTAGAAGTGTCACCAAAGAGAGAATTAGTTATGGGCCTTTAACGACCCTCACCAAAAGTGTCATTGAAAATGGCTTTGGTGATGGATCTTAAAGGACCATCACTATATACACTTACAACGACAGTTTTTTAAGGACTGTCACCATATGTGACATTGGTGATAGACCTTACATTAGGGGAATTTTGAGGTCTGTAATGGGCCTCCTAAGGAAATTATAAAATAATAGTGGAAATAATAAATTAATATTTAATTACATCATCAAATTTTAGAGGGAAAAAATGAAAAAACTACTTTTTCAACTCGTATTTTAAACTTAACTCCCAAAGTTTTTATTCAAATTTCTAGTGGGAGTACTCTTTGGATGAAAAATTTAATTCCTCATCCAAGGGGTACCCATGTTGCATACTTTTGATGGATTCTGCTACATGAAAAATGATAAATACATGAAAAGTGTGATTGTAATCATGTTTTTTTATGTATTTCTCATTTTTTCTGTAGTAGAGTCCATCAAAATAATGCAACATGGGTACTCCTTGGATGAAGAATTTAATTTTTCATCCAATGAGTACCCCCGCTCGAAATTGGAGTAAAAAATTTGGGAGATAAGTTGAAAATACGAGTTGAAAAAGTAGTTTTATTATTTTAATATCTTTTAATATTTGTACACTTTTACTTTATAAATGGTGAATCATCCCCCATGGTTGACATCATCATCTTGAATCCTAATGGTTCTTATAAAGTTTATTTTGGTTGTAAATTTTTTTAAGGAGGCCCATTTTAGACCTCAAAATTCCCCTAATGAAGGTCCATCACAAGCATGACCCTCACCAATGTCCTTTTCTCTTGTAGTGCAGAACTTGGCGAGGCCAATTCTAATTTTATCCCAGGATGGAAACCCCGGGAATAAATTTGCTTAGTGGATCCATCCACGGTCCACACTTGTGCTTCAATACCCATGGTTTCTTAGTTGATGAGCAGCCGTATATGTTGCATGGCAAGGGTTTCTGTTGACATGTACCTTGTTTTCTACTATTCATATAAATAAAGGGCTACAACATTTCTAGATCCTGTTTGTGTTCCTCTTTCTTGTTGAAAGTTTTTTATTTAGAAAAATAAAATGTGCTAGATCTATTGAAAGTTTTGACATTCAGGATCTTATAGTGGTATCAGAGCTATGCATCCTTCAAACCTTAGGATTTTATGCAAGAAAATTTTGTGATATTTATTTTCACCCTAGCCGTTATTTCCATCTTCGGTGGTATTTGATACCACCCTTGTTGGTCTCATTTTTTTCATCTGGAAAACTAGATCTATATCATGAAATATATACTCATTGGAGGTTTCACTTAAAAAAAAAAACAAAAATAAGTTTTTTTCTAGAGTCTCATGTTCATCAATCTCTAGGGGTGTTTGGGCACTGGAACTTAGTTTCTCTGCAGGATTTTATGACAAGTGATAGGACCGAGATTAATACATGGGACTATTGAACTTGTAAGAAGTTCAAAATCCCATTCTAAATTCATTTAATTACAATACATAGGGGCTTTTTTGCATCATTAAGGGTCGACATTTGCAGTGCATTAGTGGTTGTGAGGGTTGGCACCTAGACATTGTAGGTGAAGTGACTAGGCTGGTCATTCACAACTCTACCAGACTAACTTTGTGGGCCGTGTAAGTGAGAATTATAGTAACAAACAAGAGGAAGACCCTGGATGTCATGATCTAAACAAGAGAAGTGAACGTCAAAATCACAGTGGGTAGTATGGGCCTTTCAAACATGTTGGTGATGAAGTTGTGGTGGGAATATGGTCGAGTAGATTCACCTGCTTCCAAGTCTATGGAGTAGTGAGGTTGAGTTCTCTTGAGCCTGTGACACCCATCCGCTGAGCAACTAACTGGGGCCATAACAAGATCTTCCCTCCCCTACAGTTGTAGATGAAAAAATGAAGAATACATCAAAACACCGAAACACCAAATTAATGAGATAACACACCTTGTTTTAACAACAGACAATATATATATATATATATATATATATATATATATATATATATATATATATATATATATATATACGCAGATGGACAATTACAATAGAAACAATTTAACCGATTACTAAATAACTCTATAGAAACTAATTCTAAACTAACGATTAATTCTTTAACACTCCCCCTTAATCTTGAGGGTTACATTGTTTTATGCCTAACTTTTGACATCGAAATTTAAAACTAAATTTTCCTAGCGGTTTGGTGAATATACCCACTAATTGTTCCTTGGAATCACAAAATTTCATAACAATATCACTATTTTTGATGAGTTCATGAATGAAGTGAAAAAGAGTGTCGATATTTTTTCTCTTTTGATGAAAGACATTGTTCTTCGACAAGGAAATAACAGAAGTGTTGTCACAAAGGATTGAAATAGGTTCATTTTTTTTTATATCCGAAGTCAGAGAGAAGTCCCTTTAGCGACACTTCTTTACATGATGCTGAATTCTCTGCAACATACTCGGCCTCTGTTGAAGATAACACAACTATGGTCTACCTTTTGGATGATCATGAGATCAAGTTTATGCCAAATAGAAAAGCATAGCTAGAAGTGATTTTCCGATCATCAATACACCCTACATAATCACTATCTGTATAAGCAAAAAGCTTACTATCTGTAGAGGCTACATACAATAAACCATAAGTATATGTACCTATAATGTATCTTAACACCCTTTTTTCAGCTTTCCAATGATAGTATTTAGGAGATTCCATAAACCTGGAAATATAACTAGCTGCAAATGCTATATAATGTATAGTAGCAGTTAGATACATAATATTACCAGCAAGTTTCTTATACAAATTCGAATTAACAACAATACCCACATCATATTTACTTAAATTTTTACCAACTTCAATGGGAGTATCCACCGATTTACACATGTCCATCTTAAACTTTAACAAAATGTCAGTAGCATACTTCTGTTGACTCATAAAAATACCATCATGTGTTTGTTTCACTTCAATAGCTAAGAAGGATACTATTAATCCAAGATCTGTCATTTCAAATTAATTTGTCATAACAACTTTAAATTCATCTAACTGCATGTTACCTGTATAAATTATGTCATAAACCTAAAGACACAGTATCAACATATTACCTTGATGATCATTATTGATATACAAAGTGGGTTCATGGTCACTCCTTCTGAAACCATTATTTAGCAAGTAATGGTCTATTAAAATGTACCAAGCTCTTGGAGCTTGCTTCACTCCATGCAATGCTTTCTTCAGCCTGTACACCTTATGTTTTTTATTTTCGATTTCGAAACGAGGTGGCTGATCAACATACACTTCATATTCAAAACACCATTTAAAAAAGAAAACTTTACATCCATTTGGTAAATTGGCCATTTGTTTTGTGTTGCAATAGCTAATATAAATCAAACAATATCAATTATTTCTACAGGTGAAAAAATTTCACCATAATTTATGCCAGGTTATTGTGAAAAATTTTTGGCAACTAATCTTTCTTTATGCTTATCAACTCCACCTCTCTCATTTAAATTAGTTTTAAAAACCCATTTGACACCTATATAATTTTCATCATTAGGTAGATCAACCAAATCCCAAGTTTGATTTCTTACAATAGCATTGATTTCATTATTCATTACATCTACCCATTCTTTTCCCTTTATAGCCTCTTCAAAACAAGTAGGTTGAAATGAGAGAAATGCAAAATTTACAATGCCATCAACATCATCTTGTGCATAAATATCACTTAAGCTTCTCATTTTTGGATTATTAGAATCATACCCATTTAAAGATGATGAAATGCTACGACTTGATGAACTACTATTGGTTTTGTCTTGAACCGGTAAACTTGGAGTGCTTTTTGTAGGTGCTTGATGTTCGTCTAACATAATAAAAGGATTAGGAATAGTATTGTCCTCCATTTCATTCAAAGATTTGTCTTCCATAAATTTCACATCTCGACTTGCGACAAACAGGCTTAGTTATAGGATTAAATAATCTGTATGCTTTAGATTGGTCACTATACCCTATAAAGATATACTTTCGCTTCTATGATAAATATTCTTTCTTAATTTTTCTAGAACATAAATGAAAGAAAAACGACCAAAAACTCGAAAGTGTGAAATAGTTACCTTTTTTCCACTCCATGCTTCTTCAGGTACAAGACTTTGAACATTAGAAGTGGATGATCGATTCAAAATATATACCAAACATGGAAGCGCCTCAGCCCATAAATCTTAAGACAAATTTCGTGTTTTCAGAAGACTTCAAGCCATATTCATAATTGTTTGATTCTTTCTTTTTGCTACTCCATTCTGCTACGAAGTATAACTGGTTTTCATATGTTTTTTAATACCATGTTGTTTACAAAAATCAATGAATTCGTTAGATTCATACTCACCTCCTTTATTAGATGTGAGAACTTTAATAAACTTGCCACTCTATTTTTCAGCCTCAGATTTGAACTCCTTGAACTTGGAAAATGTTTCAGATTTGTATTTGATGAAATACACCCAAATTTTCCTGCTAAAGTAATCAATAAATGTAAGAAAATAGACTGCCAACCACTGATTTTTCTTGCATTGGACCACACGAATCTATATGCACTAACTCTTGTTGTTCTTATGCTCTATAAGAGGTTGATGCAAAACTATCTCGCTTATGTTTACCCATTATACAAATTTTACAGGAAGAGATATGGTCAGAAAAAGTAGGCAAACCTTTCACCATAGTCTGTCTTTGAAATAAACTCATACTTTTAATAGGTAAATGACCATATCGCAAATTCCACAAGTCAGTGTCATTTGGCGTTGAAACATTATGTGTATACAACTTCTCAATTTTCATTTGTAATTGATACAACATGTTATTTTGCATAGGAATATTTGCAACAAGAGACTTATGTTGATAAAAAATCATGCAAGTGTTGTTGTGAAAGCTAACATCATAAGCATGTGCATCTAACTGTCCAACACTCAACAAATTATGCTTGAAATTGGGTACACAATAAACATCAGAGATATTCTTCACGACATTTTGTTTGGTTAAGGAAGGTACAACACCCTTTCCTGAAGCTTTAAGTTGATTAGCCACATGGTTTCAAAATAAAAAATAAAAAACATAAGGTGTATAGGTTGAAGAAAGCATTATATGGCTTGAAGCAAGCTCCAAGAGCTTGGTACAACCGAATAGACCATTACTTGTTAAATAATGGTTTCAGAAGGAGTGACCATGAACCCACTTCGTATATCAAGAATGGTCATCACCCAAACCAATAGAGGAGCTGAAATATGTATAAAATGTGAAAAAAAATCACTCTGACCAGTAATATGATTACTATATCCACTATCTACCAACCAAACATCTTTATTAGGTACTTGCACAGTCACATGGCATGCCCGAAATAATGCATATGATGTTTCACATTCAGGGTTTGTGACATTGGCTTTGCTTTTACTTAAATAATACTATAATTTTTGACATTCAGACTTATAATGGCCATATTTTTTGCAATATTGAAATTGAATTTTTATTATCTATCCACCTACAACCATGATCAGTTTGAGACTGCTCTGAATGTGCTTGAGTTACCTGTGATCTATCATCAGAATGAGATTGTCCTCTTCCTTTTCCTGCCCTTCCACGAAAACCTATGCCTCTACCTCTATCCATAGAAAATTTAGATTTGAAAGCATGCTCTAAAGTACTGACATCTAAATTAATTCTTGCTTCATGAGCCAAAAAAGAACAATTAATTCTTCCACAAACAATTTTGTTAATTCTCTCGACTCAAAAATAGTAACTATCATGTCAATTTTCTCAGGAAAAAATCTAAGAACCTTTTCAACAATTGTTTGATATTCTAGTTGTTCATCATTCATACGAAGCTGATTAAAAACACCAATAAATTTAGTCATGAACTGATCAATTGTTTTTGATTCAGTCATTTTAAGTGTTTCAAATTGTGTTCTGAGAGTTTGTAATTTCACCATATTTACTTTTTCATTACCTTCATAAGAAACCTTAAGTATATCCCATATTTATTTAGAATTCTTAGTAGCAGTGATTTTAGGAAAAATAGAGTCATATAACGAATTTAAAATGCAGGACTTCGCTCTACCTTCTTTTTTCTTAAGTTCATCAAACTGTTTTCTTTGATCTACACTCATTGCAGCAATTATATTTGCATTAGGTTCTGGGAACCCCATTTCTACAGTTTATCAACAACCTAAAACTTGTAAGCATGCTTTCATTTGAAGACTCCAAAAATCATAATTGTTCCCACTAAATAGTGGTGAAGGGATTGAAAACTGACTTGTCGAAGCCATGTCTAAACAATAAGAATTCTCATTAAAAGTTTCAAAAATAAACACCACCTCTTTAAAAACTTAAAAAAAATAGGGCACTCTCTTTTCCCCTCTACGAAGTAAAAGACACAACAATATTCCCTAATTCTACGCAGTCATAAGAGAAGCACAAAAATATTTTTAGCAGTTTTCCAAATGAATTTTGATGCTGAAACTAAACCACACTCCTAAATATAAAATATAAAAACATGTATAGATATGGTGCATACAACATTCCCTACATCAAATCAAATTTACATTCTTCTGATTGCAAGTGAATTACAATATATGTCACCACACTTGAAGCTCAATAAGTGATGCAACATCAATCCACTCATCCTATCGATATTAGGCAGATACCGGATTCAACGCAAAATACACATTTATGTAGGTTTAGACATATATTATAGTGTCTACAACAGAGAAAAATATCTTTTAGGTGAGAAGGGTGGTCATGACGCTTAGCTGAGTGAGCGGGTAAATGATCCAGGTAAGGCTAAACGATGTGATTAATATCATGGAAGGCATATGACATCACTCGTTGGAAAGTAGCACCGCATTTTTCAGGCCGAAAGGGAGCTTCTTGTAGGAAGAATTTCCCCATGGACATATGAAGGATGTCTTATGTTGATCGACCAACAGGATGTTAATATGGTTATACCCAAGAAAACTGCCCATAAAATAAAATATCTCACTCCCATCGCTTTCATCAATAATTTGGTCAATAAAAGGTGTGGGATAGTTATCTTTCGAGTAGGCACGATTGATGTATCGATAATCAACGCTGACACGAATAGTACCCTCCTTTTTATTGAGATGGACAATATTGGACACCTAATCTATCAAAGGAATTGGATATATGAATTCAACCTTAATAAAATTTTCAACTTCTACATTTATAGCAATTGCCTTTCTAAGATGTGTAGAAATTATATGCACTAAGCATGCATATGTCCAAGATCCACCTGATATCACACTATTTATCTTTATGCAAGATATTGAATTTATTCCACTTGTTAATCATTTACGGAAAAATTAATTGCACACACATGTGAAGCATAAACAAAAATATTGAATCGCACATAACATAGTTTTTAACCAGGAAAGCTTGAAGCTGAAAACCCCAACTATATATTATGTAACATGGAGATCATATGAAAATATCATACAAGCATACAAAGCATATCACAAGCTCTCAGTACAGCACAATCGGCATACACTAATCAGGCCTAATCTTGCAAATCCATGCACCGATCTATGCCACCTGCTAGCCTCCCTCCACTGCGTAATCTCTGTTGAAGAAATAGCTCTGAATGAATTCGAATTACTCTTGGATTGACTGTGCACTCATCATTGGCATCTCCACTATGTGTTTTATGCAATCAATGCATCACTAATAGTCACAACAGATAGTCTATCTTTCCCTTTCACCTATCTCTCCACTAGTCTCTACTAAAACTGCCATGCACTGTAGTTAACTGATGTACTGTTCAGTTGATTAATGAGTTATTATTTGTGAATTAATTAACTAATTAATTCACTCCACTCTCACTAGTGTATCAATCAGTTAGACTAGATACAACTTTCTCAACTGAGTCTAACTGAGTTAAACTGAATACGACTCCATAACTACTTCTTCCAACTGTGTCATAACTCTGCCACTTGAATTCTAACTCAGTCCTCCATGCATTAGCTCTAGTAAACCCTTAGGAATAGCGTAATTCCTTCTGTCAGCTGCTGTGCCACATCTGTGCACTGAACTGAAGTGCTCCAAGAGAATAAGTTGTTGTTTAGAGTCTGATTACTATTAAGAGCTAATAATAATCGACATGCATCTATTTTTAGATTGACGATCTATAAATAGACTTCGCCAAATATTCTAAAAATATAATTTCATCTATTTTTCCAACTTAATCAACCATCCACAAATAGCATCCTGCAACTTCTGAAATATGATCATCATGTCTAAAAATAGACATAGTCTAAAAATAGACTTGCGCCAAAAATAGCCTGCGGGCCCACTTAGTGAAGGCAACTCTTTTCACTAAGTTCATCATCTTGTTGAATCTCAACACTCCCTCTCAAAAAGATAGGGATTATCCTTCACCCCGATCCTGCCTCTATGGTATTCGAATTTTCTCCTGGTGAGCACCTTCGTCAGAATATCTGCATCCTGACACTCCGTAGGAATGTACTGAAGCAACATGATCTTCCGCTGCACACAATCTCTGATATGATGATACCAGATATCAATATGTTTAGATCTATCATGAAACACAAGATTAACCAAGAGTTTAATGCAACTCTGATTATCACAATGAATCATCGTGGGATCTAAATGTGAACCGAACAAACCAGCCAGAATCTTCCTCATCTAGATAGCCTCACATGCAGCTAAACTTGCTACCATGTATTCTGCTTTTGCTGAACTGAGTGACACAGATATTTTTTTCCTACTGTACCGAGAAATTACTGTAGATCTGATACTAAAAATCCCTCCTGATGTGCTCTTTCTGTCTGTTGGGCTTCCTTCCCAATCTGCATCCGTGAAGCCATGCAACTTCACCTCATCTGTCTGTCTGTACCATAAACGATACTCAGATGTGCCCCTCAGATATCTTAGGACATGCTTGCTTGCCTTCCAAAAGAGCTTGGTAGGCTTAACCATCGCTTGTGAAAGCTGGTTCACCGCATAGCATATGTCCAATCTTGTATTTACTAAATACGTGAGCGAACCCACCAACTATCGATAAACAGTGGCATCCACTACCTCTGCCGATGTAGCATCCTCTTTCTTCCAATTTCCTGGAAGAAGAGTATCGATAGGCTTGTAGCCTTGCATGTGAAACTTCTCCAGTATCTCCCGGGCATACTTTCCTTAAGACACAAACAGTTCACCTTCCCGCTGCCATATTTCCAATCCAAGGAAATAATGAAGTGTTGGAAATACTGAGAGGGGGGGTGAATCAATATTTCTTTCAATTAGAGCATTAGTTAATATTCAATTATTATTAGTGTTTGTACAATGATAGCAGCAAACAAGAGGAACACAAATGCACACAATTTTTAAGGTGGAAACCCACTCCAAGACAAAAACCACCTAATGCTTTTCTAATAATTCTTTAATATTCAACTCCAATTGAAAATAAAGCTCCAACTTCCTAGAATCTAGAAAAGCATTCTTCTCCAGCGCCCACCGGATGGACGCTCCAACGCCCGAGATTCTTCAGTAGTCAACTGAATGGATACCCCAACACCCAATGAGCTACAGCTCACCCTAGCACCACCCTACCACCCTATAGAAGAATAAAAGAAGAATGGACTCCTGTACCAGGGAAAATGGTCCACTTTACAATGATATAGAATGATTTAGAAGAAGAAGATATACTAGACCATAACCCCAACTTTGACATAACCACCTAATGATGATCCTAGACCTCCCAACACTGCCTCTTCAACCCTTGGCAGATAGACACTAGTACAATTTGTACAATAATGTATTTACAATGACTAAGTACAATGATACCTTTACAATGATTGTATGCAGTGCTGCCCACTTGAAGACTTCATATGATGAAATTCTTGCTGCTATTATGCACCTTGGTTGCTGCTATTGTCATGCTACCCTCTGCTGCACCTTGTTTTTATTTTATGCCATAGAAAGTCTGGTCCTTTGCAATCCTTGACAACACATGATCTAGTTTTTTCTTGCCTTCTAGGAGCTTGATATTGAATATGGTGTATCTCTGTTATTTCAAATCCTCAATATCTGATTTTCAGTCCTATAGTATTCCTCTGAGTCTTCTTTCCAATGCCATAGGTCTGACCCAATTTGGATTCTTCAAGAGAGATTTATACCCAATTTCTCACACTACCCTAATTATGGACTGTTTCAGCAGAGCGCACTTGTACGGCATGCCACGTGTCATTTTTTTATTCATTTTATTCTAACATTGATATAGAAAAAATTACCGACTGTGCACTATCTATCACATTTTATGGAATTCCAATCCGATACTCAGAGAGAGAGTTATGACAAATTTACCAAGGTCACTTCTTTGAGATGAATTTCAGGAGCCTGCAAAAACCCTTACTTCCACAGATCATATCTCCAAAACTTTTGCACAACATGATCTGAAATTTTTACTGCAGCTTCTTCAGGATTTTTGGCTTCACCTCGTAAAAATTTCAGCTTCTGAGCCTTCGTAGAAAATAATTTAGAGCGAAACTTCCAGGATGACCTGTTTCAGATGGCCGAATCCCTTGCCTAAGGAGGAAATGAAGATCACAATATATATGAATGCTTAAGTTGAGAGGGGCTTTAATAAGTGAACGTGGGAGGGATTTTAGGAGCATAAAAAATATTAATTATGACTTTTCAATGACCCATGCCCCAACCCCATGGGGTTTTAGCCCACTAACTGGGGTACAAACTTCAAACATGAATATCTCTCAAACCGTGAAGAATTACATGGCGTGCCATATATCAACGGAAACATCTCGACAAGTAGAAACCATAAAAAGAATTATTGACCCAGAATATATTAATTTCGTAGGTAAAAATTCCCATGCAATATTGGGTTAGTTGCTGGTGCTGCTTGGGTTGACATCAATGACAACCGCTGATCAACAATCTCCCCCTTTGGCATTGATGGCAACACAAGTACTCCCCTTGCAATCATGACACCTCTTTCTTCAAAATTCTTTCCCCCTTTGACATCAATGGCAAAGGGTAAATCCCCCTAAAACACAACCATCCTGTAGACCTGTACACACTTCCACTCCTGCTGACACACAATCGTCCTGCAGACCTGTACACACTTCCACTCCCGCTTTATATTCTTGAAAAAGGAAAATATAATGAGAAATTGGGAGAATCCCAAGCTTTTGATGAAGATATTCAAATGCTTCATGAGGTAAATGTTTAGTGAAGATATCAGCAATTTGTTCTTTTGTACAAACATACTCAAGTTTGATATTCTTTTCAGCGACTTGTTCTCTGACAAAATGATATTTGATTGGAATGTGCTTTGTTTTTGAATGCATGAAAGGATTCTTGGGGATTCTGATGGCACTAGTGTTGTCACAGAATATGGGAATAGGCTCATTGAATTGTACTTGAAGATCTTGCAAAGTTTGTTTCATCCAAAGGACTTGAGTACAACATGATGCTGCTGCAATGTATTCTACTTCCGCTATAGATAACGAGATTGAAGTTTTCTTTTTGCTCAACCATGATACGAGACAACCACCTAGATAGAATGTTGCTCCACTAGTGCTCTTACGATCATCAATGCTTCCTTCCCAATCTGCATCTGTAAAGGCTTGAATAATGAGATTGTTACCCTTGGGATACCACAAGCCATATTCTTCTGTGCCCTTTATATATCGAAGAATTATTTTGATGGCAATAATATGTGATTCTTTTGGTGTTGCTTGGAATCTTGCTACTTGTCCAACTGCTTGCATAACATCTGGCCGAGAGGCTGTTACATATAGAAGAATACCAATCATAGATCTGTACAACTTATAATCCACATCCTTAGATGAGTCGTCTATGCTCAATTTGCAACCTGTTACCATTGGAGTAAGGATGGGTTTGCAATCTTCCATTTTGAATTTATTGAGCATTTCCTTGATGTACTTGGCTTGACATATAAATATTCCTTTCTCTTGCTGAGATATTTGAAGCCCTAAGAAGTATGTCAGCTCACCAAGTAAAGACATCTCAAACTCACTTTGCATCTCTGTAGAAAATTTCTTACTTAGTCGATCATCATTGCTACCAAATATTATATCATCCACATATACCTCAACAATTGTTAAATTATCTTTATCTATTTGTACATAAAGATTGCTATCAATAGTACCTTTCTTGAACCCTTGTTGATGTATATATCCATCAAGATGAGCATACCTTGCTCTGGGAGCCTGCTTGAGACCATATAGAGCGTTCTTTAACCTGCAGACATAGTCTTCTTTTTGTGATAGTAGAAAACCTTCAGGTTGTTCGATGTAAACTTCTTCTTCTAATTCTCCATTCAGAAATGCTGACTTAACATCCATTTGGTAGACTTTGATTTTTCTTGAACATGCATAGGTGAGAAACATTCGGATGGCTTCCATTCTGGCAACTGGTGCAAATGTTTCATCGAAATCAATTCCTTCCACTTGTGCATAGCCTTTGCAAACCAATCTTGCTTTGTTTATGGTAACCTGCCCATCTTCATTCAATTTGTTCCTGAACACCCATTTAGTCCCAATGAAATTTTTATCTTTTGGTCATGGAACTAATTCCCAGGTGTTATTCTTCTCAATTTGATCCAATTCTTCATTCATAGCTGCTACCCAATGTTCATTCTGGCTGGCTTCCTCAAAACTACTAGGCTCAAAGGTTGCTAGAAAAGCAACGTGAGCTTGTTGTGATGAACGAAGTTGTCGACCTTAATTTATGTCACCAATGATTTGATTTGATGGATGGTTCTTTTGAATCCACTCTTTTGTTCTCCTTGGAGGAGCTTCTTGTTGTTGTTCTGGTGTATCTTGATGATCATTGTTTACTTCTTCCTCGTTGATAGTTGCTTCTTGTTCTACAATTTTATCTGTGTCTTTTTTAGGCTCTGTCTCAAGTTTCAAAGATTCTAGATCCTCATCATTACTCGCTAGAACACCATCTTCATCAAATGTAACATTTATGCTCTCCACTATCTGTTTTCGTCTTAGATTGTAGCATTTATAGGCCTTTCTTTTGCGTGAGTAACCAACAAAGATAGCTTCATCAACACGTGATTCAAACTTACCCAAATTTTGATCTTCTCTTTTGATATAACATTTGCTTCTGAAGATTCTGAAATATTTTACATTAGCTGGTTTTCCTTTCCATAATTCATATGGAGTATTGTTGCAATTATTTCTGAGAAGACTTCGGTTGATAATGAAGACTGTCGTATCAATTGCTTGAACCCAAAATTTTTCATCCAATTTTGAGTCCTTCAACATCGTTCTACCCATTTCCTGTATAGTTTTATTCTTTCTTTCAGCAACTCCATTTTGCTGAGGTGTTCATGCTGTTGAAAATTTCCTTTTTATTCCATTTTCATCACAGTATTCCTGAAATAATTTGGAAGTGAATTCTCCACCATTATCTGATCTTAAACACTTTATTTTCAAATCAGTTTCATTTTCAACCAACTCCTTGTAGATCTTAAAGCACTCAAATGCTTCAGATTTTTTCTTTAGGAAACTGACGGCTGTCATCCTAGTATATTCATCTATCATCAACATGAAATATAATTCTCTATCTAAGCCTTTCGTTCTCACAGGACCACATAGATCAGTATGTATCAATTCCAATGGATGTGATGAAAAGTGTTCTTTTGTTTTAAATTGGACTTTTGTCTACTTGCCATGCCGACATGCCTCACACAGTGTGTTGGAAGGTTTTGAGATTTTTGGCATTTCTCGTACTACTTCCTTTTTTCTTATCCTGACAAGATTGTCAAAGTTTATGTGACCCATTCGTTTGTGCCATAACCAACTTTCATCTTCTTTAGCTAGTAGACATGCTTTAGTTGCGTCATCCAGAACATATATGTCGTTTGGAGCTCAACTTGCTGTAGCCACAATTTTACCATACCTGCCTTTCCTGATTTCACATTTTGTGGAGTTGAATAGCATTGTGTGTCCTTGATCACACATTTGTCCAACACTGAGCAGATTGTGATTCATGTTTTCGACCAATAGAACATTCTTGGCTATAACATCGTTGCTTCCGAGAGTGACGGTACCTAATCCTATAACATTTGAAGATCCATCATTTCCAAAGGATATGGTTCCACCCTTCTTCTCTTTCAGACGTACAAATTTCTTTCTATCTCCATTCATATGCGTTGAGCAACCGCTATCAACATACCACACATCTTTCTTTTTTTGAGCCTTGAGAGTGAGAGCACAATTATCAGTCTTCTTCTTCTTCCATGTTCGTTCATTCTGTGGCTTCGAAGATTCTTCTGGAGGATTTTCAAGTCTGCAGTCTCTGGCTATGTGTACAAAGTTCTAAAATTTGTAACATTCCATATTATTTCTTAAATTTTCAAATCTATTGATGTTTCGTTGAGCCCTGGGAGGTTCATATTTGAAGAATCTCTTGGAATTGTATTGGTTCATAGGGTACGTGAGACATTCTACAGCTTTATGACCAAATTTTTGACATGAATAACAATAGCCATGAAAAATATGTTGGTACCTGGATGAATATCTTCGTCGAGGAATTGTCTTCCAAGGATGTGCTTGCAAATATTGTCCAATGAAGTCTTCATGTATGTCAGATCTCATAGGTTCATTGTATTTTGTTGTAGAAGGTCCTGCTTCTTCTTCCTTGTAACCGAGGCCAGTTCTGTTGTTGTAAGATCGTTGATTATTGATAAGTTCTTCAAATGCCCTTCAGCTGTTGGCATAGTTTTGGACAATTTTTCCTTTCTTCACTTCCTTACGCAGCGAGACTACTTCGTCTTCTAATGCTTCCCTTTCTTGGTTGCTTTCTTCCAACTTCTTTTGAAGTGACTCTTCAATAAATTTTTGTTCTTCAACCTCAATTTTGAGACCTTGAACTTTTTCTTCAAGAGTGTTGGAACGGATCTTCTCAGCATTGAGCTCTTTTATAAGCTTGATTGCCTCCTCATAAAATTATTCTATGGTCAACCCTTCTTCTTCATTGTTTGATACTTCTTGTTTATTGTGCTTGGCCATAAACAATACTTTGTCATTGGCTTCTTCTTTGCTATCACTTTCTTCATCAAATGAGGAGCTATCTTCTTTAGAGAGAAAGTTCCTTTTGGATCCTTTATTTTTTCCTTGCTTGTTGAATTTCTTAAAGCCTTTCTTTCCTTTTGAGTTGCCATCACTTTTGTTTGGACATTTTGCTACGAAATGCCCAACCTCATCACAACCGAAACATATCAATGGAAGTTTACCTTTGAATTTTCCCTTACCAGGTTTTAGTTTTCTTGTAAAGTAAGCATATTCTTCATCTGAAAGACCTTCTCCATCATCTCCCTTTTCTTCACACTTACAGTTGCATGTCATTTCAATTGAAGGTTGTTTGTCCTTATTGGTTTGCTTAGATGCAACGAATGTAGTTTCTAGATTTGAAGTACCCTTTTCTTCATCAAGTCTCATTTCATATGCTATGAGAACTCCATGTAATTCTTCCTTACTGAGTTTGTCCAGATTTGCACTATATTCTAAGACCGATACCTTTGGATTGAATCTCATTGATAGCGTTCTAAGAATCTTCCATATAATAGTCTTCTTGTCAACTGGCTCTCCCAATCCTTCCAGAGTATTGGTTATTTCATCAACGTATTGGAAGTATGTAGCAATGTTGCAATCTTCTTTCATTCTGAGTTGCTCAAATTTTTCTCTATAGATTTGACGCTTTGCTTCTTTGAAATTTGAGTCACCTTCATATATATTCTAAAGCTTGTCCCATACATTTTTGGCAGTTTTACAGCCCAACACCTTATGATAAGTAGATTCAATAAGTCCACTAATAATAATATTCTTTGCTTTTGCATCATTTACCAAATTCTTCTTACCTTGTTCATCCGCAGTTGATGTAAAACCATTTTGAACAGTGTCCCATACTTCGTAACCTTGCGCCAAGAGATAGACCTCCATTCTTCCTTTCCAGAGTGCATAATTATTTTCATTGAATAGAGGTACACCATTCTTGGTATGCTCCATGACCTCCTTCCAGCTGTTAAACTGCTATTGAAGGAACCAAGCTCTAAAACCAATTGTTGGAAATACTGAGAGGGGGGGTGAATCAATATTTCTTTCAATTAGAACATTAGTTAATCTTCAATTATTATCAGTGTTTGTACAATGATAGTAGCAAACAAGAGGAACGCAAATGCACACAATTTTTAAGGTGGAAACCCACTTCGGGACAAAAACCACCTAATGCTTTTCTAATAATTCTTTTCAACTCCAATTGAAAATAAAGCTCCAACTTCCTAGAATCTAGAAATGCATTCTTCTCCAGCTCCCACTGGATGGATGCTCCAACACCCGAGATTCTTTAGTAGTAATCGAATGGATGCACCAACACCCAATGAGCTACAACTCACCCTAGCACCACCCTACCACCCTATAGAAGAATAAAAGAAGAATGGACTCCCGTACCAGGGAAAATGGTCCAATTTACAATGATATAGAATGATGTAGAAGAAGAAAATATACTAGACCATAACCCCAACTTTGACACAACCACCTAATGATGATCCTAGACCTCCCAACACTGCCTTTTCAACCCTTGGTAGATAGACACTAGTACAATTTTTACAATAATGTATTGACAATGACTAAGTACAATGATACCTTTACAATGATTGTATGCAGTGCTTCCCACTTGAAGACTTCATATGATGAACTTCTTGCTGCTGTTATGCACCTTGGTTGCTACTCTTGTCATGCTACCCTCTGCTGCACCTTGTTTTTCTTTTATGTCGTAGAAATTCTGGTCCTTTGCAATCCTTGACAACACATGATCTAGCTTTTTCTTGCCTTCTAGGAGCTCGATATTGAATCTAGTGTATCTCTATTATTTCAGATCCTCAATATCTGATTTTCGGTCCTGTAGTAGTCCTCGGAGTCTTCTTTCCAATGCTACAAGTTTGACCCAATTTTGATTCTTCAAGAGAGAGTTATACCCAATTTCCCAAAAACTGCCCTAATTATGGATTGTTTCAGCAGAGCGCACTTGTACGGTGTGCCACGTGTCACTATTTATTCATTTGCTTCTAACATTTATAGAGAGAAAATTAAAGACTGTGTGATATCCGTCACTCTTTACAGCATTCCAATCTGATACTCAGAGAGAGAGTTATGACGAATTTACCAAGGTCACTTCTTTGAGATGAATTTCAGGAGCCTGCAAAAACCCTTACTTCCATAGATCATATCTCCAAAAATATTGCGCAACTGGATCTAAAATTTTCACTGTAGCTTCCTCAGGATTTCGGCTTGGCCTCATAAAAATTTCAGCTTCTGAGCCTTCGTAGAAAAAACGTTAGAGCGAAAATTCCACGATGACCTGTTTCAGATGGCCGAATCCCTTGCTTAAGGAGGAAATGAAGATCACAATATATATGAATGCTTAAGTTGAGAGGGGCTTCAAAAAGTGAACGTGGGAGGGATTTTAGGAGCATAAAAAATATTAATTATGACTTTTTCAATGACCCATGCCCCAACCCCATGGGGTTTTAGCCCACTAACTGGGGTACAAACTTCAAACATGAATATCTCTCAAACCGTGAAGAATTACATGGCGTGCCATATATCAATGGAAAAATCTCGACAAGTAGAAACCATCAAAAGAATTATTGACCCAGAATATATTAATTTGGTAGGTAAAAATTCCCATGCAATATTGGGTTAGTTCCTGGTGCTGCTTGGGTTGACATCAATGAAAACCGTTGATCAAGATGAAGGAGGCCCAAATCCTTCATCTCAAACTCCTTTGCAAGATCTACCTTGCATGAGTGTATCAACTTCGCATCACCTATTAGTATTAAATCATAAACATAAAGTACAATGATTAAAATCTTACCCTCAACCACAATCTGGTACAAGTTTGCATCCGCCTCACTCTTGGTGAAGCCAAGTCCAGTGAAATAGCTGTCAATCCCAGTGTACCAAGCACGAGGTGCTTGTTTCAACCCATGCAATGCTCTTTTAAGCCTGCACACATGTGACTCGCTGCTGAAGATCTCAAATCCTTCAGGCTGCTCAATGTACACCTCTTCCTTAATGATCCCATTAAGGAACGTAGTCTTCACATCCATCTGATGAATGTGCCAACCCATCTGCACTGAGAGAGCAAGGATGGTCCGTATGGAAGAATACCGTGCAATAGGTGCAAAGGTTTCTTGATAGTCAATCCCCTCAATCTGTGAGAAGCCCCGGGCAACATTTCTTGCGTTATACTTCACGATGCTCCCATCAGCAGCTTGCTTTACCTTATAGATCGATCTTGATCCTACAACTGATTTTCCCACTAGCCTTGGAACAATATCCCAAGCACTGTTTCTGACAATGGAGTCATTCTCCTCCACCATGGCATCTACCCATGTGGGCTCCTGTGCTGCTTCTTCAAAAGAAGATGGCTCTGTCACAATACGCTTGCTCATAAGAGCCATGTATCCAATATATCGGTCAAGTGACTGTCTCTGTCCGCGTTGTGATGTAGGAACTCCTACATTCTCTGCCACATCCACCTTCAGTCTCTTAGCTTCTGTGGTACGCTTCCTACCTTGTCTGATATTTGGTTCTGCATGAGTGGACTCTTCCACTCCGTGAATCCCCTCCTGTGGCCGATCCACATCCAGAGGCTCATCTTTGGGAACAAGAAGTTGCTCCTCTACATGCAAGTGTAGCTCCCTCTCAAGTGACAAATTCATGGCTTTCACCTCATTGAATTTTATATCCCGTCGCATAACAGTCATCCGACTCTTTGGAAAATACACACGATAGTTATGGGGTGTTTTTGTCTACCCCACAAATATCCCAACTTCTGCAGTCGGCTCCAACTTCTTCCTAGCATCCTTCGTCACATGAATGTAAACAAGTGAGTCAAAAATATTCAAATGAGAAATATCAGGCTTCTTACCAGTAAAAGCTTCCTCAGGTGTACTCATGCCAAGTACTCTATGAGGAAAATGGTTTTGCACATAAACCGCAGTGTTGCATGCTTCCGCCCACAAGTACATCGGTAGGCCCTGGTCATGCAACATCGCTTGTGCAACACCCACGATCATTCTGTTATTTCTCTCCGCGACCCCATTCTATTGTGGGTTATGTTAGTGTCCCATGATTTGGATGATTGGCAAGCCAAATGACAGTGTAACATCAAACCAGTCTTTCGAGCCCAAGGACCTAGCCTTCCTGGACTCAGAGAGGGCTCTCTCTATTTGTGTAAGGGATATCTGTGTGTTTGCTTCTTGTGTTTCTGATTTTAGGCTAGTTATGAAGTAGGTTTTTTGGTTTTGTTTTTAGGTTTGTGAGGGATGAACTGATCAATGACTAAGATAGGTAAAAATATGTCAGATCAACTGGCTATGGGGTCGAAAAGGTCAAGAAAGCTTTCAGATGGTGATACAAGGATGTTGAAGGGCCGATTTGAGCGAGGTAAAATGGATCTTTGGGTAAAATGGAGTGGGATGGACACTAAATTTGTGAAGGAAAAATGATTTCAAACATAAATAGTTCAATAGCTAACATCAACATGGTAGGGCTAACCATTAATCATGAGAAATGTAACTATAAACTGATCGATGTATAGAAATAAACATTCAAGCAATACATAGAGATATATGACTCTATAACTTTGGGAAATTTCTATCAGACTTTGGGGAAATACATTTAAGACAAAAAAACAACTCAAATCACTATGAGTAAACACCTAAGCATAGTATTTCATGCTATTGGGCACTTTGAAGCAAGATTGTATAGTTTTAGGCAAAAGGCAAGATCATCACAAGACCTCCTTGGTTCAACAAATGAAAATCAAACAATCAAAGAAAGGTTTCAGAGGTGGAACTATGAGTAGCCATGAGTAAGAAGGGCATACCATGAATCATACTTAGCATGCATAAAACCATAAATGAAACAAGCAAACAATTTCTTCAGCTATCAAAGAGCAATCAAGGATTCTTTGATATGACTAAGAAGGAAGAAAACATAGAAGCTATAAAGAAACAAGAAATTTTAGGTGCCACCAAGGGCATGTCTCAAATCTATTCTCTACTGTCTTATAGCAAACAAGAACATGGAATATGAATGAAAACTAAGAAGCATAAAAGAGAGGGACACTATACCATTTTACTAAGTCAAGGAATCCAACAACAGACCTCCTTCATCATCCAAAAACATTCAAGAAACTATCCAATGCATGAGACAAGTGTTTCTTCCAAGCTTGTATAACCATATATTGCTTCTATTGATGAATTTAAACCTCATTTACAATGAATTATCTTGGAATATATAGGCCAAGATGAGGGAAAACCTCCTAGTGCAACTTGCAATCTCATTGGCCCATCAAAAATATCTGATTTTGTCCTTGAGGCTTTGCAAAGCCCAAGGCACAAAATATCTAATAAAATATCTCAAAAAGGCTAAAAAAGGAAAATATATTGACTTTTCATAACTAATCATGCCCAAAAATAGCTAAACACACATGAGGAAAAGTCACTTTAGAAAAGTGTATTTTTCTCAAAAATACTTAAGAAATATATCAGCAGAAAGTCCTCTGTCTTGTGGGTAGCTTTTGGATGCCTTCACGATGTCGAAACGAGGCCTGGGATGGCTCGTTGGAAAGCTATGAATGTATATTTTATGAAAATTGTTATTTTTTCCAAACTGATTACTGGAAGTCTGTCAAAAGCTGACATGTGTGTAAAAACCCAAAAAATAGACTTTGCCGATAAACGGGGCAGAGTGTGGAAAAAGTGAGTGTTTTTCACCATTTTGGGGGAGAAAATCATCTTCAATTGATCTGAAAATCACTGAGTATATGCCCCTGCAATTATGGCATCCAATGATACCATTTTCATCCTTTGAGGGTGCCCCAAACAGAAATGGTGATGCCCATGATTTTTAGCCAAAAACCCAAAAATGACAAAAAACCAAAACTTGTTGAATTTTTCCCAATTTTGGAAAGCATGAACCTCAAGGGTTTTCAGAAACATGTTGTGAAGCTGAGGCCAAAATTTGGAGCTTTGAAGTGTCTTTCTTCACTTTTGGTGCTAGGCGCCTCCTTTGAGCTTCCTTGAGTTTTTCATGTGTGGCCTTCAATTTCCGTCGGGCGAACTGATTGAGCTTTTTATAGTGCCCGGTCATCCCCCTTTGAAGGTCCAAATTTCTATTGGCCTTTTCCAACCTCTTTTCCAAGTGATCATTCACCCTATCGAGCCATGCTTCTCGATTGTTCTCTATCTCTTGGGTGAACAAAGTAGTGAGAGGAAAAGATTGAAAAAGGGCAGCTTCTTCCTCCTTTTGTTTCTCAAGGGCTCTTCTGAGTCCCATGGTCCTTAGCCTCTTTATCCTTGGCTGATCCTCACCTTTGCTATCATTGAAATCGCCCATGAATTCTTCCAATTTAGCTTGCGCCTTGGAGGCCTCTTTTTTATATTTGATGGCCTATGTCTCATATACCGCCATGTGGACACTCATATGTTTATTTTATGTTTGCAAGAAGTGATTGAAATTTCTAGACCTCTCTAGATCTGTCCTCAAAGCATCGATTTTTTTTTCTCTAATGATCAAGAGAGTCTCTAGGATTCGGGCCTCATTGTCGTTATCATCACTTTGGATTTTAATTATGTAAAAGTTCCTCTCCTTTTCATGGCTGCTTTCTTCTTTATCCTTTCCCTTGCTTTGGGTGGCCTTCTTGGTCTTCCTTCTCTTGGGTAATTCGACAACGGGCTTCTTGGGAAATTTCCCCTTTCTTCAGAGGGCCTTAGTGATATTTGGAGTTATAGTTTGAGGCACCCTTTTCCTTGATGTTCGGGGCTTGGCCACTTTTGGAGAAGGAAGCATGGCCCCTTGCCTAGGAGAGGCAGCTAGCACATGCTCTATTGGCTCTTTTCCCTTGTTACTTCCCTCATCATTCTTGCCACTATTTTGAGTTTCTTCATGGCGCTTTTCTTCCTCACTGTGCTGCATATCATCACTCTGTTTTTCTTCACCTTGCTGCCCTTCCTCACTGTGCTCTTTTTCACCTTGCTGCCCTCCCTCACTGTGCTCTTTTTCACCTTGCTGCCCTTCTTCACCATGTTGCTGCTGTTCATCATCATGTTGATGCTGCTCATCATCAAGTTGCTGCTGTTCATGTTGTTCTTCCTTTTCATCATGCTACCCCTCCTTATCTTTCTGTTCTTCCTCTTCATCATGCCGCCCCTCCTCAACTTGCTGCTCTTCATCATCTTCATGCTGCACCTCCTCATCTTGCTTCTCTTCATCATCTTGTTGTTCTTCCCCTTGCTGCCCTTCTTCTTTAGCATGCTGCTCTTCATCATCGTGTTCTTCTTCTTCACTATGCTACCCTTCTTCACTGATTATGGGAAATTTTAGCTTCTTGGGAATGGGCTTACTTGAAGAAGGTGAAAGATGCTGAGTGGAAGGTGAAGGAGATGGATGGAATGAAGGTACAGTTGCGAAATATGGATGTGCAATGAAAGTGTCCCAAGAGATTCCCTTCTTCTCAAGCTGATGAAGAATGACAACCTTGATGAGGGAATGATGGAAAAGGCACGCTGACTGCTGAGAAGGAGGTCTTTTCTGAATAGTGGAGGCCATTTTTTCAATACTTCTATGGAAGAAGAAGGGGAGATTTAACAATTTGGCTCTTTTGAAATGCATGAGAAACTGGACATGGTAAGCATAGACCCGGGAGAACCTTCCCTCGCAAGTGAAGTATTTCATGATTATCTTCATGAGGGGAGCATAACTTGTCAACATATATGAGAAAGGAAAGATGGATGGACATAAGGGATTTTGGTGGCTTTGGAAATGGATCTAGGAGAAAACTTGAAATCCAAGCCTGCCAGCTAAAAGTCTTTCCATTGAAATCTCAAAGCACAAAGATGTGTCAAGGGGAGATAGCTTTTCACCTCTTGCACCCTTTGACAAAACTCTAGAAATCCAAAATCATGAAAGTTAAACAGGACTGATGGATGAGCATTTACCTCTTCAGTTGAAACAGGCTCAAACCTCCTGTGAAGGCCACTTCTACTGTCCTACCTGGGAGGCATTTTGTTTTGGATAATCTTTGCAAAAAAAAGCTGTCTCAAATGGTCCTTGAAATGGTTCTCATCAACACACCCTGTCCTCCTTATAAATCATTGTTTAATCCTCTTTGATGCCAATCAACAAGAGCTTGTCAAATAAAAACAAAAAGTCAGTTTATCACTGTGCTTGGGCAAAGGTCTTGAAAAGAGGTGTTTGTGGTTTCTTGTTTGAACAAGGATATCCTTGTGTTTTGACAAAAGAAAAAACACCTTTCCCTCTAAACATTGTTTTCTGCTGTTCACTGTTTCTTTACAAAGTAAGTAAGACACCCTCAGCTCTGCTTGGAAAACCTTTCACACACTCTGTTTTTGGAACTCTGGTGGCCACACAGAGTTCATTAATTCATGATATAGAGAGGACACTTTAAAATGACAAATTTTTCAAATTATGATCACTGTTTTCCCTTTGGAACTTCAAACAGAGTTTGCTCTTGTTTTAACACTGTTAGGACACTCTTCAAATTGATATGAGACCTCTACAACTGTGTATGTCTGTCTAGTAATTAGTGTATGGTTTATCACTGTTCTTAAAGGTAGTTAAGGCCCTTTAAGACTAATAAAAAACAACCCAGCTATCACTGTAATGGTCCTTGGCATTTCATAGCAACAAAATCTTCAATTTTTTACCAAAAACCCCACTCTCTAATCACTGCTTTTTCTGGTGCTTTTTAAATGAAAAATTTCCCTCAATGCTACTATTAAGACACTGTCCAAATTGATTTGAGACCTCTTAAGCACAAGAAATCATTTCTCCAGTTTTGACAAAACTCTGTCTCATACACCACTGTCTATCTCATGTTTTTTGGATGATGAAGTGCTTTCAAAGGAAATATTTCTCCTTATAGCAAAACACCCCTTCAAAATTCAAATTTTACCATGAGGTGATGAAAAATACATTAAAAACGCTTGAGGGCCTTGTTTGATTGGTTGGAGGAGCTTTCAGAGCTTTTTGGAGACCTTTTGAGTGAGCAGAACTCTTGAAGAAGAAAGCGTCGCACTATTGGGTCGGCCTCGAAAGGTGGGTGAACGATGCTACAGGCGCACCACGCACTACTACAGGTGTGCCACGCAGCAATTTAAAGGATATGTATTCTCGCTCACAGGCGCGCGTGCTTTTCCAGGCACGCCGCACAAGCTTAGAACCTTGAAAAGGTTGGATTTTTCTCGAAATATCTTGTTCTGTCTAGTGAGCAGCCTAGGGGAACATTGTATGCGTTTTGAATTTTCACAATGGGACTTTTCCAATGGTCTCTTCCACCTTTAAATGACAAAAAAGCCAAAAACCTTTTGAACATACTTTGTAAGGGTTTGAATGCCCTTTGAAAAAGGCTTTTCGGTCATAACAAAAAATAAAGCAAATGTATTTTTAAAACATAACAAAGAATCATATTCGACTAAGATTTAACTGCTGTGGATGCTACTTTTGAATGACCATAGTCATGGCTCTTGTTGAAATAAAAAGGCTTCTTCAAGAAACAAAAACCCCTTTCACTGCCTTTTGACTATTTCTTCATTAAGAAAAATACCCCTATCACCTTTGTTTATTTCTGACCTTTAGAGGAGCATTGTTTAAGAGTCATATCCAAGATTTGTGAGGCATCCTTTGCCATATCTTGGAAGGAGATGAATTACCACTTTAAAACTTATTTTGACAATTTCTTCTCTCCTGGTGTTTTGATGATAATTATGGCTATTGTGCATTTTGATCAAAACAATCAAGCGCCGTTGGATATTTTGCTTTGACTGTGGATGAAAAATATTTTTTGAATTCACCCATGGCTTTACCTATATCTGTTCATCAAGGAAAAAGGCCTTTAGAGACCCTCAATGCAATCATATGGAACAACAAGGCTTTTTCACATGTTTCATAAAAGGTCTTTGACTGTGATAGTGATATGGCTTGATTCTTTGAATATTGTCTTGAATTTGAATCATGGTGTCATATCCTTTTCTTCACACATACTATCTCTGTGTGTTTATTTGCAAAATCCCCTTCAGAATCAACGCTTAGACTACCTTCTTGTCAATTTAATGAGGTTTTTAAAAAGACCTTTATGGACAGGAAAAGCGAAGCTTCCTTGAATCATCATAGTACCATTGATTGGCCTATGTTTAACCCAGCTCTAAACTCATAAACCTTGAATTGTTTTCTACTGATTTCAATTTTGTCTTTCAAATAATGAACTCATGTAAGCACCTTTTAAACCCACTGCTGTGTTAGTGGTTTCATCTATTGGAGAAAAAGGTGTAAACAAGTTTTAAGGCTATTTGTAACATTGTTGGCCTTGTGTTTTTTGAATGAGGCTACACCTCTGTTCCTGATCCTCTGCTTGTTAAATGAAGGAGGCCTGCATAATATTACCAACCCTCTGCTCATGTTTGGAGGCGGTTTTCACAGTCATTAAACCCTCTGCTCATGTTTGGAGGAGGTTTTCACAATTATTCAACCCTCTGCTCATGTTTGGAGGAGGTTTTCACAGTCATTCAATTTCATATCTTTTCAAACTGTGTCATCTTTCCTTTTAATGCCCATCTCTGCTTGGTACATCACAGTAAGTGATAAGGTGAAAAATTGACAATATTCCATGAGGGGCATGCTCTGAGATGTGTATTCTGTTGATAGAATACCCTTATGCATATTTAGAAACCAGGAGAAATCCTGACCTCTGTCTACAGAGTATTACTTTCTAGTCATAGGTTGCTAACCTTTTGACTGTGTCTGCAGGAGTTCATTGAATTACCTCTGACTAGTACTTGTATCCCAGGCTCAAAACCACATGAGAAGCAGATTTCTTCTCATATTAAGTTTAATAATGTCTTCTGGAACACTGGTACACTTCTACTTTGAAAAATACATTGAAACACTGTGAATCCACCCAATATCAGTTTGGCTTTTGGCATATGCACTGCTGAGACATCAAGACTCTTTAGTGGCGCGACTTAAGGGTGTATCAAGCTTTATTTGTAGAATAGGAAGGCCATCTATGACTGGTTGGTGTTAGATAGGGGTTCTTTTGGCTTAGGATAGTTTTCCAAGGGAGGATTGCCTAAAGCAGCACTACCTAACTTAGGGGAGATTTTTGACAGATTTGGAGTATTCTCTTTGGAGCTGATGGACAAGTTTGTATGACTGAGACTAGAAAGGGCTTGACAATTAGGTTTTTTCTCATCATAGGCTGACTGAAAAGGTAGGAGGGAAAAATGTTTATGGGTGTTTTCTAGCTGAAAAAATTGACAAATTGGAGATCAGCTGGTAGAAAACTTGGCTTTAACAACTAGTCATCATCAACAGGTGAAAAATACTGATGACTAACAGGTTATGAGGCGCTATGAGTTCTCTTCAAATTTCTTCTTTGCTATAGAAGTATTTGAATTTGCCAAAGATGTATTCACCACCATTATCTCTCCTTAGAGCTTTCACCTACTTTCCCGACTCCTTCTCCACCAATGCCTTGAACTCACAGAACTTTGAGAATGTTTCACTCTTATTCTTCATGAAGAAGATCCATCATCTATGAGAAAATTCATCAGCAAATATCACATAATACCTATGCTTCGCTGTTGAAGCAACTGAGAATGGTCCACACACATCTGTGTGAATTCTCTTCAAGACCACCGAAGCATGGTTCTCCTTCTCATGAAAGGTGGTCTTCACAAAATTACCCATTGTACATCCTTTGCACTGATCTGAATGTGCAAGAGTACCCTTGGGAAGTCTAGTAGAAATTTGCTGCAAAATTTTCAAAGCGCCATGGTGATGGAAAAATATCCTGTGCCATAATTTTCCCTCATCGTGGTTCACCACTTCTTCTGCATTTCCTACCATTTCAGTGCAACCATCTACCTACAGCTTGTAGAGATTCTTAATTCGAACCCCTATCTTCTTGGTTTGACCTGTTGTTTTATGTCGAAGGAAGGCTTTTCCCTCACTGAAAACAACATCATAACCCATGTCTTCCAGCATTGCGACTGAGACCAAGTTCTTCTTCAGACTTGGAACATGCATGGCATTCTTCAACAAGAATGGATTACCAGACTACCTCTCAAAGGGTAATGGTCCCAATGCTAGTCGCACTGTGTTGACCATCATCACCCATCTCTATATGCATCTGGAGTTCCTTCTCCTCCAAGTCACTAAACAACTCTTTATCTCCCATCATATAGAAAGACGCACCACTGTCAAGATACCACACCAATCCCATGTAGATTGAAACCAAGCATGCGATCAAGGAAAACTACAGCTCAAATTGCGAGGCTAAGGCCTCTCCAGCTACAGATCTAGCAGCCTGCTTATTCCTCTTCTTCTATTGACAGTTAGTGGTGAAATGTCAATGATCGTGACAGTGAAAACACTTCACTTTGGACAAGTCCTGCTTCTTGCCTTTCGCACTGGATTTAGAAGGATTTTTATTTCCCTTCCCTTTCCTTGCTTTGACAGCCAAAGTGAAATTCTCTTCATCTTCATTCCTTGATGAAGATCCATCGCTGATACCCTACCTTATCTCCTCCTGCACAAGATCCGACCATAGTCACTCCCATCCCGGCAGTTTCTCCCATCCATTGATAGAGTCTTTGTAGCTATGCCAACACTTCGAAAGCCCAAGGAGAGCCAAGCTCACCAAGTCTTCTTCATCAATAATAACCCCCACACTTTCCAGCTCATATTTGCAGTCAAAAAACTTCGTGAGGTATTTTGGAATACTATTGCCTTTCTCCATTTTTATTTTTCTGAGCTTGTCATTAACCACCAACTTCCTCTGGTCACTTCTGCTTTGGAACAAGTCTGTCAAAGCCTTCCACATTAAGAATGGAGTGGCTTTCCTATGAAGTCTGGATACAATGTGGTCCTTCACACCTTCCAACAGAGTCCTCCTCATCTTTGCAGTCTTCTTTTGCCATGGATCAAGTAATGCAACATCGCTACATCCTGGCTTAGGAACATCGCTATCGATGAACTCCTTCAGTCCATTATCCTCCAGCACTACCTCCATCCTGTCCTTCCGAGATATGTAATTTGAGCTCCCATCAAGGGCATACTCCAATCTCAATCCATTGAAAGACATTTCAATGTATACTCGATTTCTCCACCAAGAATATTCTGTAGCAAATTTGAATTTTCCACCAGCACAAAATCACCTCACAATTGAAATCTTCAATAAAAAATGCTTTGATACAATGTAGAAATTATATGCACTAAGCATGCATATGTATAAGATCCACCTGATCTCACACTATTTAAATTTATGCAAGATATTGAATCTATTCCACTTGTTAATCTTTTGCGGAAAAATTAATTGCACACACATGTGAAGCATAAAAAAAAATATTCAATCGCACATAACACAGTTTTTAACCAGGAAAGCCTGAAGCTGAAAACCTAAAATATATATTATGTAACATGGAGATCATATGACAATCTCATACAAGCATACAAAGCTTATCACAAGCTCTCAGTACAATACAATCGTCATACACTAATCAGGCATAATCTTTCTAATCCATGCACCGATCTATGCCACCTGCTAGCCTGCCTCCACTACACAATCTCTGCTAAAGAAATAGCTTTGAATGAATTCAAATTACTCTTGGATTGACTGCACAATCCTCATTGGAATCTCCACTATGTTTTTGATGCAATCAATGCATCACTAATAGTCGCAACAGATAGTCTATCTTGCCCTTTCACCTATCTCTCCACTGGTATCCACTGAAACTACTATGAACTATAGTTAACTACTGTATTTTTCAGTTGATTAATGAGTTATTATTTGTGAATTAATTAACTAATTAATTCACTCCACTCTCACTAGTGTATCAATCAGTTAGACTAGATACAACTAGCTCAATTGAGTCTAATTGAGTTAAACTGAATACAACTCCATAACTACTTCTTCCAACTGTGTCATAACTCTACCACTTGAGTTCTAACTAAGTCCTCCATGCATTAGCTCCATTAAACCCTTAGGAATAGTGTAATTCCTTCTTTCAGCTGTTGTGCCACATCTGTGCACTGAACTGAAGTGCTCCAAGAGAATAAGTTGTTGTTTAGAGTCTAATTATTATTAAGAGCTAATAATAATTGACATGCATCTATTTTTAGATTGACGATCTATAAATAGACTTCGCCCAATATTCTTAAAATATAATTACATCTATTTTTCCAACTTGATCAACCATCCACAAATAACATCCTGTAACTTTTTAAATATGATCATCATGTCTAAAAATAGACATAGTCTAAAAATAGACTTGCGCCAAAAATAGCCTGCGGGCGCACTTAGTGAAGGCGACTCTTTTCACTAAGCTCATCATCTTGTTGAATATCAATAGGATGCATGGGACGAAGTCACTAATGAACAGGCTTCGTATTAAGATAGGTCTATATCTCGTGCGCCATTATACTCAAATCGATCCCAAGTGTTTCCTCATAGGACCATGCAAAGACATCTCGAAACTCTTGAAAAATACTGGTGTAAAGCTTGGTATCATCCGAAGAGCAAGTTACCCCAATGTGGATGTTCTCAGCAATTCCTAGTTTCTTAGAAATGTTTATATGCATCGTTGCAATGATGCTTCCCATGTTTCCTTTAGAAAAGACCTCATGTGTCAACATGGGTGTCGGAAGTGGACAATTTGGAGCATGGGAAGAGAAATTTTTGAGACACGACACAATTACTCTGGGGCTTGGAAGAAATGAAGAACGATGATGGGTATCATCCCAAAATGTTTCCTCAAGAGACATGGTTTCCATGATACTTTCATGGAAATTAAACTTTTCATTCAAGGGATTTGAAGAATCCAAAGAACCAAGCCAAGGAGATTGGGAGTACATGTCGAAATGATTACTAGAAGTAGTATGATCAGAATCAAGAGCCAAAGATGAAATGTTTTTACAATAATTGAATTCAACAGGGCTTAACGACATGACATCACGAAAAGAATCAATCTGATTAGGGGAAGGGATGATCCAAGGGTCAAATGAAGTAGATATCATATTAACCTGAGTAGTGTTCAGTGGGGGAAGAGAAAAGAAACCCATTAAGGTAGAATATTTAAAAATTCCTGCCCCCACACTCTCATATGGTGTGGTGGTATGCTCCACATATGGCACATTTCCTTCCGAGGAAGTAGAAGAAAAAAAGGACAATTGGTCGACAATGATAATATTCCCTTGATGTGGGAAGTGAAGAACACAAAACAGAGTGGACGAAAGACAAATCATAGTGTGAATAAGACTGCAACCGAGTAGAAAATTTTAATTGAGATTGGTGTTGACAATTTCTACTTCGAAATTGACCGTTTTTCCTTCCAAATTGATAGGAAAGTTAAGGAGAACACCAAAAGGATGAGAATCCCTTCCATCGAAAGCCTCCAAAGTGTTCGGAGACTGATTAAGATTTGGAGAGCCAATGGCTTTCCAACAAGACACAAACATGATGCAAGTGGATGCACCCTCATCCACGACTAACTGATGGATACTATTTCCATTAATAATAACTTGAATAAGGAAAGAAAGTTGATGGGGGAGATGTTGAACGTGATTTTATAAGTCGAAAGTAATGAGACTCGAATCACTCGGATCAATTCCTCCAATGGAGGATAGTAATGATTTCCATTATGAAGGAAAACTCTAAAGAACCTCTAACACATACATAGCGGAAGGTGCCTGAGCCAAATCCTTAACGATATTGTAATGTTGAGCAACTCAGGAATTTGGGTTGTAAGAGGATTTTTGGAGCACAACTTTGGAAGGTGGTCGAATAACGAGATCAGGACTAGGTCTTTCGATATAAATAGGACTGGAAGAGGGAGGAGGAGAAGGAGTAGGAGCATCGGAATTTTCTTTCTCCGCCGACTAATGAGAATGAGTGGAATAATCTTTGGACCTAGTGCCCACAGAAATGGGTGCTTTTCCATTCATCATAAACACTTGGGAACTCAATGAGGAAGAAGATGGAGGTTGTTCCACCATCTGATTTTGCAGAGATGGAAATGGTTCTTTGAGTACAGTCGGAGTTCCTTGAGTACCTTTCAGTAAACGATTAACTTCAACTCATGTTGGATAGTCTTTAGTGTAGTGCTCATCGTCACAGATTGGGAAAGGGTACTTAGGCTTGTGATTGGTTCCAACATCAGTACAGGGTTTGGGAGAATCATGTTTTGGGGCATCAAATTTGGATTTTCCTTTACCTTTATTTTTACCTATGGAGGATTTGTCTGCCATGGTAGACTGAACGACATTAAACTTCATAGTTTTACCAAGATCCAAGGGATTTTGTGGAACAAAATCTGAGGAGGAGGTGGATTTCTACTTACCAGAATAAGAATTTCAAGAATTCTAAGTAACCGATCCAATGATGCCATTGATAGGTGGTGTCATAGGAGCTTTGGAGGTTTCATATTTTGTAGAAGCACGCAGAGCATCACGCAAGAGATCATACAATGTGCGAGACTAGGAATAGACCAGATCAAGTTATTGTGCACAAGAAATGGCTTGCTCTTCTGTGACACATGCCCTCATAATAATATCCTTGGTGATATCAATGAAAAAGGATTTGGTAAACCGTTAATTCAAGAGTTGATCAGGAATTTCAAACTTGATCAAACGATGATGCTGTCTCCATTCATGGATATGATCGGAGATATGCGTAGTGGTATCTTGTTTCGAAGATGTGAGGAGGTGAGTTCTTGTTTCATAGCGAACCGATAACTGAAAGTGTGTGAGAAAAGCCATAGCAAGAGAGTTGAAATCTTGGAAGGTTCCATGAGGAAGCTCGATTTACCACTTAGCAGGAGCACTAGTCAACGTTGTCTGAAAAAGACGTAGGTGAACGGAGTCATAACCCAAGAGTTAGAAGAACACCAAAGATGGTAGGTCATGACATGCACCTGGGGGTCTTCTCTAGACTTTCCTTCAAAATTAGGGCAATCGCTTGGGATTTTGGTAGGAACCAGAATCCAATATGGATTATGAAGGATATGATCATTAGTTAATCCTGACACATCGGGGAGTTCCAATGTTTCAAGAAAAGGAAATTGTGAATTGAAAGGCATAATCAGCCTTTGATAAAGACCCATTTGAGGATTCCAACCAAGTTGGGAGAAATTTTTCCCCCATGGGTTTTCTCCGAAAGGATTTTTCCCATAAGGATTGAAAACTTGTTGATTTTGACCATATCCCGTTTGTTGACCAAAAAACTGATTTTGACCTGCAGAAAACCATTGCGGTCTAGCCCAAGCATAATTCGTAGCATATGGATTTTGTTTCTGCTGAAAGTTTTGGAATGTAGTGCCTTATGGTTCACCTTGTGAACCAAAAAGGTGACCTTGGGAACCCAACGGTTGACCTTGTCAGCCCAAGAGTTGACCTTGAGCCTGCTAGATGGCACCCTGAGGATTTGACGTCATGATACTGTATGGTTGTTAAGGTTAGCCAAGTTTCCCCTTAGAACCAGGTTGACTCGACTGTAAAAAGATCTGACTTTGCTGAGACAAGGGTTGTCCTTGCTCAAAAAAGGCTGACCTTGCTGAAAGTAAGATTGGCCTTTTGGCCAGAAGGTTGTCCCTGTTGAGAGTAGGAAAATTGACCTCGATGGGTAAAAGGTTGGCTAGAGTGTACATAAGGCAATGCATGGTGCACATACGGTTGACCTTATGGCCCATAGGGATATTTTTGACCAAAAACAGGCCCCTTCTAATATGCATAAGCCCATAACTGAATTCTACACTGCCCTTGAAATCCTTGTAGATTCACGAATGGAGTCTGCAACTGCTGAGAAGGAAATGGGACATAGGAATGCTGGTTGAGTATCTGGTTCTACAAATCTTGTTGATACTGATCATATGTTAATCCTGTCGATCCAGATGATCTGGAAGGCATAGGGATATTAATAATAGTTTGCGAACATCACGGGATTTGGGTTTGTAATCCACTCACAGATGGCCCAACTAAGGATTGAGAGACATTCAACATGGATATCACTCCACTAGAATTTGGAATCGATGTGGTAACACTGATGGGAGGTGCTGAAATAGTGATGCAAACATTTGGCTATGTGAGAACATACGTAACTATTGTTTGAGCAGGAATGGAAACAGATGTGTTGGATACAAACAGACCAAAGGTAGATACCACAATATTCTGCAAGATAGTATTGTGATACAAAGATGTGGCACTTGAAACACCTAAAACTAGGTGTCCCAACGAGGTGTAACCAATCAAAACTGAACGCTGGGTTGAGGGTTGAGAGGCTTCCCCCCCAAAAGGAAAGTGTTCAGGAGGGAATTGATATTCCTCATATAAAGACTCATCCATACCACTAATAGTACTTAAGACTTCAAGGGGAGATGAGACCTTGCCTTCAGAAGCCATGGCTAGAAAAATCTGACAAACGACAGCACGAAATGTACGTGGTGAAGGTGCCAAAGGTACACCTGGTGTATCGAAAAGGCTATACTTCTACTTAGGAGAAACCACTATAGGATCAAATAGCAGGTTCTCAGGAAACAAGATATAGCTTACTAGCTCGTGAGGAGGAGATCGAGTAGAAAGAGGCTGAACACATGGAAGGATGGAAAACTCTTCAGTTTGAGTTCCAATCGATGGGAAAGTTTCAGAAGAGACTCGTGATGATGTCCCTTCGGAAGAGGATGATGGAGGGGAAGATAAACTTGATGTTTCAACCATGATGACTTTATCTCAAAAATGAAAAAAAGGATAAGAGGTGATTAATTCAAGGCTTAAATATATATATATATATATATATATATTCATAAGGAGTTACTCATGATATGGCCCAAAAATATATTAACGGGTAAGCCACGTGATCGTGGGTAGTTGATTTTAGAACTTAAAAACAAAATAAATCAAAAAGGGTGAACTAGGCGTAAAGGATTACCAGGTATCAGTGAACTGCAGTATACACCTTGGTGATCATATGAAAGAGAAATAACCAAGGACCTAGCATACGACAGCCAATCTCCTTGAATGTTGTGTTCAGTGTATCACGTCTACAAGGCAGTTGACTCAGTTAAATATGTGAGGTTTGCAACCTAATGGTGTCTCCATAAATATACTCGATGGTACGTGGGAGTCCAAGTCTCTAGTAGTGTTGTCTGATATGTAATCGTTTGATGAGAGCGTCCCAAATATACTTAAAATATGTTGATATCCTTTCGTATGTGGGATGGGATATCACCCCCGGGTTGTAACGCAGACTATTAACGACTTCTCCTACATTTTATGATACTAGAACACATCTCTAGCCTAGACCTCTAAATGTGTTTTGTTAGGTTCCAAATGCTCCTTAGCTTTATTGAATAAATTTTATAGTTTAACTTGAATTAGGTTTCAATTTCAAAGCCCTACCGATGTGACCTGAATTCCTAGGATGTAGCTACATGAGAAAAAAATCAACCATTCATTTTGATGAAAGCTACACTAATTAGGAAAAAGAAATTCTCGCAATAAATGCAAATGGAAAACAAATTCATGGAATGACATTTCACTATTTCTTCAAGTGAATAATCTAAATAAAAATGAAAATCCTTTTCACTTTCTTAACTTTCACTAAATGCACTAAAAGTGAATAAAAAAGAAACATCTCATTTTTAAAGAAAAACGAAAGCAAAATATCTGTTTGTTTTTATTTATGAGAACAATGCAAAAGATGTAGAATGCAATCCAAAAGTAATCACTTGCTTTGAGTACTAATGAAATCTCCTAAAATTCTACAAGGGACAAAGATCTGAATATCAAAGAGAGACCCAAACTCATTTCCTCAAAACAAGACACTCTTCATTTTTACACTGATCAACACACAAAGATAAAGATTCAGTCAAAGGAAAGCAATGTGATCTATGCTTGTTGGTGGAAAAGAGACTCAAATACACACAGGGTTAACAATTGAAAGCTATAATCATAAAAATCAACGGAAAAACAAACTGGAACAAACAAAAATCCTGAAATATATGACAAGAATTGACTCAATAGGAGGTCTCGAAATCAACTAAGCATGCAACGATCTGGATGAGTTGAAAACACCTAAAAACCCTAGGATGATAAGGATGCACAACTCGAAAGAATGAAGACCAAAGATAGGAAAATTTAGGCAAATATGTCGTTGAGTAGAGAAGAACAAGAGTTATTTGAACAAAGAAAGAAACTCAAAAGGACAAGACACACTAGAAAGTAATAGAAATAAACCCTAAAAATATACACCGAAATCAGCATGCCTGTGAGGCTGCACGCCCCGCTAGAAGAGGAAAAGTGCTACTGTGTTAAAGCATTGAGTGTTGATCAGTGTGTCTGTCAGAGAAATAACAACGTTGGTTAATGGAAATGGTCAAAAACAGAAGGGTTTGCTTAAATGGGACCAGGATTATCACTTCAACAGAGAGATAAATGAATGTAAGAAGCTACAAAAGCGACAGACAAAGGGAGATGGACACTCGACAAAAGATCAACAAAAAAATGAAAAATTAAAGAGTGAAGAAAGAGACTAAAGGAGATGACTCCCGAGCAGAGTCGCCAATTTGTTATGCAGGAAAATCCTCTCTGCAGATAGAGATGATCCATCTAGCCCTAGGATGGGTCTAGTAACAAAGGGAACAATCTAACACCTACTTTCCTAGATCATAAATGAACACAGAGCATATGGAGTTGGCCTACCTCGATATGACGTTGTGATGTTGCTCCTTGCCCAAGTATTTTTTATCCTTTTCTCTTCTCAGTTAAATCCATGTTGTCGCCAGTGCTTAGTTAGTTGTAAAAGTGATCAAAAAACAAAAAACGTGAAAGGACAACATGCATTTTACATAAACAATATATCTAGTTGATCAACGAGTACTAGAAATCTAATCACAAATCATGGAGAAGATTGGAAAGTAAGAATCAATTGTATCATATTAATATAAGAGGAGGAGTTACAACCTGTGCCTTGATGTCAAAGCTCTCCTTCAATGGGTCCGGATCTAGGCACACCTCTAAAGCACTCATTTTAACTCGTTATGAGAAGGCCAAAGGTCTCAAATCTCCTTCAATGTCTATTGCAACAATTCTCTCTCTGTTGTTCTTCTATCTCTATTCTAACTAGCAGAGGTATGGAGATGTCCATTTTATAGTGATGGGAGAGGGAACATGGATCCACTTAAGGTGGGGAAATGGCTTATCTCCTTCTGTGGTTCCTCTTTTGTAGGAATAAGAGGCCCAAAGGGAGAAGTTCGGCGCTATCCCCATGAAAAAACAACCAACTCTCTGTCCACAATGCTTCTAGATCATGAAGCTTCGTCTCCATTTTTAAAAAACCTTCCAAAAGTGAAGTAGCATGCGTGTGATCTCCATACTAGCACTAATCTGCGCTTCTCACAGGATTAATATGAGCCATCCGCGTGTGTGAGAGAAATAAGGGTTGCACCGCTCCAAATAAGCATGTTTTTAAGGATCTAATCCAAGAATGATTAACATAGAGTTTGTTTTGCATATTATAAGGGATGTAATGACATATTTTCATGATGGAAAAGATACATAGAGATCATTGTTAAGGGCCTCCGGGATTTGGGAATAGGGAGTACAGGGACAATCACAAAACGTTGTGTAACAGATACCATGACGAAATTAAGAAGACAACAAAACACTGAAACACCGAATTACTGAGAGCACACACCTTGTTTTATTACAAAGAAATATATATACGCAGATGTACAGTTACAACAGAAATAGTTTAACCGATTACTAACTAACTCTATAGAAACTAATCTTAAAGTAATGATTAATTCTTTAATAGTAGAGAGCCAAGGCTGCAAAATACAAGCTCATCTCCATCGTGTCGTGGAGTTCTGGATCTTTCATGGGAATATTGATAACGCATTAATGGGAGGCGGTAGGAGTCAAACTACAGTGAAATTGCTACAAACTCCCTCATCTGCCACCTGCGACTTGAATGGAGCCATGGCTGTTGAGAACAAGCTTCTCAAAATCACATGTTGACCATCGAATTATTGGTAGAAGGGGGTCTCAATCAAATTATGGTGAAACCTGTAAAATCTCGATTTTATTTATACATTGGAATGATATGTTAATACAATTGGATTTTTCTTTGGTCTGGGTCAAATTTATGATGGAATGAATATAACATGTTCTTACAATTGATTTAGCTTGATTCAACTTGTATTGGCATAATATATTTAATGATGTATGGGTAATATCTCAAAGGAATTCGTCTTCTCATAGATAGTGTGTGGTTATAAGCATCGCCTTGTGTATCGTGTAGGAAAAGAAAAGAGCTGAAAGGTCTCTCTAGGAATCAAGTAGGTTGTTTGAAGGAGCTAGTTCGTGAGAGGGACAAGAACATTGTCTTTATCAAGCCACATTCCATACCAACCATACTATGTTGCGACAATGGAGCCATCTTTCTGGAGACAGGAATGAGAGGTGATTTGCTGCCACAGACTTATATGGAGCATAAGCCACTTTCAGTTCTACAGGGATGTCTATTTCTTGAGAGAAGCTTGACCATTTCATTGTGGAAACAACAGGTCGAATTCATAATAACTTAAGGACCTATTTCTATGGTTTCAAATTGTTAGGGGGTATATATCCAATTCTCAGAGCTGATCGAATCCATTAATTCTGACGGTCGATTTACAATGCAAAAGTTAATTCACGATCTAGGGATTCATTCCCTAGCGCCAGATCACATGAGGTTGGTCATTCATAATACAAATTCATGGGAAAAAAACAAGTGTGATCAAAGTTCACATTCAATTATATGAATTGATTTATTTTTTTCTTCAACGGTTGGAACATGATCGAATTTCTCTAATCTTCCTAAAACATATCATGAGATCCGATAATCTCTGTCAGGATATTTAGATGGGATATTGGCCTAAAAATACACAATGTGTCTTCTATGACATAAGCTTAAGGCAAGCCAGGGTTTTTGTGGATTAATATTACAGCACAACTATGGAAAATAATAATACTAAAATGGGTTGTTAGGGCTACCCTATGACAACATTGTGAGGAAAAGCGAGAGCACTTCACCACCCTAGCAAATCGAAACTCGATCTATGAGTCAACAATTTCCTATGAAATGTTTAATGTTGTAGTAGTGGCCTACTTCCGGAGAGGAATCTATCACCATGCAAGAGATTAAGGTGGAATTTGACAGTGAGAGACACCTTTTGGTAGAGGGGGTTCCCACAACAGACTATAGCTGTCAAGGAGATTAGGAAGATCGCAACTTAGCGTCATATCTTCTAACAAACTAGTAATTTAGTAGCAGAGGATATATTAACAAGGATCGTAGGCTCTAGTTGGCATTAGCGTCGAAGTTTTAGAGCAATTGAATTCACTGTGGGAAGCTACAAGATGGAACTATGATAGTTGAGCATCCATTGCAGAAAAATATAATCATTCATAAGGGCACCCGAATTTCTAGTAGAGGACATTAAGGAAAAGATCATGCATTTCAAGACACATCTTATGATGTTAAAGCATAGAATCTAAACAATCTGAGACACTGTCTTACAAGAGAATAGGAAAATTTAGGAGCTCATAGGGGTAAGTTTCAAAGCATTAGCCAAGGTGTCTAGTGTTGAGGAATGACTCAAGTCCCTCATAAGGCAACAAGAGGAGTACAGTTGGGAGTTCCAAATAATCCCTCTACAAGAGTACACAGATAAGGCTTGCAACACTACCAACCCACCTTTATACATTAGGGAGAGTAGGGGTAGAATTATCCAAATGAATCATGTTGGGTAACCGAGTTGAGGAGCATGAGTTGATCATCAGGAAAATCAACATAATAGGCTTATTCCATGTGCAGGTATCATTTCCTTAGATCCTTCCCACGGGATGGATTGGTGAGATATTGTGAGTTGGATCTCTATCGATGAGATGATTCCTAGGAGGATATACTTAGCCAAGGGCATATTTCATCTTGAGCCATTAGGCATAAGTAGTGATGGAGGGTTGAAATGGTATCATAACCCACAGGTCCTAGGACTTAGGTGGCATTGGGATCCAGGTGAATCTATTGAGGGCGGGATTGGCTGGAGGATTGTATGGGATCCAGGTATTGAAGGATCCATTCAAAATCATTTATCATGGAGACATGGAACATCACTGGTTTGTATGGGATCCTAGTATCAGAATACATCTGCTTTTGTTGTGCATAAAAGTCAATTTCTTGAAGGCAAGCAATCTTTGGAAGGGAGGATTTGTAATATTCCATTTTTTTGATATGGTCAAAATTGACAGAATTTACCCACAAATTTTACTGTGGTATTTTCCCATGGTATTGGACCCTGGTATATGCCTTCATTTCTTGAGGAAAATAATAAAATGAATGCATCTAGAAAGTCCATCGAGCTTATAAAAATGGAAAGTAGCTACACGTTTTGATCAACTTTATTTGTCTATCCTATTATGTTTTTGTTGAGAACTTGGTGAGGCTAGTTCTAATTTGATCCTGGAATGAAAACCCCGTAGAGACCTTTTCTTGGTGGATACATCCAAAGTCCACACTTGTGCTTTAGTATCTATGGTTTCTTATTTGATGAGCAGCATTATATGCTTCATGGAAAGGGTTTCAGTTGGCATGCATATTGTTTTTTACTATTAATATAAATAAAGGGCTACAACATTTCTAGATCCTATTTTTGTTCATGTTTCTTGTTGAAATATTTTTATTTAAAACACCAAAATATGCTAGAACTATTGAATTTTTTGACATTTAGGATCTTACATACTATAATTTTTCTAGAATATTCCATGGAAATTAAATCCATACCATCCACCTAACAATTTTTTATAGTTAAAATAAAATTGTGGAAGCCCTATTCCAAAATTGGCCTGCATATCGACATCATTATATTAGTTGAAGTTGATATGTTAAGTTTAAAAAATAACGATAATATTTTTATAAGTAATTTATAATGGATAAGAAAGGTTTCAACATTGATTATGACTATTTATGTAGATATCAATGATGGCGAGAGAAAGAAATACATTATATTGAAGAGAATATGTATAATTTCATCTAGTTTTGCGACCACAATCTAAACTTGTGTACTCTTTGACTTAATAAAGATATTTAGGTTTAGTTTTGATTTCAAGGATACAAATAGTTTTAAGCCACCAGTAAGCCAATAGGCCTAAAAAATACCTTAAACAACTTGTAGAATATTGTTAAAACATGCTAGTTCCATTCATAATTATCTTTTGCAATTAACATTATAAAAATAAGGGTTTGAAAGTTTAGAATTTGAAATTTTAACAATGTTGTTTCTTTAAAAAAATTGAATTAAAAAATGGACCTCAAAACAAAAAATTGTTATCAGCATTAACTTTAAAATAATCAATGTATATTAGATAATGGCGTTAACCATAAGGATACATAGTTTTAGAGGGCAAGGAAAAACTACTTTTAATTTTATTTTCAATTTATACTCTTACAAGAAGATAAACCCACTTGTTGGGCATGCTTACTTTTGATAAAACTGCAATGAAATAAATTGGAAACACATATTTTTATGTATTTCTACTTTATCTCATTATGAGTCTATCAAAATATATCAAGTGGGTACAAATTGGATGTAAAATTCAACTCCACATCCAATAAGTACTTAAACTTGAAAATTGAATAAACCTATATATGTATAAGTTGAAAATGCAATTAGTTCTTTATTTCCTTTGAAAATTCACAAGTCTTATTTTATTATTTTAATTATTAATTATTATTTTCCTTATAAAGTCCATTTTAATAGATCTAAAAATATTTCTAATTAATGATAAATTAAAGTATTAATATATAAAAGTAGATTACCATCACATCATATCCAATCTCATGCTATAAGTTCATTGTCCTACCATCACAATTATGTCGTTGAAGAAGATTTGCCAAAAAAAACATGGATGCCTGGATGCCTAGCACTTTGACTACCATTTTGTCATTATGAATTGAATATTTATGATTAGGTAGATTTGGTAGTTACACTACGTTATGTGTGTGTGTGCACACATTTGTGTGTAACGGCTTTATAGCCTCATGTGTGAGGTTAATATTTATATAATTTGTTTAAAGATCAAAGTATATATTGAAAAACAAATAATTTTATCATATAATTTCATGTTTTTCTTCACCACCAACTTTGAGTAGAGAAATACTCATACAATCTTATGGATTGTTGCAATGCCTAACAAGAAGAGAAGGAAGAAAAAAGAAGGAAGAAAAAATAGAATTTTTTTAATCTTTATAGCTAAAATAGTTTTTCCTATTCAACTATCCTCTCTAATAACTCTCTGATTTCGCACCTTAAGCTTGTCGAGAGACACACTTATCATAAAAATTATTTAGCCATTGTATTTGATGCACTGAACTTCAAAAGTAAGTGAAATCAGAAAAAAAATAATGAAATGGAAAAGTATCTGCTAATATATCGACGAGGAAGTTAAGAGTGATTGTGGTTGATGTAAAGAGAATGAATACAATTATTCTATAATATCTAAATTACCAACATACCATTCTTTATTCCTTCTTGAAAAACAAACACATGCTAACCACCAACTACTTACTTTATCGGGGGATCTACGTTAGTGATTACCACCATCATTCTGTTGACATAGACATGCTTGTTAATAACATTGAAGTTAGACATGATGGTGGTAAGATGACATACTTTTCTACAAAAATTCCATCCATATTTTTTGTTTAACCCGAAAATTCCTATACTTGCAAGACCATAATAAAATTAAGATATTATTTCCCTAAACCATTTTTTTTAGCTAAAAAAAAAGTGACAATAAGGTTCTTTCATCTCAATCCTAAATACTATAAGAAATCATGGTTGGACAAGATTTGGAAATATAAACCATCCACTCCCACTTTAACCCAATCTCTAAAGCTATGTTGGAAAAGGTTGCCATGGGATTTTTCCCTATTTGGTCACAAGGTCACCTCATGATCTTTTCCATAAGTTGGGCGAACAAGGTTTGAGTGGAAAAGAGACCTAGTATTTTCATTAGTAAGAGAAAGTTCAACGTTATCAGGTCATCAATATGATTAATATCATTGTACTTTACTACTACTTGCAATTGTTAAGAAAATGTCAATCATCACATGAAGTTATCTTAAGATTGTTGCCACTACTTGCAAATGTTAAGAAAATGTCAATCATCACAAGAAGTTATCTTACGATTGTTTCCACTACTTGCAAATGTTAAAAAATGTCAATCCTCATATGAAGATATCTTAAGATTGTTATTACACGCTGAGGATTAACATTATTTAGAAATTATTAAAAAAATACATTTATAATTTTTATATCATCACGTTTTAATATCATGACTATACATATCGCTATAATATCACATCTGTCTTATCTTCAATTTATTTTTATTTGTAAAATAAATATAATGATTTATGCAAATAGAGTATTTACATCATACTATAACATCATATTTATTTTATTTTTACGTTGTTTTTATTTACAAAATAAATATGAAAGTTTCTGTTTATATTATTATCTTTCTTCTGTTTAATTAAATTTAAAAAAATAATTTATTAATAATCTATATGTTTTAAAAAAAAATACACAACCATATTAATTTTAGTAATTTTTTCTACGTTACCCATCTATTTCTCCTTTCAATCAATTTTTGACAATTTAATCTATATTAATAAATTTTATATTTTAAATTTTTAAATTTTATATTTAAAAAAAAGTTTTAAAGAAAATTATTAAATGATCATATTAGTTTATTTTAATATTTTTTTATTATAGCGTTAGTCCTTGCTTAAATTGAAATTTGAAATGAATTTAATTTTAATCAATTTTTAAAATGTTACAATATTTTTCAATAGATATAGTTTTTTAAATAACTAAAGTATTCAAGTAAAAAATATACATCATTATTTTTAAATAATTTTATTTCAATATTAATTTATTAAAGAGAATAGAATGAAAAATATTTTCTAATTAACTTAAAAAAATAAAATAACAAACAAACTGACAATTTTAAATTGGTTAGTAAAAAAATTCATAATGTCATTTGGTAATGAAAATGGAAAATCTCCGGATGCGGATGAGGTGGAGCATTAAAGAGCCTCGGACCTCTGCGCAGCTCCCAACGAAGCCTGCATGCTATGCCCACATGGCCCCGCGCGTTCAACCTGATGGTGTTATTAATATGCCTCGGGTCGACTAGCTTTGCAGTAATTGCACCTTGGCTCTGCGGTATATGGCGGTTGTTTGGTTGATGGCGTTCACTATGGATGGTGAGCAGGATGGAGGAGGCCATGGGAGAGCTCTGACTCCCCTGCGCAGTGTTTGCCCACCTGGTTCTGCCAATCCGAGCTACAAAACGCAGACTGGGCGTCGATGCTGCATTCTGGCCTGCTTAGAGACGATACCAGGTATCCACTTCACCAACAACCCTTTTTGCAGCGCCTCTACTTCGTCTGGTGTCTCGGATGTGTTTATTGCAGGTACTTTGCTTCCTTTCAGCTTCAATTTACATTCTCATGCTCGACGCCCCTCCGCTAACTGGAATTCTAGCTCTTTTGTTGATTTGACTGGCTTGCACCACCCTGGTGGTCTCCCCATTGCTCTCAAAGCTCCTGACCCCTCCTTTGGCCGGCCTCCCTTGCGCCACCTTCTGCTCACCATGCCTCGCCTCAGGCAGCGAATGTGTTGTCGGCGTGGAGTCAGTCAGGGCCAAGCCTCTGTCTTTCCCCCTTCGCCCTCGTCTGATTTGAGCTCCTCTTCTGAAAGTGATGAACACACTCCTCCGCCAGCTTCACATAGAGGCAGAGGCAGAGAAAGTGGGCGAGGCGCTGAGAATTCGCGCAGTGTAGGCAGGGGACGTGGGCGCGCGGGTGTTTCTGGTGGCGTTTCTAGTCAGCCCACTCCCACTGTTCCTTCTGAGCCACCCTGTCAGTCCACCCCTCTCGACCCTCCTGTTCCTCCCAGTCAGCCCTTCCCTCCTGGTGCATCTGCCCCTCCAAGTCAGCTCAACCCTCCGGGCAGAAGGCTTTTGGGGTCCACCATCAGGAAAACCACCCAGAACGCTGAGCTCCGTTTCCACTGCACCTCTGTCGACTCCATTATCACTGCTTTCATCACTATCTCCCTTCGTGAAGAAATCCCTCATCCCGCTCCCTCCTCCCCTCCCCATGCCCACTGCTCCAACCCCTCTCTTCAAATTGGGCCGCTTTCTGAAGAAGAGGATCTGGACAAGAAGATAGACAGTCAAGAGGGCAAGATGGACAGCAGCGACGAGAATGAATATGGATGCAGAGTTGAGGAGGAGCCGATGTCTTCAGAGCATGAGGGTTGAATCTCCCTGCTCAATTACTGCTGGAATTTTTGAGTTTTACTATTTCAATTGCCAACCTGTTTGGCAGATAGATGTTTCTAGTTTTTATGTTACTATTTATGTGTCTTGTATAAACTTATGGCCGGTTTCCCTATCATGGGCGGCTCAGATACTCATGCTCACAGGGTCGGTTTCCCGTTATGGGCGACCCAGAACTCTCAAGAACAGTCTTGTTGATCAACCCCAACTGTCTGGCTTTCACAGTAGCAGTTGTGGCAGTGTTGTATCAGTATTTTTATAGTTAATAGAATTAGTCTCACTTAGAAAAAAAAAAGAAAATGGAAAATAAAAAAAAGCAGCTATATGCATTAACTAATATTAATGTCAATTTGTATTGGATGTACATTGGATTTGTTAACCAAACTCAAAACATTGATCTAGTTGTCCTCTCATTGACTCCAAACATTGATCTCATTGTCCCCTTATTCAGCCTAGAGGCTTATTCTACAACTCAGTATGAGGGGATGTGTAAGTTTGTTCGTGGCAAGTCCTCCTTTAAAATAAAAATAAAAATTAAATAGAAAAATAATGTCCCCCTATAATTAAAAAAATGACTATATAATTAGAAGTTGAAAAAATGTATGAATGAAATGTTTGAATCTTATACTTTTCAAAAATATTTCAACAAGATATTTAAATAAACTATTTGAAAATCTATGTTAATTAATTTTTGTCCATATCAACTTCAACTATATCTATATATAGAAAAAATTATTTTTTACTGTTAAATTTGTATTTAGTCCTATATATAATCTAATTAGCATTCAAAATATAATTTAAACAATGAAAAATAACACATTATATTTTGGACTCTAAAAAAGTTTATAGGTGAAAAATTTGATCTATGTTCATGTTAGATCCTTCAATTTATAATGCAAAATGAGATCAAAACAAACACTATGATAGGTACATGTTCACTATCTCTTTTACATCACATGTTCTTCAACATTGCAAGCATAATTCCTAAAGTTTGTGTTTTTCAATGTTATTTTCAACCTCTCATCCTTATATTATTTCAACAAGTGATGCATGTGGCTGGCAGCCGATAGTCCCTGTTAGTAGTTTGTTTCAATTGCAAGGTTAAACATAGTCAAGTGAGGAGGGCGAGCTTATATGGGTAGCAACATGGTTTTGTGTATATATAATATTTTATTTTTATTGTTTTGTGTGAGGAGACTGTTATGCTGAAAACCATTCTGTTTGTAACATGAATTCGTAATGGAAAATGGAAACAACCATCCTGCTGGTAACATTATGAATTTCTAAAACCAAAATTGAATGTATGAATGTAAGTAATGGAAATTGCAAACTTATATAGCACATTTCCATTATAATTTCATAATATTGATCATTAGTATAATTTCATAATATTGATTAGAGGTATAATAATAAATATACAATTAAATGTTTAAAAATTATAATAATTTTATTTTTAAAAAATATATTATTATAATTCTATGCACCATTTTCACTCATGAGAACAGTTTTGGCAGGTGAGCCATTGATTCTCCCAGCAAGAAAGCATAATGGAAACAACCCTAGCGAGGCCAGCCACACATCTCACCTATCCGTGTGAAACTTTTTGAAATGGAAATCTTCCGAATAAAAACTGACTTTGAATATAAGTTGGAGTAAGGCATCAAAGAAAATAAAAAGAGCGAAAGAAAGCATAATGGAAACAACCCTAGCGAGGCCAGCCACGTATCTCACCTATCCGTGTGAAACTTTTTGAAATGGAAATCTTCCGAATAAAAACTGACTCTGAATATAAGTTGGAGTAAGGTATCAAAGAAAATAAAAAGAGCTAAACCTACTCGGTTATCCCATAGTTTGCTCAAATGTTAATCTAATAGTTTTTATCCTACCGGGTTATCCAATTATGTCGGATATAAAGATACTTGGATATATAAAACTAAACTTGAAAATCAATATTTCCATTGCTCAAATAAAATATCAGAGCATAATAGGACATGTTAGCCGTCATAGCTAAATCTTGTTATCACATATTTGTGCCAAGCCTAGGTTACATATGTTATGTAGATGAACTAGTGAGTAATTATGATTTCATTAGCGAGTCCAAATGTTTAATTATGATTCTATTTCCATATCTGGAGTGTTTTGAAAACTCTGAAAATATAACCATGAGTTGAGTGAAAATAGGAAAATAAACTACGCATTCACTGAAAGCTAGAAGAAAAAAAAAAACATGTGTCTATTTAGTAAAGAGAGTAAAAGAAACCACGCATTCAGTGAAAATTAGAAAAAAATGCACATGTATATTTAGGGAGCTAACACTCCTGTCAATGTCATGCGTGAAAATATTGGACATGAGTAGGGTATGCCCACTCTAGCCACTGTGTGCTCTACCTAACACTAAGAATATGTTTGACATAATCAATTTCTGGAATTTTTTTACCATTGATCTTGTATATCATAAGACTCTGTCTAGTTCTGAGCCAAATTAAGCCTTGCAAATTCGAATAATTTTGGCTTGAATTGGAATAAATTATGTTGATTTCTTAGCATTTTTCCATTTTGATCTTTGTATTGGAATTTCAGAATAAACATAAACAGAGGGAATGTGTTTTCCCCAACAACACAAAGAATGCAAATAATGCTAAAAATAAAAATCTATACACAGATAGACAACGATCACACAAGAGCAGAACTCTTTTTTTAATCTATTCAACTCTTCTCTGAGTTTGAATTCTTTCTACTCTTGAACATAACGAAAATTACATGAGATTATATCAAAATGGCCGAAGCCAGTAAAACCTAATGCTATCAGTGTTCTTCAATGTTGAGCAGGCATTCAACAACCAAATGTCTTTAGGTTGTTGAAACCCATTTCTTCATTAAAAATGACGCACGGACCGTATTTTGGTTTATACTAAGAAACACGTAAAAACGCGTTCAAAACACGAAAGGGCGGATCTCAAATTTTATATGTTCCAAATTTGAGGCCTCATCGCATCCGCGCAAATTGGTGATGTCAAACTTTAGCTGTTGGCGCTATCCATTAAACTTTGCGGGCTGCGATGTGCGATAGTGATGTGGCACATATCGCATCACACTCGAAATAACATAGCCTGTGGAACTTTAAACAGAAAACTTAAAACTTTGCGGGCACGATGTGCGATAGCATGATCACGTCACAAAAAAAATATCATACATTGCGGTGGCAGAAGGTAAATTTTAAAACTTGCGATTGCGAACTTGTGGGCGGCTAAAATTTGGTAAGTGCGGTAATGAAAATACAAAGGAAATGAATGCAAAACAAGGTTTGTTCCATGCGGTAAGGATAAGGTGGGCCCCGCCGATATCGCATCGGCGGAAACATAACATACAATGAAGGCTTAAGGTTAAGGCTTAAGATTTGCGAAGTGTGGTCGTCGATGCAGTAAGTCGTGGTAAGTGCGAAGTGAAAAATACAGAGGAATAAGTGGAATAACAAAGGTTTGGGGCATATGATAATGCAGTTCGATGTACGGTAGGACCCGTCAATATCGCATCGGCGGTAAAATAAGTTTGTGGCGAAATCGTTAAGAGGTAAGGTAAAATATTTGCGATGCGGGAAAAAGGTAAGTATAACATGGTTGTTGAAAAAATAATCAAAGAGGATGGTCATGGGTACTCTATTCTGATCTTTTGCGTGAAATTCCTCCCTCTCTATGGATCTGTGCTTGTCCTTCTCTGAAATCAATAATTGATGAAGTGTGGGTTGCGCCACTACTTATTCATGGTGGTGGTTGGGAGTATAATTCCAACACTCCCCCTTAATCACAACTACCACCATCAATCATTCCCAGACACTACGAAATACACAAAAATTCTCTCTCCCAATGGCTTTGTGAGGATATCGGCAAGCTGTTCCTCTATCCTGTAATACTGCAAAACAATCTCACCATTGTTAAGTAGTTCTCTTATAAAATTATATTTTGCATCAATATGCTTTGTTATATTATGGAAAACATAATTCTTTGATAGTGCAATTGCTGAGCTATTACCAGTATAAATTATGGTTCCTTTGTCTTGCTCATGACACAAATCTCTCAGCATCCTTCTCACCCATACTGCTTTGCATGCTGTTACTATTGCTGCCACATATTCAGCTTCTGCTGTTGATAATGCAACTATTGGTTACTTCTTAGAAGCCCCTAAAATGGCTCTCGATCCCAAATGAAACACATACCTAGATATGCTCTTTCTATCATCTACACTTCCAGACCAATCACTGTCAGTGTAACCAATAAATTTAAAATTGTCAGTTGAGGAGTATAGGACACCATACTCCTTTGTTCCATTCACATACCTCAATATTCTCTTGGTTTCTTGCCAATGTGTCTCCTTTGGTGTCTCCATGAATTTGGAAATTAAACTTACATCATACATAATATCAGGCCTAGTTGAAGTAAAATACATTAGACTGCCAACTATGCTCTTGTACAATGTCGGATCGACATTTTTGCTGCAATATTCTTTGTTCAATTTTAACCCCATGACAGTTGGAGTTACTGCTGCTTTGTTGTGCTATATATTAAACCTCTTTGAAACTTCTTCAACATATTTTCTTTGGAAATAAAAACTCCCTTTTCATTTTTCTTTACTTCAATGCCCAAAATATATCCCAATAAACCCAAATCAATCATTTCAAATTCACTCTGCATGACGGCTTTAAAATCAGCAATGAGAGAAGCTTCATTGCCTGTGAAAATTAAATCATCCACATATAAAACAAAAATAAGGATTTTACCTTCATTTTCCTTAATGTAGAGTGTGGGTTCACCATCACACTTGTTGAACCCATTATCCATAAGGTAAGCATCAATCCTGCTATACCATGCTCTTGGTGCTTACTTCAACCCATAAAGAGATTTCTTCAACTTGCATACTTTGTGCTCTTGGCCTTCAACTTCATATCCAGGAGTTTGTTCAACATATACCTTCTCTTTCAACACTCCATTCAAGAATGTTGATTTTACATCCATTTGGTAGACTTTCCACTTTTGTTGTGCTGCAATGGACAACATTGTCCGCACTATTTCCATCCTTGAAATTAGTGCAAAGGTTTCTTCATAATCTCTTCCTTGTTGCTACTTGTAGCCTTTCACAACAAGTCTTGCTTTATGCCTTTCTATCTTGCCTTCAGCATTGCTTTTGGTCTTATAGACCCATTTCAATCCAATGACTTATTTACCTTGTGGGAGGTCCACTAACTCCCATGTATCATTATTTTCTATTGCACCAATCTCTTCATTCATTACTTCAATCCATTTTTCTTCTTTTACTGCATCTTAAAATTGGAATGGGTCATCAAAAAGACAAAACAACGCAAATAAAGAATTCATATCAGTATTGTTATTTACTTCATCTTGCTCATAAATTTCACTTAGCTTTATGAATCTTGGTCTTGTTGGTGTGCTTGGAGTTCCACTTCAACTCGAGGGAGTTGTTGATCCCTGTGGTGTGCTTGGAGAAGCACTTCCCTAATTTTGCACTTTTTTTCTATTACTTGCTTGTGGTGTGCTCTACTGAGCTTATGTAGGTGGAGGAGGAGCCATCGTGGAGGAATTATTTTATGCAATCAATTCCTCTCTGTCTTCATGTGAAATACATGTCTTCACATTCAGAAGTTTCTCTAAACTTCCATCCCAAGCTTTTTCTTCAATGAACTACACATATCTACTGATTATAACTTTCTTGGTTAATGGATTATAGAGTTTGCAGACCTTGGATTCATCATTGTATCCAAAAAATATACACTTCTCCTCCTTGCTGTCCAACTTCTTCCTTAACTGATTTGGGACTTGTGCATAAGCCACACATTCAAAAACTCTCATGTGAGTGACAAACTACTTTTTTCCACTCCATGCTTCTTTCAGAACTCTGTTCATAACAGCTTTGGTTGGACATCTATTTAAAATATATGCTGAACAATTATCAACTTCTACCCAATACTCATTTGGAAAATTTTTTGCCTTCAACATACTTCTGACCATGTCCATGATGGTCCTATTCTTTCTTTCCGCTACACCATTTTGTTGTGGTGTATACCTTGTAGTAAACTGCGTGTGTATACCGTGCTCCCTGCAGAAACATAGGAAGTCTTTGGAGATATACTCTCCTCCTCTGTCAGTTTTCAACATTTTTATGTAGTGCCCACTTTTCTTCTCAACAAGAGCTTTGAAGTGGTAGAACTGTTCAAACACTTCAATTTTCAATTTGAGGAGATACATCCATGTCTTCTTTGTATAATCATCTATAAATGTCAAGACATAATGCTTGCCATCTAAACATAGTGTTTGCATTGGTCCACACAAATCTAAGTGGACAATATCTAAGGGTGCCTTTGCCCTTATACTCTTTCCTGCTAGAAAGGATTATGTGTGTTGTTTGCCCAAGATGCAGCCTTCACATAGGCTTTCAGGTTTCTCTATGAGTGGTATTCCTTTTTTCATCCCCTTTCTATGCAAGAGGTTCAAACTTCCAAAATTGAGATGTCCAAATCTCAAATGCCATAACTAGTTTTCATCTTTCACTACTTCTTGAAATACTTCTTGTGTGACAGCTGCTACAACACCTCCTTCCTTCAAGTCTATTCTGATCTTGAGAGGAAACATCATATTACTTGTCATATGCACTTCTGCAATGACCTTTTTACTTGGAGGTATGTCCATGATTGTACACACATCACTCTTAAAAAATACATTGTAGCCCTTATTCACGAGTTGTCCAATGCTTAGAAGGTTACATTTTAGGCCAGTACATAATAGACATCTGGCACAAGATTCTTCTCTCCCTTCCTTGTCAGTATTGAAACTCTTCCTTCCCCATGACAGAGACTTTGCTATCAGTCCCTATTGTCACTTCAGATTTTACACTCTCATCCAGATTGGAAAACATTGCTATGTTTCCAGTCATGTGGTTACTTCAACCCAAGTCTAATAACCATACATATTCATGCTTTTATTGTAATATATTCATGTTAAAAGCAAATTACTCTAGTTCTGATTTTCTCTTGCAAAATTTACACTTTTTCTATTACTCATGTCATTTTGTTTCTTTCTACATTCATTGGCATAATGCCCATATTTTTTACAAAAATGACATTGGACTTTGAATTTATCATACCTTCGTCCTTGTGCTTGATTGTGGCTTGAGCCTTCACTTTGATTCTGGTTGCTGCCCCTTCCACTTGTGATTGCAGGGTTGTTTCCTCCACCTCTTTGTGGGCTTCTTCCTCTTCCTCAGTAGCTTGATCTTCCTCGACCTCTACCTCGGCCAAAAGACATTTGTGTCTTGAAACCATACTCCAATGAGGAATTCATTGTTTTTTTTAGTCTATGTTCATGAGACATCAGGGATGCATGAAGTTCATCCACTGAAAATTGTGAGAGATATTTTGTCTCTTCTATTGCCACTACTATGGCATCAAATCTTGCTGGTAGGCTTCTTAGCTTTTTCCCCACTATACTTCTTTCCTCAAGTGTCTCTCCATGAGACCTTATCTAGGTAACCAACCAAATCACATGTGTGAAGAATGAGTCTATGTTATCATACTCTTTCATACAGAGAGTTTCAAAATCTCTCCTCAACATTTGTAATTTTGTTGTCTTTACCTTCTTCATGCCTTGATAGGTTGTCTTGAGAATATCCCATGCCTCCTTAGACTTCGTTACTGCTGTAATCCTTGGGAAAATACTCTCATGTACTGCTTGAAAGATATAGAAGAGAGATTTGGAGTCCTTCTTCCTATTGTCTTTTAGTAAGTCTCTTTCTATCGCTGTTAAAGTAGTAAGTGTTGCTGCATCTGTTGGTTCTAGAAAGCCATTTTCCACTAGCTCCCATATATCTTGTGAAGCAAACAAGGCCCTCATTGTAATGGCCCAATAATAATAATTTTTACCAATGAACCATGGTAATTGTGGATTTTTCAGGCTTGTGCCTACTGCTTCCATTCTTACTGTGTAAACAAACAATCAATTTGACTGTGTAAAATGGAAGTTTACTCATTGCTGGAGAAATCTACTTCTCAAACCAATCTTACAGCTTCTTCAGTAAATATATCTTGTTATTTTACTGAGAGCCTAGATCTGCTCTGATACCATGCTGGAATTTCAGAATAAACATAATCAGAGGAAATGTGTTTCCCCCAACAACACAAAGAATGAAAATTATGCTAAAAATAAAAATTCATACACAAACAGACAGTGATTACATAGGAGCATAACTCTTTTTTTAATTTATTCAACTGTTATCTAAGTTTGAATTCTTTCTACTCTCTAACATAATGAAAATTACATGAGCTTATGTCAAAATGGCCAAAGCCAGTAAACCTAATGCTATCAATACTTTTCAATGTTGAGCGGGCATTCAACAACCGAACGTCCTTGGAATGTCGAAACCCATATCTTCATTAAAAATGACGCATAGACCGTATTCTGGTTTATACACAGAAACACGTAAAAACACATTCAAAACACGAAAGGTCGAATCTCAAATTTTATATATTCTAGCTCTGAGGCCTCATCGCATCTGCGCAAATCGGTGATGTCAAACTTTAGTTGTTGGTGCTATCCATTAATGTTTGCAAGCTGCGATGTGCGATAGTGACGTGGAACATATCACATCGCACCCAAAATAACATAGCTTGTGGAACTTTAAATGAAAAACTTACAACTTTTCGGGCACGATGTGCGATAACATGACTGTGTTGCAAAATAAATAACATTTATTTAAAACTTGCGATTGTAAACATGCGGGCGGCTAAACTTTGGTAAGTGCGGTAATGACAGTAACAAAGGAAATGAACACAAAAAAAGGTTTGGTCCATGTGGTAAGGATAAGATGGTACCCGTTGATGTCGCATCAGTGGATACATAACATACGGTGAAGGCTTAAGATTTGCGAAGTGCGGTTGGCGATGCGATAATTCGTGGTAAGTGCGAAGTGAAAAATACAAAGGAATAAGCATAATAACAAAGGTTTGGGGCATATGGTAATGCAGTTGGATGTACAGTAGGACCCACTGATATTTCATCGGCGGTAAAATAAGTTTGTGGCAAAAGCGTTAAGAGGTAAGGTAAAAGATTTGCGATGAGGGAAAAAGGTAATTCAAACACAGTCGTTGAAGAAATAAACGCAGAGGATGGCCATTGGTATTGTGTTCTAATCTTTTGGCTGAAACGCCTCCGACTCTATGGATCTGTGCTCGTCCTTCTCTGCAATCAATAATTGATGAAGTGTGGGTTGCGCCATTCCTTATTCATGGCGGTAGTTGGGAGTATAGTTCCAACACTTTGTCCATTAGTTTGGTGGAGTTTCTGCTTTCTGTTTGCTCGGGCTTCCGTGGCATAAAGCCTTAACAATCCTAGAAATCTTTGCATTGCAGAGTTTCCATCTGTTTCACTTCACCTTCTAGAAAAGGAAAAATAAATTAGAAAGAAAGTTGTGTTGAAGATAAACATAATTTTAAGGCGAATATTTTCTAATCCCTTACCTTGGAAATTTAGTGTTGTGCATTTGATGAATGGAGGTAAGAGTCCCAAGGATATACAACATTATCACTGGCCTTTTTTTTTTAAGTTCATATGATGGCCCATGCCCATGAAGGCCATTGTTGTGGTGGAAATCATTGTTGTCATGGAAATCAGTGAAGGAAGTCATATAGTCATTGCATAGATAATGGCAACAAGGATTTGCATAGAAAAACATCAACTTTTTTGGGCCCGGGACTCTGCGAGTATAGGCTAATTCTCCTTTTAGTGATGAAGGTGGTGCAACTATCAAAATGACTGTCATTTTTATACAGAAAAGTGAAATACATAATGAATAATCAGGATTTTGTGAAAAATAAGTCTCGATATGCAATGCCTTGGGTTGGTTTGGACAAGATTTTTCTTGCTCTGATCTATCTTTGTTTCATTGTGCTCATGAATGGCTCTCGTGATGATTCAAGACAAAGGAACTCGAAAATTCCAAAGGCATATGAAGTTCTAGAGGCTTTGATCCCTTCAAGTGTTGTAGCAACTAGAAAAGATGCCTCCAAGGTAAGGAAAACTTTTTGAAACTAGAGAATTCTAAATGCAATTCTATATGCCCTCACTGTTTGTTTTTCTCATCATTGTTTTCTCAATTATGCGAAATCCAAGTGTTATTAGACATCAAACCAAACTTATTAGAATCTCCACACACTATTGGAAAATATGTTTTATCGAAAGCCAAACTAGGGCCATCCAAACCCAAACTTTTTCCCTCTCCATTGTTGGTGCAGGGATGTAAGGCAATAGTTTCAACATAATCATTGAATTCCTCTGTCTTTTCTCCTTTTCCTATCAATGAGTGATTGATAGGCTTTTCTCCTGTCTCTTTGCTTCCAAGATCATACAATATTCCCCTTGTCTCCCTTAATCGATCTTTTAATGATTTTTTTCCATACTTAAAATCTATGCTTCAAAAGTTCATCAAGGTTTAGGTTTGCTTCAATATACTTTTGTTTTCCAGGGCGAGAGTGCTCATATAAGGTAATTAACCAACAATTATGTTCAAATTTTCTCCAAATTTCAAGTGAGGACATCTAAAACCAGGGTTCATTTCAGTGTAAGTGGATTCCTAGAAAGTCTATCAAAATGAAAATATAACCAAAATATCTAATCTTAAATGTAGAAATATCTGCGTCATTTTTTCATGAAAATTTAATATTATTGTTAAAAGTACAATTTTATGTAGAATTATAATATTTATTTAAAAGAAAATTGTCAAGTTTGTTAAATTACCCAGAAATTCTAGTATTTTCTTTAAGCACCTCTGGCCCATTTTGCTGTAAGATTACATCTTCTTTCTAACTTTTTTGTGGCAACTTCATGTAGTCATTGCTTTTTTATTGTAACCTTTCACCTCTAGCCTGTTTTTCTGCAAGATTGCAAGCTTTGTCCAGCTTTTTCAAGGCAACTTTTGGTTATCTCTTGTTTTCTGCAAGATTGCAGCCTTGCACCTCCCGCCAGTTTTTATGCAAGATTGTAGCCTCAATCAAGCAAGATTGCAGCGTTGTGCCTCTGACCATTTTTTCTCCAAGATTGTAGTCTGGCGCCTCTGGCTGTTTTTTCTACAAGATTGTAGCCTATGTCCAACCTTTCTGTGGCAGCTTATGCCACAACTTTTGGCCAACAATTTCTTTCTGAAAGATTCCATCATTTGGTCATCCTTACTGTGGAAGATCCTAGTGAGCTATTGCAACACTATTCTCCTTGTAAATGAATTAATTCGTCTCCGTGAATGAATTCATAGAGGAAGAGTAAGGAGATGGATGAATTATTTCTACAAGAAGATAAAGAGAGAAATGTGATATAAGGAAAAGTAGTGTGAAACTAAGGCAATGTGATATAAGGAAAAGTAAGGGTGGATGATAAATCATGGGAAGTGAAACAAGTGTTAGTGTTACATGAAATTTATTAAAATTTGGATAAGAGTATGAATATGCTTGAATTATTTAAAGTAGCAAATCTGATGTAACCTTTCCATAGAAAAATCGGGATTTGATAATGCAAAGTACCTTCCTTTCATACTTAGGATAAGTTCTTTTTGGATATCTAAAATTGCCTCAAAATTTGGATAATTTTTTTTGGATATCTAAAGTTGTCTCGAAAGAGAGGCATGTGAAGTTGCTACAGTCCCTGCTTTGTCATAGACAAAGAGTGTGTCTTGCTCAATGTTATTTTCAACCGCTCATACTTTTATTATTTCAATTTTCATATTATCTCACCTGATACCATATCCCTAATATTTTTATTACCTTTTTCAAAACCTTCATTCACAATAATATAACAAGAGAAAAATCCTTTTATATTCAGCAGATATACCATTGATCCCGTGAAACCAAACTTGTCTCTTGTTTTCAAAAAGTATCATGTTAAGTATATATAACCTTTTCGTAGGTTCTCAAAATAAACATCATTTTTTGGTGTTTAACCTTCCAAAAACCCTTCTCATACCTCTGCCTAAAATGTTTTCCTTTTCGCTGGTCTTTTTTATTACGAAATGCTCGTATTCACATATCGACGCAATCTTAACAAGGATGGCTGCAAGGCAGCTAGTCCCTGCCTTGAGCCACGAGAAGTTGAGCCAAACGAGAAGTTGAGCCAAGAGAAGTTTGGTTGTTCATGGAACAATAAAATTACAACAAACACTAACCAAATACCAAATACCAAATACCATGTCCTTTGCAAAATGGCGAGGCTGTTCATAAAAAATAGAGCTAAGAATGATTGAAATTGATCTCAAGAAGCACGGTGAATTGTGATACCAGCCAAATTATGACGTGGTAATGAATCACTCTACTCACATCAACCTCATCGGTTTTCAAACTATGTACAAACAAAAAATACACTTTTTTAAATGTCGATGAATTTCACTGAGTCAACGATCACCTTCTCCTCACGCACCCAATCGCTGAAATATACCGTTCGGTTCAGTCCTTGGCTCAGAGTTAATGTTGACAGAGACGTATGTCAAACAGAACGTCCAGACGCCATTATTTCTGCACCAAGAGTAACTGTCCTACACTTTGTTTTTCAACCATGGAAGAATCCAAGCAAAGGTGGACAGTCCTGAAACTGTTGTTCACTGGTCATTGCGAATTTCTTATATCTATAACGAGGTATTTGCGCATGACTAGTTTTTAAGTATAGATATCGAAGATAAAATAGTAGTTCTATGACTATTATGCAATAAAAGGTTTTCTTATCTCAATTTTCTTGAGGTAATGTTATAAAAAGATAGCCGCAATTATTTACACATAAGGATTTAGCATGGTCAAGTTAAAGAATCTCACATGAAGGAATCCCACAAGAAGTTTGATGGGTTAAAAGATAGTAATTGGAAATTTTTGTGAAAACTCAGGACTCGTCAAAGTAACGATATACAAAAACTTGTGATTTTAACTGACGTATGAAACTACACAGAAACTACGGAGTGATATATAGTCCCGACAGATGAATTTACACATTCTGAACTTAAGGATTAGTTCATTTGATTATTTTATTATGTTAGATTCTTTATTTTATCTTCTTACCTGTTTCTACTGTTTTAAGGTCACTGAACCCCTTTCTATCTGAACTTTTAGTTCATAATCACATTGTTACTTCAATGTCAGTCTTAATTGCATTTCCAATTCTCTGGAAAATCGAATATAAAATCAAATTTTTCCATATAAAAAAAATATTTACCCGCAAGGGGTTTATGATATATAGTCCCGACAGATGAATTTACACATTCTGAACTTAAGGACAAATGTAACCACGTCTCACTCTGTAGGGCCACGATTTTTGCCAGTTGTCTATGTGTCCCCACGACCTTACCACTTGTTTTTCTTGCGGTAACCGAACGTGCATGAGTGACAAAACAGGATTGATCTTACAAAACTCCCTCAGTCAACCGTTTCATGCTTTTCAATCGCGTTTTCACTGTGAACCTGAGAAAAAATCCTCGCCGGAACTTGGAAACTGCAATAGCCAGTGCCCAAGGGAGCACCAGCAGTGGAAATTGATGGGCAAGCAATCGCATCAACAGACCCCACGGGAGCAGCACCGGTTGAAATTGATGGGCGAGCAACCGCATCAACAAACCCCACGGGAGCTGCTCTATGAATAACTTATATATTCTTTGAGCTCTAACAACTTTCTGTAGCCTAATTATTTTTTAAATAGTAACTTCAGTGTATTTTTTTCCAGCTTGCACTTGAATTGGACTGATAATTATTTCAAAATGTATTTCAAACTGTTTGAGAGTATTCTAGCACCTGTGATAATATATACATATAGTGCAATTAATACTTTCTATCTCTCTGAATTTGCTATTGATGTTAAGAATCACAATCGAATAGAAAGAATAGAGAATCATCTCAGTAATTTATGACATTGCGCTCTGAAGCACATGCGATTAATATTTTCAGAATCAAGCGGACTGAAATCTAACGTGTTTTGTTTGTAAGCGGTATTCAAATTCCTTTATTGAAAATCTAAGTTCAACAATTTATGAATGAAATTTCGCTTCTCATTCTAGAGGAGTAGTTAAGAGCACTTACTGTTGTTGGTGTCGGTGTGGTACTCTGTTAAAATATACACGCATATGGTTTTCCATTTTACTTTTATGGATCTGTATCATTAGAAATGCAATGTAATTGATGATATAAGGAACTTGTTTGAAATTTGACTATTGTTCTATCAATATTGGAAATGGGTTTCAATGCTAGGAATCGAGAGAGTGCGAGTTAGGAACGGTAGAGCTTCTCAGAGCCTGCTCCTGATTCCGTACATTATCACATGGAATATTTTTACCATATACGTTTTAATATTTTACTATTTTGATACTAATACATGGTTTTATGCCATTTAAAAGAAACCAGGCTTTATTATCTTGGGTAATTCACTGAAGCTATAAGAGTGATATATGTATTTACCTTGTTCCTCTTGTCGTGGTTTCCGATTTCTAATTGGAGGATCTTACCAATCCTTTTTAATTCTCTGAACCCTTTGAATTCTCTGTATGCAGGACATCATAGTGGGTTGCACCCTGAGAGCTCTGCGACGCTAGTGGAATGGGCGCGGGGCGAGCTCCTGAAAAAACCAGAAACATTTGAAAAGGCGACGGAAGAGCTGGACAGAGTGGTGGGAAGTGGTGGGAAGAGCGCAATGGGTGGAGGAGAAAGACGTTCATGGGCTGGAGTATCTGAGCAGGTCTTCTGACTTCTGAAATGTAAAGAAGCTTCATTAATTGGTAAGTAAGTCGGTACCTAAGCCCTGACAAAGTCAGAAATGTAAAGAAGCTTCAGTAATTGGTAAGTAAGTCGATACCTCAGCCCTGACATTTGCAGTTTGCATGACTATACAGGTGACAGATTCATCTCGAGAAGAATCAGAATAAGAACTAGCATCTGTAGGGGGCAGCAGAATCAACAGTAAAAATGGCAAAAGGGCAGCAGAATCAACCGTAAAAATGGCAAAAGCATGGCAGCGACATAGCAACAAAACAATTAGAATCCAGCAGCAACATAACAATTAGAATCCAGCGGCAACATAACAATTAGAATCCAGCGGTAGCAGTAGTCTTTCTTTCCAGCGGAATCCGGAATCCAGCCCAACAGCAGTAGAACCTTAAGGCTTAGCATAGATGTAAAGAAACACTAGTCAAGGGCCAAGGCATGCACACAACCATCTGGTCGGCATGCACACAGCCAACATGGAAGGCACGTGCCCTTTGTAGGTTGCCCTGTATACTATTACTATACATAACTGTTGGAAACAGATAAACATCAAACATTTAATGCTTACCGATTAATGCTAGCATTACTTCCCCTACCAAATAGAAATCAAATTAACCAGTGCAATGAGCTTATAAGATAAGCTACCTCTCTCGACTGCATTGGGAAAAGGCCAAATAAGACGATGAAACATCTTATTGGCCATCAAAATCGTCAGATCAATTTGATAGGCTACTTAAAACATACAATAAAAATGAAAGTTAAAAACTTTAGCTTAAACTTAAAAGCGACTAATGCTAAGAACTAAAAACGATTACAATAGTCCCTGCCATGCCGCAGGCGGCAGGGACTAATAAATTGAAAACCATTATCATTTAGAAACAATATAATTGTGTGGAGCGAGGTAGACTTTAGCTTGATTTATAGATGTTAATAAGCATTAAGCACTAAACCTTAGGTTGACTTAGCAAGAACCAACTGTTTTCCTTACTTTACTAAACTACACGCAGGGTTTTTTCGTCGTAGAGAGGAATTAAATATCGTTAAATAACGAAGTAGCGACAACTTTGGAGGAATTTGTATACCGAGGTAAACTTAATAGGTACTACATCTACTACATACAAACACACCCATCGATTTTCTAATGCCACCCGGATGGGAACATCATCAAAATTCGTGCAAGTAGTTAAAATCTTCGTTTTTGGCATTATCTTTAATAGCTCCTCCCCCAAAATTAGGTTTTTAATAATTAAATCGAATAATAATATTTATTAAAAAAATCCTTAAATAATTCTTTCTAAAGAATAATGGATTTCGGCATCCATTGATTTATTTCTGGTTTGAATATTAATATTGATTATTGTTAAAACGTAAATTTTTTTTATTTCAATTTCTAGGTCAAAGATTAATATTATGTAAGTTAAGAGAAATTCATAGGAAAAGTGGTAATGCGAGAGTATTTTTTCTGTGCACTCATTTATTCTTAGAAAATGTCATTGTAGAAATAAATTATAATACAATTTATAGATAATAAGAGGTGGTTAAAGAAGGTTCATTGCCGAGAGGCTTATTTCTGGCTTGAATATTAATATTGATTAATTGTTAAAACGTAAATTCTCTTTTATTTCAATTTCTAGGTCAAAGATAAATATTATGTTGGTTAAGAGAATTTCATAGGAAATGTGGTAATGCGAGAGTATTTTTTCTGTGCACTCATTTATTCTTAAAAAAATTGCCATTGTAGGAATAAATTATAATACAATTTATAGATAATAAGATGTGGTTAAAGAAGGTTCATTGTCGACAGGTTCATTTTACAGTTTCATATAATGGTGATGTGTGATTTTGCTTAAAAATAAAAAACAAAAACAAAATATTTTTCAAATAAAAAATAAAAATAAAAATAAAATATTTTTTAAATAAAAAGATAATTTTCTCTATTATATATATATATATATATTTTGTTAGTTTTAATTAAAAATATAATAAAACATTACTAATTTAAGCTCAATTTGTTGTTGATATTACAATTCATGTAGAAATTATATAACATATGTTTGTATATATCTAGATTCTCTTCATCTAACAATATTTATCTTCTTGTTAAATACAGAATCTTTCTCTTGTTAATTTTTTGCAGAAATTTAAAACTCAATTGCAAACACATGAAGCAATAAAAACAATCGCACATAACATAGTTGTTTAACGAGAAAGCCTGAAGCTAAAAATCCCAACTATCATATATTATGTATCATGGAGATCATGTAACAATCTCATACAAAGCTTAGCACATCAAGCTCTTAATACAATCAATCGTCACACACTAACATGAAGAAATCTGCAAATCTATGCACTGATTTCTTGACACCTGATAGACTGCCTCCACTGTGCAATCCCTGCTAAAGAAGACCCCTGAATGAATTCGAATCTACCTTGCCTTGACTACGCAATCCTCATTGGCAACTCCAATGTGTGTGTGATGCAATCAATGCATCACTATAGTCACAACATATAGTCCATCCACCCTTTCACCTATCTCTCCACTGGGTCTCCACTGGAACTGACATGCACTGTAGTTAACTATTGTTTATGTTCAATTGTTAGTGAGTTATTAGTTTTTGATTAATTAACTCATTAATTCACTTAACTCTCACTAGTGTATCTTTCAGTTAGACTAGGTACAACTAGCTCAACTAAGTTTAACTCACTTAACTGAGTTAAACTGAATAACAACTCCATAAACTACTCTTCCAACTCTGTCATAACTTTGCCACTTTAGATCTAACTGAGTCCTTCATGCATGAGCCACCAATAAACCCTAGGAATTGCATAATTCCTTTTGCCCACTGATTTGCCAAATCTGTATACTGAAATAAGTGTTCTAAGAGAATAAGTTGATATTTAGAGTCTAATTATTATTAAGGGCTAATAATAATCGACACATCTATTTTTAGATCGACGATCTATAAATAGACTTTGCCCAATCTTCTAAAAATAGAATTTCATCTATTTTTTCCAACTTGACCAACCATCCACAAATAGCATCCTGCAACTTCTGAAATATGATCACCATGTCTAAAAACAGACATAGTCTAAAAATAGACTTACACCTAAAAATAGTATGTGGGCCCACTTAGTGAAGGTGACTAATTTTCACTAAGCTTCATCATCTTGTTGAATCTCAACACTCCCTCTCAACAAGATAGGGATTATCCTTCACCCCGATCCTGCCTCTATAGTATTTGAATTTTCTCCTGCCGAGCACCTTCGTCAGAATGTCTGCATCCTGATCTTCCGTAGGAATGTATTGAAGCAACATGATCTTCCGCTGCACACAATCTCTGATATGATGATACTAGATATAAATATGTTTAGATCTATCATGAAACACAGGATTAATCGATATTTTAATGCAACTCTGATTATCACAATGTATCACTGTAGGATCTAAATGTGAACAAAACAAACCAACTAAGATTTTCCTCATCCAGATAGCCTCACATGCAGCTTGACTTGCTGCCATGTATTCTACTTCCACTAAACTGAGAGCCATAGATCTTTGTTTCCTGCTGTACCAAGAAACTGCTGTAGATCTGATACTAAAAACCCCTCCTGATGTGCTCTTTCTATCCATTGGGTTGTCTGCCTAATCTTCATCTGTAAAGCCATGCAACTTCACCTCATCTATTTTTCTATACCATAATCCATACTCAGATGTGCTCCTGAGATACGTCAGGACATGCTTGCTTGCCTTCTAAAAGAGCTTGGTAGGCTTAACCATCACTTGTGAAAGATGGTTCACCGCATAGCATATGTCCAGTATTGTATTAACTAAATACATGAGCGAACCCACCATCTGTCGATAAACAGTGGCATCCACTACCTCTGCCGATGTAGCATCCTCTTTCCTCCAATTTCCTAGAAGAGGAGTGTCAATAGGCTTGCAACCTTGCATGTGAAACTTCTCAAGTATCTCTCGAGCATACTTGCCTTGAGACACAAACAATTTGCCTTCCCACTGCCATATTTCCAATCCAAGGAAATAATGAAGGAGGCCCAAATCCTTCATCTCAAACTCCTTTGTAAGATTTTCCTTGCATGAGTGTATCAAGTGCTCATCACCCGTTAGTATTAAATCATCAAAATAAATAACAATGATTAAAACCTTACCCTCCACCACAATTTGGTACAGGTTTGCATCTGCCTCACTCTTGGTGAAGCCAAGTCTAGTGAAATAGCTGTCGATCCATGTGTACCAAGCACGTGGCGCTTGCTTCAGCCCATACAACACTCTTTTGAGCCTGCACACATGCGAATCGCTGCTGAAGATTTCAAATCCTTCAGGTTTCTCAATGTACACCTCTTCCTCAATGATCCCATTAAGGAACACGGTCTTCACATCCATCTGATGAATGTGCCAACCCATCTGCACTGAGAGAGCAAGGATGGTCCTTATGAAAGAATACCATGCGACGGGTGAGAAGGTTTCTTCATAATGAATCCCCTCGATCTATGAGAAGCCCCGAGAAAAAAATATTGCCTTATACTTCTCGACGCTCCCATCAACAGCTTGCTTTACCTTGTAGATCCATCTTGGTCCTACAACTGATTTACCCACCGACATTGTAATAATCTCCCAAGCACTGTTTCTGACAATGGAGTCATACTCCTCCACCATGGCATCTACCCATGTGGGCTCCTGCACTTCTTCTTCAAAAGAAGATGACTTTGTCACGATACACGAGCCATGTATCCTGTAAATCATTCAGGTGACTGTCTCTGTCTGCGCTGTGATGTAGGGACTCCTACATTCTCTGTCGCAACAAGCTTCAATCTCTCAGCTTTTGTGGTATGCTTTCTACCCGTTTTGATGTTTGGTTCTGCATGAGTGGACTCCTCCACTCCATGAATCTCCTCCTGTGGCTGATCCACATCTAGAGGCTCATCTTTGAGAAAAATAAGTTCCTCCTCTACATGCAAGTGTAGCTCCCTCTCAAGCAACAACTTTATTGCTTTCACCTCATTGAATTTTATATCAGGTCGCACCATAGTCATTCAACTATTTGGCAAATACACACGATAATTATGGGGTGTTTCTTTGTACCCCATAGATATCCCAACTTCTGCAGTCAACTCTAGCTTCTTCCCGGCATTCTTTGTCACATGAATGTAAATAGATGAGCCAAAAATCTTCAAATGATAAATATCAGGCTTCTTACCAGTAAAAGCTTCTTCAGGTGTACTCATGCCAAGTACTCTATGAGGACAATGGTTTTTCACATAAACTGCAGTGTTTCATGCTTCCGCCCACAAGTCCATCGGTAGGCCCTGGTCATGCAGCATAGCTCGTGCAGCACCCACTATCATTTTGTTCTTCCTCTTCGCGACCCCATTCTGCTGTGGGTTATGAGGCGCTATGAGTTCTCTTCGAATTCCTTCTTTGCTACAGAAGTATTTGAATTTTCCCAAGATATATTCACCAACATCATCGCTCCATAGAGATTTCACTTGCTTCTCGACTCCTTCTCCACCAATGCTTTGAACTCACAAAACTTTGAGAATGTTTTGCTCTTCTTCTGCATGAAGAAGATCCAACATCTATGAGAATAGTCATCAAAAAATATAACATAATACCTGTGTTTTACTGTTGAAGCAACCAAGAAAGGTCCACACACGTCTGTGTGAATTCTCTCTAGGATCACCGAAGCACAATTCTCCTTCTCATGAAAGGTGGTCTTCACAAACTTACCCATAGTACATCCCTTGCACTGATCTGACTGTGCAAGAGTACCCTTAGGAAGTCCAGTAGAAATCTGCTACAAAGTCCTCAAAGCGCCATGGTGAAGATGACCCAATCTCCTGTGCCATAATTCTCCTTCGTCTCGGCTCACCACTTCTTCTGCTTTCCCATCATTGCAGCGGAACCATCTACCTCCAGCTTGTAGAGATTCTTAACTCAAATCCCTATCCTCTTGGTTTTACCCATTGTTTTATATTGTAGGAAAGCTTTTCCATCGCTAAAAACAACGTCATAACCTCTGTCTTCCAACATTGCGACCAAGACCAATTTCTTCTTTAGACCTGGAACATGCATAAAATATTTCAATAGAAATGGTTTACCTGACTCCCTCTCAAAGGTAATGGTCCCAATGTCGGTCGCACTGTATCGACCATCGTTGCCCATCTCTATATGCATTTGGAGATCCTTCTCCTCCAAGTTACTAAACAACTCCTTGTCTCTCGTCATATGGAAAGACACACCACTATCAAGATACCACACCGATCCCATTGATCTTGAAACCAAACATGCGATCAAAGAGAAATCAAGTTCAAATTGTGAGGCTAAGGCCTTACCCGCTTCAATAGTCTTCTTTTTCTTCTTCTTCTGTGGGCAGTTAGTGGCAAAATTCCAATGTTTGTGACAGTGAAAACACTTCACCTTGGACAAATCCTGCTTCTTGCCTTTAGCATTTGATTTTGAAGGGAATTTCTTCCCCTTCCCCTTCCCTACTTTGGCAGCCAAAGCGCAATTCTTTTTATCATAATTCTTCGATGAAGAGCCATCCCTAGTACTTCACCTTATCCCCTCCTGCACAAGATCCGACCAAGGTCGCTCCCAACCCGACAGCTTCTCCCGTCCATTGACAGACTCTTCGTATCTATGCCAAATCTTCGAAAGCCCAAGGAGATCCAAGCTCACCAAGATATCATCATCAACAATAATCCCCACACTTCACAGTTCATCCCTACAGTGGACAAACTTTGTGAGATATTTTGGAATAATGTCGCCCTTCTCCTTTTTTATTTTTCTGAGCTTATCTTTCAACGCCAACTTTCTCTCGCACTGCTACTTTGGAAAAAATATGTTAAAGCCTTCCACATTGCAAATGAAGTGGCTTTCCCATGAAGGCTAGACAAAATATGGTCCTTCACACCTTCCAACAGAATTCTTCTTATCTTTTCTACCTTCTTTTGCCATGCGCCAAGTAATGCAGCATTGCTAGAACCAGGCTTAGGAACATCACTATCGATGAACTCCTTCAGTCCATTATCTTCGAGCACCTCCTCCATCCTATCCTTCTAGGCTATGTAATTTGGGCTGCCCTTAAGGGCATACTCCAATTGCAACCCATTGAAAGACATTTCAATGTATACTCAACTGTTGCACTAAGAAATTTCTGCAACAAATTTGAATTGTCCACCAGCACAAACTCAACAATTCTTCACAATTACAATCTTCAAGAATTAACACTGGTCTGATACATGTAGAAATTATATAACATATGCATGTATATATCCATATTCTCCTGATCTAACAATATTTATCTTGTTTCTAAATAAAGAATCCTTCCACTGTTAATCTTTTGCAGAAATTTAAAACTCAATTGCAAACACGTGAAGCAATAAAAACAATCGAACATAACACAATTGTTTAATGGGAAAGCCTGAAGCTAAGAACCCCAACTATCATATATTATGTATCATGGAGATCATTTAACAATCTCATACAAAGCTTAGTACATCAAGCTCTTAGTACAATCAATTGTCACACACTAACATGAAGAAATCTGCAAATCCATGCACTGATTTCTTGCCACCTGATAGCCTGACTCCATTACGCAATCCCTGTTGAAGAAGACCCCTGAATGAATTCGAATCTATCTTGCCTTTACTTCTCAATCCTTATTGGCAACTCCAATGTGTGTGTGATGCAATCAATGCATCACTATAGTCACAACAAATAGTCCATCTGACCCTTTCACCTATCTCTCCATTGGGTCTCCACTGGAACTGACATGCACTATAGTTAACTGTTGTTTCTGTTCAATTGTTAGTGAGTTATTATTTTTGAATTAATTAACTAATTAATTCACTTAACTCTCACTAGTGTATCTTTTAGTTAGACTAGGTACAACTAGCTCAACTGAGTTTAACTCACTTAACTGAGTTAAAGTGAATAACAACTTCATAAACTACTCTTCCAACTCTGTCATAACTTTTCCACTTTAGTTCTAACTGAGTCCTTCATGCATGAGCCACCAATAAACCTTAGGAATTGCGTAAATTCCTTCAGCCCACTGATTTTCCAGTTGATATTTAGAGTCTAATTATTATTAAGGGCTAATAATAATCGACACATCTATTTTTAGATCGACGATCTATAAATAGACTTCGCCTAATCTTCTACAAATAGAATTTCATCTATTTTTCCAACTTGACCAACCATCCACAAATAGCATCCTGCAACTTCTGAAATATGATCACCATGTCTAAAAATAGACTTACACCTAAAAATAGCCTGCAGGCCCACTTAGTGAACGTGACTGATTTTCACTAAGCTTCATCATCTTGTTGAATCTGAACAACTCATTCTAAAAGAGCTATGGTAAAAATATTTTTTCTCACTCTTACCGACATAAAAAAAAAAGATCTATCAATATGAAAAGTAATATAATTTTTATTAGTTTTTTAAAAATAATGTAATTGAAAATAAAAGAAAATTTTATATTTTCATAGTTGTCTATGTAAGGAATATGTATAATTTGTATATTTTTAAAATTTATTTCAATACAAGATTTAGCTAAATTGTTTTAATATCCATCCATATATATATATATATGGTTATTAAATTAGAAAAGAAAAATATTTCCTAATAAATTATAAGAGTAATAAAAGAAATGTATAATTCATTTAATGTTTAATATAAAATTAATATGTGATATTAAAAAAAAAGTAATGCAAACTATAAATAAAATATTTCAATATATAGGATTAAGCAATATTAACATGTATTTTAAAATATATTAATAACATCCTCGATCGGGGCGATTGGGGTGTGATATAGATATGAGGGTTCATGGGATGCGGGCCATCATCATGATAATCAAGACATGTAAGGGAGGCGGGTGGCGTGCCCCCCCACACAAGTAATCATATGGAGAAAATGCTTGGGAGTTATTATGTGCAGAGATGGTAGAATACAGAGGAGTCTGAAGTCCTTAATGTAGAGAATTAAATTGATGTTAGTCAGCCAAGATAAACTAGTTGCATTCTCTGAATGGGTAAGTTGCAGAAGCTAGTAGCAGAAGTGGCGTGAGATGTGGAGTGGGTTGCTACTCTAGGTGGGGCTCACGCATCCTTGGCCCTCTGCCATTGATATAATCGATACATTTTAGATGGTGTTTTTCCTTGTATAATGTTTGAGTTATGGCATCTCAATTTCAATTTCTTATGAATTGTCTAATTGGGATTTGGTGTTTGGTGTGGGGAATGGTGGAATTTTGAAGTAGGTCGTGAGCATCTCTTCTTCTAGAAAATTTTCCTGTCTATAGGAATTTTTAATCTAGTTTGGCCTAACCACCATATCATTGGACCTCCTTGGCCATGGTGTAGGGTTGTTCGAATCCCCATGGCTTTAGTTGGCATCTTAATGGCCTAGGGTTGGGGTAAAGGACGTATGTGGCACACTAGGGTGGGATTCCCAGCCACCACCATTGGAAAAATTGATATGGTTCGATACGATACAACACTGGAAAATTAAGTTTGGGAGGTTAGGAAATTTTTAGTCTTTTGGGTTCTATTCGGGTTGAACAGAGGTCATTCCTCCACCTCGACATAGATTTGTAGTCGGTTCTGGGGCCAATCACATCACAAGTGGGTCAGAAATAATAAAAATGTCCTTAACATCTTTCATGCAATCCTATTAAGGGTCATTTTTATTGAATAGTTTCATGGCCACTGCTTTCTACTAACCCTAGTAGGTAAGCATCGCACACAGACCTCTAAGACTCATACTGTCAACTCAATAGGAGAGATTATTTGCAACCCTTACCCACTGCAAAAAATCGAGCCTACGCTTTGTCTTGCCAGGAAATTTACATAAGTGTTCAGTGGCTAGCATTGGACAATCATGGTGAGACCAACAACACGTAACAATCGAGGCTCACATATTTACCTCGGTTGGCCGGTTACTTGGGTAGATGTGGGAGGAGGGTGTTACAATCATGGAGAAGGTTCAATTCCATCCATTCTTCTTTGGCATGCTATATTTGGACCTACTAATTATGATAGCCTTAATTTATTGAAAATAATGGTGTTTCTAGCTTGCCTACTATTCCTAGCAAAATATAGCCATGTGATGCTTATATCATTGGAAAACATAGCAAACAATCATTTATTGGTTCCACTTTCAAAAGCGTGTAGAAAAAATGGATTGATATTTTCAAATTTGTGTGGTTCTATGCATGCTCCTTTTGCTAATATAGATAAATATATCATAACTTTTATCTACAATTACACTAGAATGTGTTGGGTGTACTTGTTGAAAAGTAAATATCAATCTTTTGAAACTTTAAAAAAAATTCATGTATGGATTGGAAATGAAGCACAATCACATATCATCTCTCTTCATACTGATAATGGAAGAGAATATACCTCAATAAATTTGAAAACTATCTTCACCAACATGAGATCCAACTTCAAACCACAGTTCCATGCAATCAAAATGGTGTAATTGAAAGAATTGATAGGATTGTCTTGAATATGGTTTGATGAATGTTGTTTTTCAAAAATGTAAAGTTGATGTTTTTGTGCTGATGTAGTTTTATGTGTGGTGTATGTAAAAAACATATGCCCATTTCATGCTCTAAAAAAAATACTCCTTATGAAATGTTGTATGAACACATTCCTTTATACAATAATCTCAAGGTCTTTGATTCTACCTATTATGCCTTAATTCCCAAGGAAAAAATTAGAAAGTATGATGTAAGAAATCAAAAGTGTGTCATCTTAGGGTATTCACGTACCACCAAGGCATATTATCTTTTTATTTTTTGTAAGTTAGGCTAAGATATATTAGATCATAAAAGAAACATTACATAGGCATTGGGCTGAGATGGCAAGCGGTGCTTAGCCAATCCCAACCTTAAAAAATTTCAAAATAAAGTAGGTTTCGGGTTGCCTCCGAGGAGGAAACCAGCCCATAATAGCGTCAAACAGTCATGTTTTACAAAATTTATCGTACCACAAATAAAAACATAGTAACCATAATAGTTCCTAAAGAGACAAAAAACAGAGAAGAACCGAGCTATCGTGCAATCATGGTGTTCCTTCATCATCCTCTGTTGTGGGGTCCTCCTCCTTGATTAGGTATCCATATTCACGTGCAGTGGCATCCTCCTCAGTTTTTGGTGCGTGTTGGGGCTTCGGGGGTGTTTTGCGGATGATAGGAGAAACAGGGTACTCAACATCAGGAACTCTGGTCCATACTCCATCCGAATCCATGATCCAAATGTCATTCTCCTCCTCCGCTGGCTTATGAGCAAGGATCGACTCGGTTTTCTGAGTGGGCAGCTCAAAGTGCATAATGGTAGACTTCTTGGGGCCTCTTCTACCCCTTGGATTCTATGGAGTTGATAAAATCTCTTCCTCACTGTGATCTGGTCGATTATTAGCCTCCCTATCATGGTTTACTAAAGAGGAACCTTCAATTGATTCCAAACATTGATCTTGACCGCAGTGATAGCGCCCCAAGAATGCACCTCTTTGGCTACCTATGATGGTATTTTGATGTTGACGCAGGGCCGTGGGGAAGCTAATGAGCAGAGGAGGGGAAGCCAGGCATAGAATGAAGAGGTGCACAACTGGAGAGTGCATAGCAGAGATGCTTAGCTGGGGGGCACGCAGCAAGGGGTCGTGTACAAGGGGGGCGTGAGGCAAGGTATCTCGCCTTATATGGCGTGCAACAGGGAGGGGAAAAATAGGAGGGGTTTTCCACATATAAGAACATAGAGTTGGCGCACGCAGTAGGGGACACATAGCCAGGACAGAAACAAAGGGAGGATCGTGCTACAAGAGGGTGCATGACAGGGGGAGCACATAACATGGGGAGCACACAGGGAAGCTGGAGAAGCAGTGTGATGGTGAGGGGAATAATATAAATGGCTCTGGAGACCGGATGGAGCAGTAGAGAGATGGTGGAATGAGGAGCTTTAGTGCCTTTTTAAGACCTCTGGCACAAACACAGATATGGTGAGGGGCTGTGGCGTGCTCGCAGATGTGATGAGGGACAGTCCAAGTGAGACTGCATGTGATTCAGAGTATGGCAAGAGTTCAGGTACAACAGAGCACCATTATAAATCATTGATAAAATGAGTTTCCGCATCAAATTAATGCTGGAGTTGCAGGACGTCATCATCCTGAGCATGAGAAGATCTGTATTCACACGATCGAGGCATGCCACCTGCATCCAGGGAAGGCATATCATCTTTACAATGAGGGAATAAAGAAGTTTATTCTTTCTATAGATGTAATTTTTATTGGATATTTCAAGAATGAAAACATTGTTGAGTGGTAGCTTAAACGTTTGGATAGACTAACTTATGCAAAGACATATCATTAATTTGATAATGAGATTCCACATTTTGAAGGGGGGATCCCTATCATGGATCAGTTTATGGAATCTCATTCTAAAGAACTATCTCCCCTTCATGAAGTTTTTACCACTTCATCAGATTAGCAAGACCATTTGAGTCACGTGATTGAGAGGATTGGAAGGATACATTTTTATACAACCCCATCTCAATTAAAGGAGCAACCTAAACCATATCAAAAAGGTCACCCAAAATGGCTTGCCAAAACACTTGAAAGTGTTCATCTTGATGAGGATGAACAAACAAGAACCATAGTTTCCACCAAACAAGATGAAGGTAATTCCAATAATTCTGATTCAATGGATGTAGATGATATGATCGTTTCATATGATTGTGTATCAAAATTTTCTACTAACTTTGAACCAACATCTTTTAGAGAAGTTCCTTTTTATGATGAATGTAAAGAAGCAATCAAGAGGGAGTATGATGCTCTCATAAAAAATGGAACGTGGAAGTTGGTGGACTATTCATTTAGAATGAATCCAATTGGTTGCAAGTGGGTTTATAAGAATAAGTAAAAAACACATAACTTACTTTGAAAGCATAAAGCAAAGCTTATGCAAAAATATTTACATAGAAAGAAGGTGTTGAATATGAAGGGAATTTTTCCCACAACAACATGGGCCACTATTTAGACTCACTTTACCATAGAAGTTTAAAATGAATAAAAAATTTATTAAAAAAATTTGAAAATTACTTTATTTATAATTTAAATAAATAAGGATAAATTATTTTTTAATAATTTAATAAAAATACATATCACAATCTTAAAATAGAAACAAAAGAATTTATAACAATTATATTTATTTAAATAATTAAAACAAAACAATAATCCTTAAATTTCATTCTTTATGTAAAAAATGAATGAAATTAATTTGACATATAGCCACCATACACATATTTAGGTCGTAATTTTGCAAATGATTTTTTTCATTCAAGTTTTATGAGAATTATTCTCATTTATTTACATTTATGTTACATATAGATTTTATATTTTTAAGTTTAATTGTTCATGTTTTATGAGTAAAAAATGATTAAAATAACTCATATATTTCACAAAAGGTGTATGCGTCAACACACACATACACATTACATTCAACCATTACTTTATAATATAGAGTTTGTGTGATCTAACTTATTCAAAATTTAGAAGGAGAGGTTGAGATAATTTTTCAACCATCACCAACAACTCATAAACTAAGATTACAAATATATGATGTAAGAATTAACTCCAAGTGCCGCTCTTAATGCTTACATTACATAAACTTATTGAAACCACCATAAACAAAAAATACACAATCATTCTTTAAATTTTTTACAACTTTCAGAGTGCCACAAGCTCCATCAAGTTGCCTCATGACCCTCGTAAATGTGTACTCGACAAGTTGGATTCTCGAGTTCGACTCCTGAACTCCTGAATCAAGGACCTCCTGAATTCAATTATTGAACAACATCCCAAGTCATCACATAACCTCATTAGAATACCACTTCAACGTCTTCAACAAATTAGGGATCCTTCTGTAGATCCACAACTTCCATACTATCAAGACATCCATCAATGTTGAGATTTTTCACTGAACTATAGTTGCTCTAAAAGAGTTCGAGAGGTTCAAATTATTCATTGAATTTGTCATCAGAATTTAATGAATATTCATCTATAGCTATAATTGCTAATTCTTCCCCTTTTAACAAATCACTGACACGACTTTTGCAATTCCACATTGTATGCCCAATTTTCCTGCAATAGTAGCATTCAAGTTCACTTTTATTTGCATTTTTCTTTCTCATCCTCATCTTTGAAAACAATGCATTTTTTATTTCATAATTTCTTTCTGTATCCTCCGATTTTAATCTCTTTTCCTCTGCCAAAAGTGTTTCAATTGTCTCATCCAATTTTTGTGAAGACATTTGACTCAAAGCGAAGACAACATTACTATAACTTGAAGGTAAACTATTTAATAAGATGCCTTTTTCATCTTCATCTTCCACCTTATCTCCTGCTTCAGATAATTTTCTTACTAGAGACATTAAATTATTTACATGACTAGACATGGATGCCTCCTCATTCATTTTAAGTCTAAATAATTGCAACTTTATGGAAAATTTTTCATTTGTACCTTTTGCTCCAAACAATTGAATCAAGTGTTCCCATATTTCCTTAGATGGTTTAGTGAGATCTACAAGATGTAACTTGAATCTAAAGAAGCAAGTCCAATAATGGACTTAGCTTTGTCATCTCTATTTTTACATTCAAGTAACGGTTTGGCATCTGTAAGTGCCACTTTTGAACCCTTCACTATACCCCACAATTTTTTCTACATTAATTATATTTGAATTTTTACTTTCCATGAGGGGAATTTTAGACACTAATTTTTTTTAGAACCATAAACTCCATGATGAAAGAAGAAAATGAAACACCTTTTTAAACTTCAACACCGATGTACCTTTCTGCAACTAAAAAATACTTCAGCTACTTTGTGAAAACCACACGCCACAAACCCTTGCAGCCAACCTCTAACAGAAAAAATGCCACATGACTAGTATGACTTCAACAACGACATGCATGATGGTGCATTTATCTCCTCCGAGGATAGACACTGAAATTGGAAAAAAACAATATATCACATAAGAATGCGGTGAAATGAATAGAGACCTCATGAAACATTAGTCGACTCATTTATATTACAGTCTTGAACCGACACACATGCTATCTGAACATGCATTGATACGTCAGGCCTGAGAACTTTAGGCCTCTATTAAAGAACCTTACTCATCATATCTACAAATCCAATCGACTCCTCACCAAAATGATCAACAAGTCTGAATTATAAAATCAAAAATCAACAACTCACCAGTCTAGGGATTGCCCACGACACAACGCAAACATTAGTCTCGGGATTGCCACAGGCCTTCAATCATTTGATGGGAATAACATTGACTCACTTCTTATTCGTATGGCTCGACGATAACCATTTCACCGATCGCAATCTCTACTCAGTGTTCCATCAAACTGTGGGTCCGTTCGATATGCCCTTGCAAAATCTATACCCCCTATGTGCTTCAACAACTCCTGACAACACTTGAGCCGACTGCACTTAAATGCTTCTCCACAAGAAGACACACAATTTCAATGACCAGTCATAACAAATAACTCCATCACTAGAACACCATTAATTTTTACCGCCACGCAAGCTGAGAAACAAGAGAATTTATATGTCCACTTAACTTCTCATACCCTGCGAAGGAGTTCCACAATCAACCTTACAATCGATTGGAAACACATGCGTTTCTTTACTCATCATTGGCACAAACCTTGGATGAGCCTTAGGCTCAGATACCAAGTAAAAAATAATTGAAAGCATTTATATATTTCACATAAAAGTGTATCGGTCAACACACACGCATTATATTCAGTCATTATTCTATAATACATAGTTTGTGGGATCTAACTTATTCTTAATTTAGAATAAGAAGTTGAAAGAATTTCTCAACCATCACCAATAACTAATAAACTAACATTACAAATATAGAATATAAACATTAACTCCAAATTTATAATCATTATTCTTGTTTTTGAAAATAAATACTAAATATCATATTTATTCATTTTTAATTTTATTAATTAAATATCTTTTTATTTTCATTCGTTAAACAAAATTACTATTTACCCTTTTATGCATTTCTTAACATAAAGATGTTTGATATATTCCAAATGAATTTAAATATCATTCCAAATTTATGCCTGTTCTCATTTTTAAGCGGTCGTGTTAGTCAGTCGATCTATGAGATCCAACCATCTATTTCCCAATGCTAGACTTGATTTTTTTTTGGTTTCCTCGAAAATTTTGTTCTAGACCTCAGAAACGGCTCACTTTAAAAAGCACACGGCTGACTCATCTAAAAGCGACTCTCACTTGCAAATCTTGCCTTTGAGAAAATATTCTCATCATGATGATATGGGTTTTTTAATGGTTTTTGAAGTTAGATTAAGTGCTTATTTTGAATGAATATGTTATTTTTTTAAAGAAAAATAAACAATTTGAATAAATTTTTTTTTTTTTGAAAATTTAATTAAGTTATTGTTTATAGACATTTTATATTCGAAATATTTTATCGAGTGGAGAGGCTCATTCTACACCTCAGTATGAGGGGATATGTAAGTTTATACACCCTTGTATGAGGGATGTGTGGGGATGTGTATGTTTCTACACCATAATATGAGGGAATGTGTAAATTTGTCCGTTAGTTTGTCACCCTTTAAAATAAAAATAAAGATTAAAAATTATGTTCTAAATAGAAAAATAATGTTGGCTATAATAAAAAAATGTATGAAAAGTTTAAATCTTATACTTTTCAAAAATATCTCAACAAGATATTTAAATAAATTATTTGAATATTGATGTTAACTAATTTATGTCCATATTAACTTCATATATCTATATATAGAAAAAAATGATTAAAATAAAACATTTTGATGGTGTATATAAAAATATATTCAATGTGGGTTATCAATACAATATTTTAATAAGAATTAATATTGACATATAATTAAAAGTATATTATTAATAAACATAATTTTAATTTTCATGATAAAATTCCTGGATGTAAGTTATGTATATATTATATATCATTTTAAAAATATTATGTATATATAGTGAAAAATAAATTTTTATGGTTAAAATATTTATTTGGTTGTATATATACTCTATTTAGCATTAAAAAATACAATTTAAATAATTAAAAATAACACATTGTATTTTTCACTCTAAAAAAAAATTGATGTTCAATATTTTAATGTAAATTATTTATATATTATATATCATTTTAAAAAAATTATGTATATATCATGAAAACTAAGTTTTTATGGTTAAAATATTTATTTGGTCTTATATATACTATATTTAGCATTAAAAATACAATTTAAACAATGAAAAATAACACATTGTATTTTGCACTCCAAAAAAATTTGCACTAAAAGAATTTTGATTTATCTCATTCATATTAGATCGAACTTAAATAGATCTATGCTGGTAATTTAATTTTAACATTGGTAACTAAAATAAATTTAAATATGTGATATTATTAATAAATATTATAAAAATAAAATAAAAAAATAACACAGATTTATATTTTTTATATTACTAATTAATATATATATATATATATAAACACATTTTGTATTTAAAATATTTTAGAATTTGGTTTTAAAATTTGTAATTAAAATAAGTTTAAGTCTTTTATATTATTTATAAACATTAATGTACCACCCCATGGTGGTATAGAAATTACTGTCGGTAAATATTTAATTACAAAATTTAAGTGAATGGCTCTTAGAATCCTAGAAGAATTTTTTTTTAGTTAGTTAAACATGAATGTTATTTTTGGATATAAAAGTTCGAGAAATTCAAGAGAGCTTATTGGTAACGAATTTCAGCTTTTGGACATTTATGAAAGATACTCCTTTCTTCCTTGGGTTAAATGAGGAATATGAGGAGGAAGCCTGGGTTTTGCCTTCTTCGAGTCTGAAGGTTGGACTATAATCCTGACGCCTAGTATTTGAATCTAGAAAATTGTGTATATTTTTATGAAGTGGAAATTCAAGGGGAATAAGAGGACGTAATTTCACTTCTCACAATTGGGAGGATTAGTTCAGCTATATGGAATTTATGGGAAGGTTGTGAAACAAATAAGTGACTATGAATGAAACAGAATGTTTGCCCAAGATTTATTAGCATAAATACATGAGTATGTTATACGACAACTCTTTCTCTGTGAAATGTTAAGGTTGATTACATGGTCATAGTGGGTTCACTACAAACTAACTATTCGATGTATACAATGACATATATTAGCCTGCTAACAAACCAGAAGGGGATACTGGTACAAGAAAGAAGTTACCCAAACATAATAGTGCAACCCCACATTCAGTAACAATAGGTTTGTGAGCCTTAGAGTTTGTTAGTGCTAGAATTCAAGAAATGGAAACAAGGAATCGAGGAGGTTGAGGCTAGACCACGGGAAGAGAACCTGTAGCTCGGTCCAGTATCCCTCTAACCCTGGTGTGAAATGCATATAATTAGCATGTCATCAGAATATATTGTAAGGTGGACATTCACCTATATATAGTCAGTGCACATATGTAAAATATTCTCTTAACAGGTATGGAAATTAAGCTGTGGAGTGAACATACACTAAAACATTATATAAATTTAAACTGCACCTTTAGCAGAGATGGAAACGACAGTATCAAAAATTGAAACCAACAACAGTGGAGTAAAGAAACCATATGATAATTAACAATAGCAGTGTACTGAAAAATAAAAATAAAAAAACCCTTTTTCTATATTGGGTTGTATGATTCTACAAATCCTAACTATAAAGAAATACATGTATTTAATCTGGAATGAGCCAAAACCCTCACTGCCACGAAACCTAGAAAATTCAGTGTATTTAATCAAAAAAACTCATACAATAATATTGTAGCAGACTGAGGCATCATGGACGCTAGGGTGCACGGATTAGTAGGCCTCAACCTCATCAAAACTATACATATAGAACTCAAACCCTACAAACTAAAAAATCATATTTACATTGATTGGAACCATAGAAAGTAAATAGCGACAGAGGTCGACCCTAGAACATCTAACAACTAGAAACAAAATAACACCAACATGTTGTCGAGGATATCCATGTTGTAACTCTGTAAAAAATGTTATGAAACGACGAACAAAAATTCCTGTAAGAGAGCAAATGGAATTTGAGCAGGGTTCTAAAAAATAAGCAGTAACCAAAATAGCATAGGGGTATTGATACACCTAACTCGAAATCTTTTGGTGTCACAACAATTGTTGAGATAGCCAACAACGATATCTGAGAACCCGGTAGTGACTTGAAATGGAAAATAAGAATAAATGATTATACCAGAAGGAAGCCCTACCCATTATAAGAAGAAAACTGTAAAAAACATGCTTGTTTACGAAAATTTACCTGCAGCTGGTTTGAAGTTGAACGAAGGCTATTTTTTCCAGAATAAACCATGAACTGGGAAGAGCCATAAGACAGTAGGAAAGTACCACAAGCGAGGTTCTTCGTCGACGTTCCTACATAGTAGGTGGTCCGATTAATGGACATGGGTAACAAAAATATACAAAAAAAAGGTTTAAGCCCAGAATTAGTCACAGGGACACACCTATGGAGAGGCTGAGGTTTCCTGAAACCCTAAGACCAAAGTCGGGCCATTCCAGAATTGCAGAGCTGCACCATCCTAGTGCTTTCAACGAATGCAGGGGTTGCGTAACATTTGGGTAGGGGTTAGTTACCCTAACTCCTAACAAGTAACTCACTTTCGTTGGATCAAAGTCCTTGCCATCAACGACCAAGAAATGCACACCAATGATCATATTGCCTGACAACACTGTGAACCATTGTATGTTAACTGGTTAAGGGTCGGGTTCCGGAGAACTGGGTAACTAGGAGTTATGGATTCACTATGTTAATTGACAATTAAAACTTGTGTAAAACCGTAGAGCAGTGGAGTTATAAAAATAAATAAATAATACATCAATGTTACACCTTTTAATTTCGATAGGTCAGGGTTAGGATGTATTAAGAGGTGTCATAGTAATGTTATTTAGGTTGTTCCTAGTTAATTTAATGTTAACAAATTTTTTATTTAGCTTATGTCTGATTAATTGTGTGTTAATTCTCTTAAACATGTGACAAGTGGTATCAGAGCCACAAGTTGCAACACTGCAACCTTGTCAAGAGCTTAGAAATAAAAAAGTGTTCACATTGCAAACAGAGAGAGAAGGAAGTAGTATGAGAAGGGGAGATGCAACCACTCCACCAAGGGGACCCTCAATGGGAGTTGGGTCCAACTAGAAGAAGGAACTAAAAATGTGAATTCCATGCTGCTAGATATTGTCCAGCAATTGTGAGTTGATATGACAAACTTAAGAGTCAACAATGAGAGACGAGGGTTGGAGCAAGAAAAGATCATGAGAAGTCTCTCAGATAGACAAAATCATATGAACCTAGATCCTAGTCCAGATAATGGGAATATGGAAGAAACAAGAAGACCATCAAGGAATCACCCAGAAAGTGAAGGAGTTGGGATGGATAATGTGGAAGAGTCTGGTAACACCTCTTGTGGTAGAGAGGCCAAGAGACAAAAAAATTGGATTGCAGAGGGAGTTCAAAAAATAAATCCCCCATCATTTGATGAAGAGGTTGAGGAAGATGTTGAAGCTTGGTTAATAAATATGAATAAATAATTTTATATTTATGAGTATGATGATACTTTAAAAACTAGGTTTGCAGTTTATCAATTGTAGGGTAAATCCACGTTGTGGTGAGAAGAAATTAAAATAGTTTGTAACATTGATGAGAAATAAGTAAATAAGGATACATTTCGGAAACATTTTAAGGATAAGTATTTAACTAAGAGGTTTTATGATGAGAAGGCAAAATAATTTCATTATTTAATATTGGGGCAGTAGTCTATGGATGATTTTGTCACCAACTTCACCTTTATGTTACGATATGTTCCTTACATACAAGAAGAAAAATCAAAGGTATAAATATCTGTAAGTATTTTTCCAACCTACATGAAGGATATGTTAGAGTTTTATAATCATAAGATGATGGACAAGGCAGTAAGAAAGGCTCGTATTTGTTATCAATAGATGCAGAAAAAAGGAGAGTATAATAAAAGCGAGTTGGGTTAGAAGGGACAGAGAATTTTTATGGGTAATAATAAAACTAACAGATCCTCAGGTGTTAAATCAATGCCCAGAAAACCAATGGGAGGATCCTCAGGGAAAAATTAGAAGAAAAACAGAATTCCTGGTGAATTTAGATGCACTGAAGCATCAAATAAGTTAGAATCGGGCCAATCACAGAAGCCTCCCCTACAATGTCGGGGTTGTGGGGAACCTCACTACTACAAGAATTGTCCCCATTGTGCTAGAAAAAAACCAGTTCAGAGTGTTAAATAAGCCTCTACGGTAGGAGATGTGGCTAGAAACATACCAAGAATTAATGCTACCTTGGAAGATCATCAAACAAAATATCAGTCTACAATGGTGGAATTTGAAGGTAATATAGCTAACCATCCTATTTCTATTTAATTAATCCTAGGGAAGTCTTAGCTATGTTAATCCAAAAATATTTTACTTCTGTCGATTGCCAAGTGTTAAATTTAAAAATTTGTGAATGGTACAATTAGCCACTGGGGTGAAGTGGAAGGTAACCGCTAAAGTAGAAAATTGTTTGGTAGAGATGGGGGGAAAACATATTAAGGTGGACCTACATTTATTACTTCTAGGATCCTACAATGTGTTGATTGGAATGGATTGGTTAGAAGTTCATTGGACCCTAGTAAACTGTAAGGACAAAACAGTTAGTTTCCTCGCAGAAGGAGGGAACATGCAGGAAATCTAGGGTGTTAAAAGAAATGTTAAGTTATGAGATGTTACTGCAAATCAATTAAATAAATGCATCATAAAATGGTGTCAAATTTTTGCAGGCTAGGTGGGTTATACCAACAGTAAAGACAAGATGGACATAATAGAAGATATACCTATTGTTCAAGAATTTCTAGATGTATTCCAAAAAGAAATTATGGGACTACCACTAAAAAGAAGTATTGATTTTATAATATAACTTGTTCCCAGAGAAACCCCAATGTCAAAGGCCCCATATCATATGAGCATCCCCGAACTGACTGAAATTAATATGAAATTATAGGAACTACTCAATAAAGGTTATATTTAACTGAGCGTGTCACCTTGGGGTGTGCCGGTGCTGTTTGTAAAGAAAAAAGATGGCACCTTGAGATTATGTATCGCCTGTAGAGAGTTGAACAAGTTAACTCTAAAAAATAAGTATCCTCTGCCAAGAATTAACGACCTGTTTGATCAAGTTAAGGGAGCCTTAGTAATTTCCAAGATTTATTTAAGGTCTCGTTATCATCATATAAGAATTAAGGATGAGGATGTGTGTAAAGCAATGTTTAGAACTCGCTACTGTCACTACGAATTTATTGTGTTACCGTCAAACTCACTAATGTCCCTGCAACCTTTATGAGTTTAATGAATGGGATATTCCACTCTTACTTAGACAATTTTGTCCTGATTTTCATTAACGACATTCTGATTTACTCGAAGAATATCAATCATCATAAGGAAAATTTGCAGATAGTCTTGCAAACTATGTGGGAAAATCAACTTGATGCTAAATACATCAAATGTGATTTTGTCAAAGACCAGATTCAATATTTGGGACATGTGATATCTTCTAATGGTATATCAGTTTATCCCAAAAATATTAAAACCATTATGGATTGGCCTATCCCAAGAAACGTTGTTGACATACGATATTTTATGGAATTAGCTGGCTATTATCGTCGATTTATCAAATATTTTTCAAAAATTCAATACCCCATAACATCTATATAGAAGAAAGGAAGAATTTTTAAATGGTCAGTTGAGTGCCAATATGGTTTCAAACAATTGAAAAAATTACTAACATCAACCCCAATACTGAAGGTCGCAGATCCAAAAAAATAATTTGTTGTGTGCATTTCCACTTGTTAGGAAGGAGTGGGAGGAGTCTCGAAGCAAGAAGACAAGGTAATAGCTTACGAATCACGTAAGCTAAAGGAACATGAAAAAAGGTACTCAAACTATGACCTGGAGCTTATGATAGTAATACACGCTTTAAAAGTGTGGCATCATTATCTTTTGGGGAAGAAACTTTTACTGATGACATACCAAAGTAGTTTAATCAGTTCTTCAAGCAATCTAATTTAAATGCACGACAAGCCATATGGACTACATTTCTGAGTGAGTTTGACTTCGACATAATAAACCTCAAGGGAAAATAAAATTGGGTGGAACACGCCTTCAGTTGGAGGGTGCAATGGGTGTGTGAAATTTAATACAATCACATCAAATTTGATGTGTTAGGGACACTTGGTCAAGTTGGTCTCAAAGACGCCGAATATGGATTTCAACGACAACAAATCAAGCAATCACATAATTTGAAAAAACCATTAGAGTATGGTATTAATAGTAGAAAAAAAAAAAATTACAAGGGGATATTTTATGTTCCTAATTGTATAAAATCCACATAGATTCAACTAATCTTGTAATATGCTAAAACAAAATACTTGAATTTGTTCTACAGATTGCAGAAACGAATTACGATCGCACAATCACATGAACAAGGAAGAGAAATAATTTCTATCACACAACACAAAGATGTATTTGGGGAAAGCCTCAGTTAAAAACCCAGCTATCTGTATATTTCTTTAAGCCAATAATATGAAACAATACAATGCTTATCTCAGGCTTGAGATCTCTCTGCACTATCTTTGACTATCTCGCATTGATCTAGGTAGGTTTGTTCCAATACTTAACCAATTCCTTGCCCTTGTCTGACCAGCCTTTCTCATGCATTCCTGAGGGAATTGAGCCCCTATTAATTAGGAAATTCCCACTAATTGATTTCACAGTACATCCAAGGCATTCTGATGACCTCATGCATGACCTGTACAATTTTATAATTATATAACTGATAATATATTTCCCTTTAAATACAATATCAACTGGGTTTTCCTTAGAAATGACATGAAAAAAATATTTAGAGTGAATTGTCAGTTATCTGATTGATCAGTGCATGTGAATTAAATCATATTTAATTCACTGGACCTCTCACTAGCTCATCTATCAGTTAGAACTAGTTAAAATGATTTTAACTAAAATAATTAAGTTAAACACTTACAACTCAAAATAAACTATAACTGGACCCTCTAAACCTTAGAGTGAACTCTACATGCCTCCAGTTCGACCCCCAACTCGAATTGACTGAGATAACAAAGTCTTCCCAACTCAAATAACTCATACAAAATGTCATGTCAGGTGGAATTACAATTTCCTTCTAATTTAATTAAGGGGAAATTAAACTAAAATCCCTTTTGATGCCATTTTCAACATTTCTTATTGCTATTTTCAACACTAATCAATTTTCTATTAAATAGATGTTGTTGGATGAGTACCACCGGAACCCATACATTTCTCATCTAGGGTACCTAAAATTTTTCTCTACACTTAAGAAGTAGTATTTTTGGCCTAGCATGAGGAGAGATATCACTGATACCTAACTAAATTTTTAGAATGCTACCAAGTAAAATTTGAGCATCAACAACCTGCAGGTTTACATAACCCACTTGCCATTCCTGAATGGAAATGGGATATGATTACACTGTATTTTACAACTGGCCTACCTGGGACAAAGAAACAACATGACTCTATCGTGGTGGTAGTGGACAAGTTGAGAAAAACTGCTCACTTTATCCCTATTAAATCTACCAATAAGATGACAGAGATTGCAAATATTTTTATGAGGGTGTCAGGCTAGAAGGTAACTCCACAATGTGAATTGTGATTTTGCATTAAGGGTGATCATATATATATATACATGGAGGGAGAGTCTCTTGGGATTCATCTCCTGATGTCTCTTCATATTCCAGATTTCCTTATTTTCTATTTACACAATTTTATATATTCACCAAATCCCAAGTATTAGGTTTCAACATTCCTCCCCTTAATCTGAAGGGATGTTGGTGAGTCCAAGCATTGTTTTGAATATTTTGAACTTTTCTCTTCTAAACACTTTATTGAAGATGTTTTCAATCTGCTCATTTGTGGAACATTGACGTAGATGGATTGTCTTAGCCTCAACATGATATCGAATTACATGGTATTTTGTATTGATGTACTTCATTCGATCATGGAACTTTGGGTTCTTGGCCAAATTTATTGCAGAAGTGTTGTCAATTATGAGTGGAGTTGACTGCACTTGTTTCTCCTACAAATATTCCATAAATTTCTCGAGCCACACAATTTCCTTCGTTGCTTCAGTTGTTGCCACATATTCAGCCTCAATTGTGGAATCTTCTGGAATAGATTGTTTGCGTGATCTCCAGGAGAAAACTCCTGATCCAAGAACCATGTCATAACCTGAAGTAGATACCCCCATTTCATTGTCTCCATCGAAGTCCAAATCAGGCTGTCCAATCAAGCTGAAGTCGCCCACTTGTGTATACTTGAGTCCAAAGTCTTGAGTCCCATTCAAGTAATTTAGAACTCTTTTTGCAATAGACCAATGTCCCTCACAAGCCTTTTGCATAAACTTGGAGAGGATTCCAACAACAAATGAAATGTCTGATCTAGTAGTAGTCAGGAAGTTGAGACTTCCTACAAGTTTTCTATACTTTGTTGCATCCTAAAATTCTTTTCCTTCAATGGATGTGATCTTTAAGTTCTGTTACATTCGAGTATTCAAAGGATTGCACTCAGCCATGCCAAACTTATTCAACAGATCTCCAATGTACTTCTTTTGAGAGAGAAATATAAACTTCGAATGTTGAGTTACTTCAATACCAAGATAGCATTGAACATAGCCCAAGTTATTTGTTTCAAAAACTTTCCTCAATTCCTTATTTAGGGATGCAATGTAGCTCTCATTTTTCCCTGTCATCAAAATATCATCTACATACACCACAAGATATACAACTATTTTTCAAACTTTCTTGATAAACAAAGTTGCATCATTAAGATCATAATGTTTGAAGTTGAGTTTCAAAAGATGCTCAATTAACTTCTCATACCAGGCTCATGGTGCTTGCTTGAGGCCATACAAGGATTTTACAAGTTTTTCATACTTTGTGTTCTAGTCCCTTCACAAAAAATCCTTCTAGCTAGGACATAAAAGCATTTTATTTCATATATGCATTCAAGAAAGAAGTTTTTACATCCATTTGATGGAATTTCCAACCGTTCTGAACTTCCAAGGAAAATATTGTTTGGATGGTAGGCCATTTTTCTATGGGGGTAAAAGTCTCCTCATATTCGACCCCTGCTTTCTGTGAAAAACAAATTTCCACAACCCTCCATTTGTGCTTGTCAAGTGAGTCATCAAATTTATACTTGGTCTTGTAGACCCCCTTGCACCCAATTGGTTTGGTTCCCAATGGAGGATCAACCAACATCATATTCCTTTTGCATCACTTCTTTCCATTCATCATGAGAAGCGACTGCTTTGGAGGAAGTTGGTTCAAAATTTGTAGACAATTCAGTTCACAATCATAGGAAACATCCATATCAATAGGTGAATCAAAATCATTTACATCACCTCCATTTTTCCTGGTGGAACTTCTTGTTCCAATATTTCCAACCTCATCAAGACAAACACTTTCAAGTGTCTTTTTCATCCATATTGGAGGAACTTTCTGAGATGTCCCAGGCTACTCAATTGATTGAGTTACCGTTGAATCAATATTTAGTCTCTTAGTTCTGTTAATCACCTCACTCAAAGTGTCATCAGTGGTTGAAGCTTCATGAGGGGAGAGAGTGCTTCAAAAGAATATTCCATAGATTGATATAGTATAGGAATCCCCCCTTTAATATGTGAAATCTAATTATCAAATTATTGAAATGACTTTGCGTGCTCGAATCTATCCAAGTGATCAAGTTGTCGCTCAACAACATTGTCAGTCTTTGAATATTCAAGAAATATCACATCTCTAGATACTACAAACTTCTTATTAACTTCATGATAGAGACAGTATGCTTTGGAGGCATTTGAATACACCAAGAAGATACACCTACGACTCCTTGCACCAAGTTTGTTTCTTTGTTCCTTAGGTATCAAGGCATAAAAGGTGGAACCAAAGACCTAGAGACTCTTTACCAAAGGAATGTGGAAATGCCACATTTCATAAGGAGTCTTTTTTCTAATAGCATTAGATGGATACCTATTCTTTATATACACAACACATAGAACTGCATCAGCCCAAAACATCACTTTTACATTCTTAAAAAACATCATGGAACATACCATATTTAAAATTGTCTTATTCATTCTTTCGGCTACTCAATTATGTTGGAGATTATAAGGCACTCATGTTTGATGTTTCGTCCCATGCTGGTGAAGATAGTTTTCAAATTCATTTTAAGTGTATTATTTTCCATTATTAGTGCGAATAGTGCCAATATGAGTTTTTTCATCATTTTAAATCCATGCATGAAAATTCTTGAATGCTTGAAAAGCATCAGATTTGTTCTTTAATAAATAAACCCAATACATTCTGTTGTAGTCATCAATAAATGTCATCATATATTTATTGTCATTTGTAGAAGGAAAAGACATTGGGCCACATAAATCTGAATTAATGAGTTCAAGTTTTCTATGTGCTTTGGAATGTGAATCCTGAAATATTTATATGCTTTCCTAGAATACAAGCATCACATTGCCTAAGTTTCTTAGGAATTGTAGGCAAACCAGTAACACCATTTTTCTTCAACAATCAAATGTTTTCATAGTTCAAGTTTCCAAATCTAGCATGCCATAAAATGCTTGATGGAAATGTACCTTCATCATAGTGAGAACTGTATGAATTGTTTGTGCATGAACAGAGGTACCTCAAAACTTCACAAGTATTTCTTCTTCTTTTCCTGTCATGCTAAGTGAGTGTTTTGATTCTTTTCTGACCTCAAACTTGCCATCAAATATATGAATGGAGTGTCCTTGCTGCCAGATGTGGACCCGGTGTACTATACAACACCCCCCATTTATTTTCACTAAATGAGGACCCTTTAAAATACATAGGAAATTTATTTGTTTGATTTTATCTTAGCGTGAGTCCAAAAATTTAGGAAATAATGTTATTTCCATTTTCTCTTTGATTTATTAGTGCTCATCGCAAATCGGATAGCTTACAAGTCTAACAACTTAAAGAATATTAAGTGTTGCGACCTGCGATATGCACTAAACCCTTTTCAAGTCATATAAAAATCCTGTCACAAAAGCTTCAAACACCGCTTTAGAAAGAAATCACATCACACCTTGTAAAATGATGAACTTATAACAATTTGGTAAGAGCCGAGATGAGCCAGAATTGATGAATTAATAAAGAAAAAAGCATAAAACTTCAAATGTTTAATAAATCACGTCAACGTGATTCGTTAGCGCACTTTTAATTTTGCAGTGAATAACCAAATGCAAGTTTTATTACCGTATCGAAATTGTGATCTGCAATTTGCGCAGATCGCATTTCGCAAAATTCATCAGTAACATAAACCATAAATAATAGAAATAGTTTTGAGTTGTGTTATGCGATAATGATAACTATTTATCAAGTGCATGAAATGATTCATTTCTAATCAACCAGATATAAGATCTAATGTCTTAAATTGATCGAATAGACATTTCACGTAAAGATGTGTAAGAGATTAGATTGGAAGAATTATGGGTGATTAACATCGTTTAATGGGAGTAAGGTTTGAAAGATTCATATCTACTTCGAGCGTGTTTTGAATGATTGAATGTCGGATTTGTGATTATATTGCTCTAACTCTATCCATCTCTCCATTTACCTCAGATCTAAATTTTTCTCTGTTCACTTGAATTCAAGAAACCACTTAACGGAGAAAGGATAACATGGATGAACAAGAAAAGCAAGGAAATTCCCCAAGCATCATCTACTAAAGACTCAGATATGTCTGCCTTATTCTCAGATACCACCTGCAACATGGAGTCAATGTACCAACCACTTGAACATGGATTGTGGCAGTTCCTTGAGAATGAAAACCCAAGGGTAATAACCAAAATTGCTACAGGAGGCGCATTAGTTTCCTCAGACCCATCTTATTTTGATGTTTCATTCTCATTCCTTCATAAAGAAGCAATGAGGCTGAAGATTCTTCTATATACAGATATGGTTAAGTGGGTAATTGACCACTTGAACATAGACGATAGGACATTTAAGAATTCAACGGACAATAATATGGGTTCATTTACGACAGAATATTTAAGGACAATGTATCACTTACCCATCCTTGAATAGAACTATGACAAAGCTTTTGCCCAAACCTTTACAAAGAAACATCCAGACCTGATGAAAGTTATAAAGGAATGGAAGGATGACCAAGGCAAGCTAAAACATGACAAACTCAGTATGTACCCGGTAGCACAAATTCCTTCCCCTTATTGCTATTCTATTGGAATGTTGTGTAGATTATTTGCAAAGCCTGATACTACTAGGTTTTCCATAGACTGGATCCCATTAATTGATGCAATCGTCAATTCTTTAATTCTGAATTGGGAAAATATATTGTCTTATAATTTGGCTAGAAGTATCATGGAATATAGAAGTAAAAGAATTGTTTCCTCCAAGGAAATACCCCTCTTTTACATGAGTGCCTATTTCATGGATGCAATTTTCTTTTTTTTCAAGTTTTCCTACCAATCCACCTTTACCACAGAGCCCTTTGGGAGTCAGATTTTCATCTACATTCTTACAAATTTTCCATAGAGTCATACTACCTATGCACCAGATTATATTCAATGAGAAAGCCCCTAGGATTTCCAAAGAATCTAGTACAAACATTTTTTTTGTTGCCAGATGGTTTTCTTAAGAGAGTTTCAACTATGTCAGAGTTTTCGGGAGTTATCCTTCTCCCCACATCCTGCCCTATTATGTTCCTGACAAGCTACTTGCTAGAGAAATTACTTACCAACTTGTAGTAAATGGTATTTCGAGGCCACTCAAAGATGCCAAGAAGGCCATTTGGCCTAATTTCCCTTTGCAGTACGGTACTTTTTCACTTTTTGATATTGGTCACACCTTCAAGGAATTTTTAAATGTTAATTTATTTAATTTGGTTGTAATGCCAATGCGGCCATATGAACCCAATGTTGTGATTAAGAATTTTACCAAAGAGATGAAATTGAAGCCTTTTCTAAGAGAGATAGATAGATTTGATGATTTCTTTCAAGGCAGTAAATTTTTACAAATGTACTAAAAATTGCACCGAGTCAGCTCAATAAAGATGACTTTGAAGACTTTCAAGCATACATAAACAAGAGATTAGAAATGATTCCTTTGGATTTATTTACTATTGAAGATGTCAACAGACCGACTCCAAGTATTAGCTTGGATAATGAAGCGAAAGACATGTCTAAAGATGAGTCAGGGAAATCAAAACATAATTCCTAGAATTCGGATCATTCTGATAATGAATCTAAAATAGAAATGAGAGCCCAGAAAAAGTAATTGATAATGTTGGCAATATGATTTCTATGTCTTAATATGTTGTCCTTGATGGCAACTCTCTAGTAAAATATGGAGTATATGTCTTTAGTAGAAGCTCAGGAGTCTATTAGGGGGCATTACCATGTTATTAGCCCACAATATTGAGCGTTGTGTCGTCTATTTGATTCCGTGCAAGAAAACCACCTGCAATTGTGTGGTTTTGACTCATGGTATTGGTAAAGGCTAAATCTATATAACGAGAAGAAGATCATAGTGCAAAGGGGTGCATGTGTAAGGGCTATCACTAAGATTTCTCTCTAAAGTATATATGCATAGGATGAACTCTGTTTTATTGATAAATCTAAAGTTATGATGCACCCTTGGATAGATTGATGGATCAAGATCTCTAGACCTGAAATGACTATATTCTTGCATGATCCATTGAAGAGATGATTAGATCTGAGACCTCACGCATGTTTGCTAAAGTGGAGTGAAGAAATTTGGGTAAGTTCTATAGATCTGAAAACATTCTATTGAATTAATATTTACAGATCTATATGCTAGTTCGTATCAGTTGTTGGGCCGTTAATATGCCATTATTATTATCACTTGTGAACGCTTATTCCACCCATTTCTACCATTCTTCATCACGTCATTTATTATAATTTATTATTTAAATCTATTTTATAATGATTTATGCTCTTATGAATGAATATTATTTATTCTCCTTTATTTATAATAAATTGAAGATTATGTATGATTTTATCAATGATAGTTTTAATAAATCAGTTGTAACATTATTCACCATTTTTAGCCTCCAAGATAATTTCCAGATTGAAGATTTGATCATTAAAAGTGCCAACTCAGAAATGCGCTGGAATAAGGAGTGACAGTTTTGCGGTTGAGATTCTGAGCAAATGAAGATGAATCTGGAAAATCCGGAACATGGGTTTTGTCCAGGACGGACCCAATTAACTTTAATCTAATAGCATCGCTTGCCAAAATTACCTTCAGGCCTAAGAGAAATCTAGGTTCTTTGAGCATGATTTCTTCATATTCGGTGTTGCACCGTCCCCCCCTCTTTTGATCTTCAAATTTAAAGCCAAATTCGCCTTTGTTCTTGTTGGATCAAATGTTGGAAGCAACCAATTTTGTAACAGAATCATGTTGTAATTTCCTCATGACAACTACCGTCTTCTATTTAAACTTAATAGAGATCAAGAGAGAAGACTTTTGAGATGATCTTGTTGGATTCGAATGATGGAATTGAGGATCCGTACCTTAGAGATTCAAGAGTCGAAAGATGGATTATTCATGATATAGGATTGTTGCATTTCATATTTAATTTCTCAACGTTGTAATGATTTCACAATTTTTCACAATTTGAGGATGAATAAATAAAAGGGTTGTTGTTCATTCACCTGATCTGAAGTAGCCCAGCAGCATCCGCTGGTGGCTAAGGGCCCAGCCTTTGGTGGATTATGCTGTTGTTGTATCATATCTTTCCAATTTCCGCCGTGTGATGGTTTGATTTAGTTCCTATTTCTTTGAATCGTATTGCCTTACAGTTTCATGTTCTTGCAGCAAGCTGTTATGATATTTTATGAAATTGTTTTATTGCACAAGTTGAGATTGAATCGTGTGGCTGTTCTTTTCCATCATAACAGAGATTATTATCCTTCTCAACGTATATTGTTATGCTGCTCATTTCAAATGTAAAGCTTCGTTGTTCATTTCAGATTGTTGGTTATTCGATTCCACTAATTAGAGTTTGTTGTCCAGATTTATTAAATATGATTCGTTGTTTAATTCCTTTAATTATAAGTTTGTTGTCCATTTACTTCGTTGTTTAGTTTGGTTGATTAATTGCAAGAGTTTGCTTTTAAAGAGCTTTCCTAGTTTACTTTCAATGGCAGCTTTCCATTTCCTGTTATTTGCATTATCTTTGCTTTGGTGTGAAGAACGATCTGAAACTGTAGTGGGCATTGGCATTTGCTGTCTAGTCCCCAGATTAATGATCTGTTCCTTGGTTACTTTTGGTTACATCGGTTTCCAAAGGGATGAGTTATTGTTACTGGACCCTTGACTGATACATTGCTTATTTTTCCGAATGCATGATTTAAGTCTTAAAGTGCTTTGTTGTAAGTAGATTTTATTCCCAGCTTTCATTTACTTTTGGATTTTAAGCACTATACTGCAAAACATTACTCTTGAATAAATAGCCGCCTCAGACTGAGTACACTCTTGAAACAAAAGTCGTCCCTGGGTTGACAATTAATGTGAGGTAATTAGGAGTTACAAAGACACCTTTTTATCGCTCCACATTTTGGCGCCGTTGCCGGGGAGAGTGTAGCCATTTCTGAAGAGTAGTGTGAATCTGATGAGTGCCTGCTAGGGAAGAGTTGGATCTTAAAAACGGAAGGTAAGAACCTACGTGCGGAGCATGTAAAAGCCCTGCTCCACTATCCGCTTTCCTAACAGATTTGTTGTTGCTTTGTTGGGTAGAAATAGATGTTTGAATTTTTGTGTGAATGATTAGGAAAAAGATAGAAATTTTTAAAAAAATGGATCACATGATCTCATGCAAGTGGTGATGTAAGCACCACCCATTCACTAACCGATTGACAGGAACATTTGAAGAAGGAGCCTCGAAGAAACACATGAAAAACATCTTATATTATGATAAGAAATGGCTCACGTTTCTACTTTTGAATTTCCTATCAAAGATCTAGGAGGAGTGATACAAATACACATAATTCCCCCATCTTTACCAAATTTTCATGGTTTAGCAAATGAAGATTCAGATACATTCTTATTTGAGTTCGAAATACTTTGTAAAGGATATGATTATTGTACTAATGATCAAAGATTGAAAGTGTTTCCTCTTACTCTAAAAGGAGCAGCTCTCCGATGGTTCATGAGCCTAGGTGGGAATTGCATCCAATCATGGGAGGACATGAAGAACATATTCTTGAAGAAGTACCAAGACTATTGCAAATCCAATGAAGATATTTTCAGTATGATACAAGGGGAAGATGAAAGTTTGGAGAACTATGTAGATCGATTTCAATATAACCTTCAAAAATCAAAGCATAAGCATTTGGAAAAAGAGATCTTAAAAACACTCATTCTTAAAGGAATCAAAGATGAATTTTTAGAACTCTTAAATCTGATAGGAAAAGGTGATGTTTTTCAGTTATCATATGATGATGTTTGTGAGTTGTGCATAAGGTATTCAAGAGGAATCTCCAAGGCTGGTAAGAATTCTAGAGATGTTTGTTCTTTCTTTTCCAAATCTGCTACAAGAATAGGAGACATAAGAGCTGAAATCAATGATTTATTTGAAAATTTTAAACTTGATTTTATTAGCTCTCTAAGCGCAAAATTGGACGTTTTGCAGGTTCATAAAAATGAAGAATTTGATGAAGTGTTTTTCCCTCATGACCAAAAGGAGCAGCCCATAGATGGTTACTCTTCCTTATCTAGGATGGAAGTATCATATCAAAGAGGTGAGGAAGCTGCAACAAGGTCAAAACCATGGAAATCATGGCCTACAGGTATGGTTCAAAACACTTCTTCTCCATTCTCTTACTTGCATAATCCATTATGGAATACTCATGTTCTAGGGCAGCCATGTCAATTTCAATATAAGCACCAATCTTATCTACAAGTTTGGCATGGTTCACCTTATGATTGCATGACTACTCTCCCTCATCTTGTAGCACAAGCACATTCTCCATATTCTCCACCAGCTCTTTCACAACATTCTGCTTGCATATCAAATTTATCCACTCAACCCAACCAACCACATCATCACAATGCTCCATTCCATACACAATTTCCTACTCAACTAATTCCACACCCTCACCACAATAAACTAGTACAACATACTTACAGTGTTGAACTGCCAAATTTACCCACCCTTCCCACCCATTCTATCTCACATGCGCCATTAGAGAAAACTTACAATGAGATTCAGAATGTTTCAAATTCAAAAATTGTAGAAGTTATGGAAGAAAATGAGCTTACTTCTAGTTTGCATCAACAAACCATTTTAAAAGCTCAAGAACCTCATGGTATGATGAGAAATCAAGAAAGTAATGGATATATTGAAGATTGGTTTCACTCCATCACGTGTTTGCATCATCACTCCATACTTCAACAATTTTTGACAACATCTTTTCAAGGGAAGTTGGCTTCTCATACCCTAATTTTTATCAACATGCATTTTTCAAATTTGGGTATGTATATATTGGAAGCCTTATTTCTAAAATGGTTCCACTGGAAATACTCTTATACATAAACATATTCGATTCTCAAAGAAGAGTAGGATAGTGGAGAAAATAAAATAAAATAAGGACATAAATAAATGCATTTTGTTTTTTTTGTAAAAATAGTTGTTTTTTTGTTGCAACACGCTATCGAAATCAACATCGGTGATAAATATTTCAATTTATTTGTGTATGTAGATGAATTATATTGCAAATAAAAATTCTATAAACACTTATATTCATTTTTTTATCACCAATTTGAAAAAATTCTTGACTATCATTTTTTTGGCTTGCGGGCTTGATGAATTTTCTGGAAAAACAGTCGGGACAGTCATGTTTTGAGGGACCAAAAATGAATATTTTTAAAACCTGTTTCTACCCTAGGTAGCCCTTGATGTCTACTTTCTAACCCAATTTAAATCAGTCAATTTGGATTTGAAACGAAAAAGTTAGAACCAAAACATTGACCGGATGTCTAGCGGGCAGCTTAGGAACAGAGTTGGGACAGTCAGTTTTTGGAGGCCTAAATGAATGAATTTTTAAAACCTGTTTCTATGGTATATTCCCCTATGAATCTAGGTTCCAATGCAATTGGAATCACTCATTTTCGATATCGTATGGGAAGGTTATGATCAAAATACTGACTGTCTATCGTAAATCAGCACCCTTAAAACTCTGTTTTTCCGGATGTTCCTTACATTGTTTGACCTATCAATTCTTCTTTTCTTCAAAACCTGTTTCTATTGGAGATAAATAAATGAATCTAATTTCATTTCCAATTTGAATCATTTGAATCCAACATCAAACGAAGAATCTATGCTTGAAATATCAATCGTTGGTCTAGATTGGGTAATTGAAAATGACTATGTTATGCAGGCTGTTCTAACTAAAATTGACATATCATATCATTGAATTTCTAAAACCTGTTGCTACTGGAGATAACCCTTTGAATTAGCTCTCATTTTGCTTTGGAATCACTCAATTTCGACGAAAAACAAAGAAGTTGTGATTAAAACACTGCAGGTTAGCATGATTGGCCACTGCTCTCCCGCAAGTGACAGATAAATTTTACTTTGTTATTTTCTCAATGGATTTGTTATAAAGAGTAACTACTTGTTGTTTTTTTTCATAATTCTTAGATTAGGGGAGCCCGATCACCTCTCTTTCTCCATGATTTAATGTTTTATTGCAGGTAGACACTCGTTTTTTGCAGGTCCTAGGAGAAAAAGAAGGTCAATTTATGGACGAGTAATTCTTGAAACAAATTTTGATAAAACAAAGGAATTTCATCCAACTCATTACCCAACGGATTCATAATAGAACAAATGAAGAATTGATTTCAATTTGAAGATTCATGTCTTATCCCTGCTGCCAAAACATTTTTCAAAGAGATCATTTTTTTTGACATAACATCATAGTTGTTGTAACTTAATTTAGTTATTTACATATTGTTTTTAAATAAAATGTTGTTTCTTTTCTAATTTCTCTTATATTTTTTGTTTCAGGTGTTGCTTCATTCAAAGTGTAACTCATCCTCAGCATCAATGCTGTGAACAACGAATTTGTTTTTTTGCATGTTTGCATTTTATGATCGACATTTGCATTTTCACACTTTTTTTTGTGTGTATTTTTGTTTTTTTTTTGTGCATTTCCTTTGAGGAACACCACTTTTTGAGTGTTTTTGCTGTTCATTCAAAAGAGCAACACTTTGGGATTATTTTTTAGAGCAACCTTTTCTTCCTCTTGTGGGACTATTCCTAGTTCATCTCAACCACATTTTACTGATTCCCCTTCATGGCATGAAGTACACTATTTTTACGAGGACAAGAATTATGGATTCTATTGAAGTGAGTTAATATCCTTCACGTTATGATCTTTAACAGGACAGCTCCTTGATGATAGATTATTTTTAAAAAGGGACACAACTATTTATATACTACTTTACTGCATTGTTTTCTGTTGAACATGATATTGATTGATCATCTTAATACCATGCTGGTTCCACCCTTCTGGATTATAATCTTCTCTGTCTGTAATAAATGAGATTATGGGTATATGTTTCTATTGACATGTTCAACTTCTTCCACCATCCCTGCTCTTAAGGAGTACTGAGCCTCTCTCTTTTTATCATAAAATTGTGTAATAACAACAAAATTTTGTTCATAGATGGAGGATAGGGGGTCTCATTACGAGCCAGCCTACCATGTTCATAAGGTTGTAAGAAAGTGACATTCCCATTATGGCCACCACACCAGGGTTATGATCCATGGGATAGTCAAATTATCCTTGGAACAGGAGGTCTCATCACGAGCCGGCCTGATCACTTTTGCTACATCCCAGTGAATGGCAGTGTGGTTATCTGGTTACCACGCCAGCACATTGATCTCTTCTGTAGAACAACAATGTAACTCTCTAGTTATAAATTGAGGATTCTCGCTCATATGGGTTAAAAAGCAACCCTGCCGAGGCTATGGACGCCTGCTGGCAGCAGCGGCTCTGCTTATGGTATTGAAGTTATATCTTATCGTCAATTATTATCATAATACCCTTTTCTTATTTTTTTCTTTTTATCAGAGAAGTTATTTCCTTAACTTTTTCCCTATTTTGAACCTTTATGCATGAGAAATTGTTTTATGATCAATCGCATCATTTTCAGCTAGCATACTATCAGTAAAGCATCTTTTTGGCATATTGTTGTTCTTTTTCTCTTTTTCATCACCTATCATCAATTCAAAGCGTCCTATCTCTTATTCATAACTATCTTTACACACTCTGCTCTCATTATAATCATAACCCTCGTTGTCCTATCATTGATATGTGTACTCTGCTTCATTCACTGATATATTGTTCATTCACGTGCCTTGACGTCAGCATAACCCCTCTCATACGCTTTATGGTCATGGCATTCCTTTTCCAATTGGAGGGGGGAATGTATGCATTATGGGATTGCATGCGATATGATTACTGCACTCTACCATCACTTGTTGATTTTCCAAAATATTAGTATTGCATGTATACATAAGTTTTTTTGATTGAAATTTTTGCATGCATCTTATCTATTGCTTACACTATGGATTCAAGAACATTGTATGCCAAATAGTGCTTTGTTTGCAGGAAAACAACAAGTATGGGCAGAATTCTATTCATAGCATGACCACACTATTGCACTTAACAGAAGAGGCTCGCGAACGTGAAAAATTCTTCAGACATGATGTGCTTACCTGGATTCCACCTTTTGCATCACTTTCAGCACCAACTCTGCCTACATCAGCTTCAACAACTGCCAGTCCATATATGTCATTCCACATTTTTGGAGGTAAAACTTGAGGTAAAATCGCATAATTTTCTGATTTATTACGAATTTAGGAGAATTTCAAAAAAATCCATTTTGAGCATCATTTATCATCCTTCAGTCCACATCTATACCACTCCCTATTTTTCAGCGGCGTATCATTTTCGAGTATGGGGGAGCGTTCCTTTCATTCATTTCTTTCTTATGACCATGTTATTCATATTCTTTATCATCCATTGCTATTCTTATTCATTCTCAACACCTCCCTTATTCCATGTTGTTTTACACCAAGCATAGAATTCAATAGCTGGTAGCAACCACCCCTATTTGTTTTCTAGCATCGCATGAGGGCATGCTAATTTTCAGAGAGGGGGAGGAATTGTTACGCATGATGGATGTTTTCTATTTTCTTTCTCATTTAAGGCACACAATTTCAGTGTAGAAATTGATTTCCATAATATTTTTAAAACTATGAACTCAATTCTTGTGATTTTTGGAAAACACAGACGTATCATTAATACAAACCCAGACAATTTCAAGATAAATTGGTTCATAAAATTTCAGAAATCATGCACTCTCAGCTACAGTCATTTTGTTTATATCTCATGATCCATGCATCAAGACAGTCTGATTTTTTGATCATAAAGGCATTCATATATTATAAATTTACTTGCCAAATTTCAACAAAAGCTGGTTTGTAGTTTTTGAGAAAATGGTTAATGAAGTTTGTTGTTACTTATATCATATTTTGTTGCAACTTCATACATATAGTTGAATGTCAATGTAAAAATTGTTATACCTTCATCAAGATTACTAAAAGTGAATATTCATTAATTAAGGAAGAATTCATTTGTTCTATCCATTTCATGAGCTGAGATGAACATATTTTTTATTGCTTGGTTAACACATGGGTTTTTGCCTTTGGGTTGCATGAGGACATGCAATATATTCAGGTTTTCGTTGCATGAGGACATGCAACATATTGAGTGTGGGGGTATGTTGGGCCGTTAATATGCCATTATTATTATCACTTGTGAACGCTTATTCCACCCATTTCTACCATTCTTCATCACGCCATTTATTATAATTTATTATTTAAATCCATTTTATAAATGATTTATGCTCTTATGGATGAATATTATTTATCTTCCTTTATTTCTAATAAATTGATGATTATGTATGATTTTATCAATGATAGTTTTAATAAATCAGTTGTAACATTATTCACCATTTTTAGCCTCCACGATAATTTTCAGATTGAAGATTTGATCATTAAAAGTGCCAACTCAGAAATTCGCTGGAATAAGAAGTGACGATTTTGCGGTTGAGATTCTGAGCAAATGAAGAAGAATCTGGAAAATCCGGAACATGGGTTTTGTCCAGAACGGACCCAATTAACTTTATTGAAGAACGGTTTGCCCAAATTCGGCTTGTATTGAGAGATACGCAGGTTTCTTTGGACACGATTTTCTCAGATCTGTTGTTGCGGCCGCCCTCCAAATCTCAGCTGCAAAGCCAAATTCGCCTTGTTCTTGTTGATCAAATGGTTAGAAGCAAACCAATTTTGTAATAGAATCATGTTGTAATTATCTCTATTGTAACCACTCTCTGCTCTCTTTGTATTTAAATCAGAACAGAGATCAGAGAGGAGAAGGACTTTGAGGATGATTTCAGATGGAAAAATGATGGAATTGAGGATTCAGACTTAGAGATTCAAGAATGAAGATGGATTATTCATGATAGGATAGGGATTGTTGCATTGCCATTGTAATCTTCAAAGCTTTTGCTATTGTAATGATTTCATAATTTGAGGATGAATAAATAAAAGGGTTGTTGTTCATTCACCTGATCTGAAGTAGCCCAGCAGCATCCGCTGGCGGCTAAGGGCCCAGCCTCTGGTGGAGTATGCTGTTGTTGTATCATATCTTTCCAATTTCCGTCGTGTGATGGTTTGATTTAGTTCCTATTTCTTTGAATCGTATTGCCTTTACAAAATTGTTCTCATAGCAAGTCAAGGTCACTATTGTATGAAATTGTTTATCCGATCTAAGTTGAGATTGAATCGTGAGTCGTTTTTTTCCATCATAACAGTAGGGATTATTATCCTTCTCAACGCATAATAATATGTCAGTCATTTCAAATGAAGCTTCGCCGTTCATTTCGCATTGTTGGTTATTCGATCTCCACTAATTAGAGTTTGTTGTCCAGATTTATTAAATATGATTCGTTGTTTAATTCCTTTAATTATAAGTTTGTTGTCCATTTACTTCGCTGTTTAGTTTGGTTGATTAATTGCAAGAGTTTGCTTTTAAAGAGCTTTCCTAGTTTACTTTCAATGGCAGCTTTCCATTTCCTGTTATTTGCATTATCTTTGTTTTGGTGTGAGAGACGATCTAAGGCTGTAGTGAGCTTTGGCATTCACTGTTTAGCTCCCAGACCCGTGGTCTATGCTCTAATTTCCTTTACATCAGTTTCCAAAAGGATGAGTTATTATTACTGGACCCTTGACTGATACATTGCTTATTTTTCCGAATGCATGATTTAAGTCTTAAAGTGCTTTGCTGTAAGTAGATTTTATTTCCAGCTTTCATTTACTTTTGGATTTTGAGCACTATACTGCAAAACATTACTCTTGAATAAATAGCCGCCTCAGACTGAGTACACTCTTGAAACAAAAAGTCGTCCCTGGGTTGACAATTAATGTGAGGTAATTAGGAGTTACAAAGACACCTTTTTATCGCTCCACATCAGTAAAAGCGCGTATATACGCGGGTTTGCTTCAGAAAAGGAGCATATGGAAGTTAGGGTTTTCTGAAGCTTATTGCAGAGGTTTTCTATTATTTATGCTATTATTTATGTTGTCTGTCAATGAAGTCTTCATGCAGATCTGGGTTGCTTGAATATTGTACATGCTGCTAAGTTGAATATGTCCAAATTTGATCAATAAGTGAGTAAACATGGTTAATGATGACTGAATGCTTAAGGGTTATGCATTTCTGAAAAGATGTCTGACTAAAAGCCTTAGATATGGATCTGAGATAGATCATATTCTGAAAAATAGTACTCTTAGATCTATACGTGGGTTGGTGTTAACGAAAGCACGTATACATGCTAGTTCAGTGAAGAAAATTAGTGTATGCATTTTAAGATGATAAATGTTCAGGGTTAAGTTTGATTTTGCATATTGATTCTGAATTCTGAGTTATTTCTGAGATCTAGTTACAGTGATCTCACTGTCTGGTTTGATGTATTGGGTGAAGTTTATTATTGTTGATCTTTGTGAAGGGTTGTGTTGAAGCTGTGTGATCCAGTATGAAAATTGATGAAACATGGTTTGTAGTGTTTCTGAGGGTTGAAGCCTTCAGTACAGAAGTAGAAGCTTCCTTCCAGTAGAAGTTGGTGTTCTGATCAAGGGGTTGAAGCTCCCTTATAGTAGTGGTTGGTAAATGAGTTCAGGGGGTTGTATCTCCCTTCCAGTAGAGGCTGGAAAACAAGAGAAGGTTGCAACCTTGGTAAATGAGTTTAGGGGGTCATAACTCCCTTCTAGTAGCAACTGGAAAACAAGGGAATGTTGCAACCTTCTGTAGGTAGATGCTTGTGTACTGATATGATTTTGTGTCAGTACAAAATTGTAAACAGTTTTCCATTTAATAAATATTCAACACAGAGAAGACAACAGTGGTGGTTTTCTCCCGAATTGGGTTTCCACCTTAAATCTTGGTGTTCATGTGTGCTGCTCTTGTGTGATGTTTTATTATGTTTTTACTGCACATATTTTTTGATTATCTAACAGATGCATGACTGATAAACTGAGTTAAATATTGTTTCTAAAAAGTGTTTCTAAACAATAAAATTATATCAGTATATGCTAGCTTCTTTTGGTATATGCGCGTGTATATGCGAGCTGGGTTCATAAAAGCTGCGTATGGAATTCAGTAAAGAAAAAGTAAAAGATTTTAGTAAGCTCTAAATATTGATTACCCCCCCCCTTCTTAGTATTTTTCCCAACAATTGGTATCAGAGCAGGTCCTTCTGAAGAAGCTTAATCGCTAGAAGGAACATCAGCTAAGATGAGAAATCAAGATGGGAGAGCATCCATTAGGCCTCCTCTTTTCAACGGAAACAATTTAATATTTTGGAAGACAAGGAAAAGATCCAATCTTCAGTCTCTTGGAGCAGATGTATGGGCTATAGTTGAAGGAGGTTATCAATATCTAGCATCAGTTCCAACAGATGCAGCAACAAGAAAGAACTATGAAACCAATGCAAAGGCGGTCAATGCATTATTGGGAAGCATGATTGAATCCGAATTTTTCAAAGTCATGCAGTTGAATACAACAAAGGGGATATGGGATAAAATCATTCTAAGCTATGAAGGTGATACCAAGGTAAAAAGTGCTAAACTCCAAACTCTCAAAATTCAATATGAAAATCTCAGTATGCATAGTGAGGAAAACATTGCTAGTTTCTTTTTACATCTAGATTTTATTATAAACCATATGAGAAATCTGGGTGAAACCATAATTGATACTACTCTGGTAGAAAAGGTTTTAAGATCTCTAACTCCCAAATTCGAGTCTAAAGTGTCTACTATTGAGGAAAAGCGGGATCTAAAAAATCTTAATGTTGTTCAACTTCATGGCATTCTGACTGCTTGTGAAATGAGAAAAGGAGGTCCATCTAAAGTCAAAGAAGTTGTCTTTAGAGCTGCTGCAAAAGGAAAAGAAGCAGAAGAACAAGAAGGATGAGGGTATATTTCAGAAGAAGATGAGATAAATTTTGTAAAGAAGCTACAACTTGGCATTGGAAGGTTCAGAGGTAAGATTCCTTTTAAATGTTTTTCTTGTGGAAGAGTTGGTCATTATGCTGCTAAGTGTCCTCATAAAGAAAAACATGAAAAAGGAAAGGAAGTGGAAAAAGGAAGTAAGAATCGATTTATCAATAGAAAAGGTTATTATACTCATGAATATAGTGATGGGCTATCAAATAGTGAAGAAGGATAATCTGATCAAGATGTTAGACTAATCATGGCCTTTCAAAAAGATTCTAGTGAGGTAGCTAAAGATACCTTTATGGATGCACTAGAATAAAATGATTTTCTTGAAGAAATAAATCAATTCAAAATATGTTTGGAAGAAAACAAAATTGCCATAGATTCTCTAAAGAATCATCTTATAGAAAAGGAGAAACACAATGAAAAATTAGAATGTGAAATAGCAAGTCTAAGAAAGGAAATTGAGAAAGTGAAAACTGTAAATCTTAGATTTGCTAAAGGATCTGAAACCTTAGATGAAATTATCAAGGTACAACGCTCTCCTCTTATAAAGACAGTTCTTGGATATATCAGAGAATCCTCTCAGTCTTCAGCACCAAGCTATCTAAATGTAGTTAAAGCCAGCCTAAAACATTCTATCTGTCAGCAACAGAACAAAGAAACTTCACAGGTAAAGCATGACCTCTTCAATAAAAGGAAGAACAATAGCAAAAATATCAATCAACAGGTAAACACAAATATAAGGTTTCAAGTTATTATGAATTTGGCTTTTGTGATCCATAAATTATGTATCAAATCTTTTGGTGAAAATCACATTCGAGTGAAATTTCTTCTTTGATGGACAATGTTTCTTATGTCACAATTTTAGTCATAAAGTTGTTCAATGTGTTGCATACAAAACCATCATGACCAGAGAAGCAAGAAAGCAAAGAAATGAGACTAGAATAAAGAAGAATACTTATTAAAAAAATTCTCCTCTTCAAAATGAAATTGAATGTTCTTATTGCAATAACTTTGGACATGAAGAATATGAATGCAGAAGCAAATTTCAGCCAAAAGAACATATACCTTCAAATTCCAAGGTATGGAGAAATAGGACTTACAATTTGAAAGTTGTGGCATAATTTATTTGCTGAAGGGGAAGAAAATCAATGGTACATTGATAGTGGATGTTCAAAACACATGACAGGTGATAAAAATAAACTCCTTTCATACAATGATCTAGAAAAGGAAAATAATGTCACCTTTGGAAATGATACTCCTGCTATCATTAAAGGAAAAGGTTCTATTTTTCTAAAAGAAAAGGTAAAAGCTAACAATGTTATGTATGTGGATGGATTAAAACATAACCTGTTGAGTGTGAGTCAAATGTGTGATCAAGGAAATGAAGTTGTCTTTAGTTCCAAAGAATGTGTGGTACGTGAACTTGACATAGGAAAAACAGTAATAAAGGGAACTAGAACACCAAGAAATCTTAATGTATTAAAAGGTTGCAAAGAACAATGTTACTTGGGTAAATCTTCAGAAAATTGGTTATGGCACATAAGATTGGGGCATCTAAGTTTCTCTCAAATCAGAAAATCTAGCAGACTCAAAGCGGTTTGTGATCTTCCCAGAATCACTCTGCCTAAAAGTACCAAATGAAAATCTTGCCAATTAGATAAGCAAACCAGAGTACAATTCAATGCCAAAGAAGGATCAACAAGTAAGCCTCTTGAACTCATACAAACTAACTTATGTGCACCTATGAGGAAAAATTCACCCCGTGGAGAACAATACTATATTATTTTTATTGATGACTTCTCTAGAATGTGTTGGATTGGTTTACTAAAACACAAAGATGAAGCAATTGAAAAATTTCAGATCTTTAAAGCCTTGGTTGAAAATAAATTAGATCTAAAAATAAAATGTCTTAGATCAGACCGAGGAGGGGAATATATATCAAATGAATTATTTTATTTATGTGAACAACCTGGCATAAAAAGGACAGTTTTCTGTAGCTAGAACCCCACAACAAAATGACGTGACAGAAATAATCAATAGAACAATTCAAAAAATGGCTCGTTCGATGCTTGATGAATCTGGAACTCCTGATACCTTTTGGGGAGAAGCAGCACATACCGCATTAAATATTCTTAACAAGGCTCATGTTCTTGTGAATAGTGATAAAACTCTTTATGAGCTATGGTATGGAAATCTTCCCACTGTATAGCATTTTAGAGTTTTTGGAAGAAAATGTTTTATCAAGAAAAATGATTAAAAACTTGGTAAATTTCAACCTAGAGCAGATGAAGGAATATTTCTTAGTTAATCTTCTAGAAGTAAAGCATATAAATGTTACAATAAAAGACTTCGGAAGATTTTTGAATGCATTGATGTTGTAATTGATGAGTCTCTCTTAGCTCCTAAAAGGGAAATACCAACAACAAATGAAGATGATGATGATGTATATCCTCCTACATCAACTAGGAACAACATGGAAGAGGAACCCTATGAAGCAACAGAAGATGATATATCTGAAAAAGCTCCATCTAGGTATGTTCAAAAGAATCATCCAGAATCTCAAATTTTGGGAGAAAAGGGATCAGGTGTCCAAACAAGAAGAACTCTTGTAGGATCTCCTAGCTAGCTGGAATTTCTATCCACTATTGAACCACAAAATGTCAATCAATATAGCAAAGATGAATGTTGGATTCAAGCCATGAATGAAGAACTTGATCAGAATGAAAAGAATCACACTTGGGAATTAGTTCCAAGACCTCATGAAAAAAATGTTATTGGAACAAAATGGATATTGAAAAACAAGTTAAATGAAAATGGAGATGTTATTGGAAACAAAGCTAGACTTGTCTGTAAAGGGTATGCTCAAAAAGAAGGTATAGACTTTGAAGAAAAATTTTCTCCTATAGCTAGACTTGAAGCCATAATAATGTTTCTTTCCTTTTCAAGCTTTCAACAATTCAAAGTTGATCAAATGGATGTTAAATCTGATTTCCTCAATGGTGATCTAGAAGAAGAAGCTTATATAGAAAAACCAAAAGGATTCATTTTGGGAAATGATGAAAAACTTGTTTGCAAACTTAAAAAGGATTTATATGGTCTCAAACAAGCTCCAAGGGCATGGTACTATCATATTAACAAATACCTTCATCAACAAGTTTTTTCAAAGGGATCTGCTGATAGCAACTTATACACAAAAATTGAAAATGATAAACTATTGATTGCAGTTGTATATGTTGATGACATCATTTTTGGGAGTAACGAAGAGTCCATGAGTCAGAAATTTTCTTCTATTATGTAGCAAGAATTCGAAATGTCTTTACTTTGGGAACTAACATTTTTTCTTGGCTTACAAGTGCAACAAGCAACAGATGGCATATTTTATTAACAAGAAAAATATATTAAGAAAATTCTAAAGAAGTATGGGATGGAAGACTGAAAACCTGTAATTACACCAATGGTAACTGGGTGTAACCTCATTTCTCATGATGATTCTCCCATAGTGAATCAACCAAAATACAGATCCATGATTGGAAGTCTGCTTTATCTAACCGGGACAAGACCTGACATTATGCATGCAGTTGGGATTGTTTGAGGATTCGAAGTTAATCTAAAAGAGTCACACCTTCAAGTTGTAAAAATAATATTCAAATATCTACAAGGGACTCAAGACTTTTGTCTATGGTATCCAAATAGTGTTGATCTCACTCTTTATGCTTAGACAGATGTGGATTGGGATGGAAATGTTGATGATCGAAAAAGCACTAGTGGTGGTGCATTCTATATGGGGCCCTGATTAGTGTCTTGGTTCATCAAGAAACAAATTTCTATTGCCTTATCCACAACAGAAGCATAATATGTGGTTTTTGCATCATGTTGCACACAACTAATTTGGATGATGCATACTTTACAATACATTCAAATCAAATGTGCACCTCCCATCTCCATTTTTTGTGATAATACAAGTGTCATTAGTATCTCAAAGAATCCTCTTATGCCAAGACCAAGCACATTCCTATCAATTATCACTTCCTATGTGAACAAGTGCTTGAAAAAAAGGTTAAAATGGAGTATGTTCCCCCCAAAGAACAAGTTTTTGATATATTTACTAAACCTCTTCCAAGGAAAGAATTCGAATATCTGAGACAGAAGCTGGGAGTTGTCTCTACCTCTCTGATCAAAACTTCTTAATTTCAGAAGATTAAATTCGATATGCTGGTTTCATAAAGTTGAATCACGTATATACGCAAGTTTCTATGCATAAAACCGCGTATGGGTTTTGCTGACAAATATTATTTAGGTCAACATTCAAAACAGATGTGGTGCTATTGGGTAATCACTGTTTTGATCTAGTCTTCATATTTCTGTATAATTCTATGATATTTATCTCTTTGATATAGATGCTTTGATGAATTGGTTGTTAAAAGTGTTTAGGATGCACAAGCTTAGGGGGAGCACCTACCTTGTTGAAGAGGATGCGTTGTTGCCATTCTGATTTGGTTTCTAATTTATGATCTCTCTCTTGAGATCTTCTGGTATTGGTTATGAAAATCCATTTCTGTAATTTGATGCAAATGGAAATGTTGATACTCATGATGTAAATTGTTACATGCAGTCATGTAAGTACTTTGTTAAATTGTAAACCCACTTGGTTGGGTAATTGAGTCAATTTCACTTCGTTGAATCTTTGTTGTAAGTATGATTCCTTGGTGATAGAAAAGGTCATACTCGGTTGAGTTATAGAGTCATGTACTTAATTGAAAAATCTATCTAAAGATTCAGCATGTACTCAGGGGGAGCATGGAAAAAAATGGTGCCCTTTTCACTTGATGTCAAAGGGGGAGAGTATTTTGGTTGTTTGAATAATGGTTTTGTTGTGATGTTCAAACTCCATCATGGTTGTCATGGTTGGCTCAAGTCCAAAGGTGGAGATTGTAGGCAATATGATTCCTATGTCTTAATATGTTGTCCTTGATGGAAACTCTCTCGTAAAACATGGAGTATATGTCTTCAGTAGAAGCTCAGGAGTATATCAGAATAAATGTGTAATATCCAGAAGAAGAATTGATAATGCTCATATTGAATATTCTATACGTGGGTTTGTTCAGGCCAAGCCACATATACACTTAGATAAGAACGATCCAAGTCACATATGCCTTTTTGCGCTCTAAAAATAAGATACCAGGGGGCATTACCATGGTATTAGCCCATTGTATTGAGCATTGTGTCGTCTATTTGATTTCTTCAAATAAAACCACCGACAGTTGTGTGGTTTTGTCTCATGGTATTGGTAAAGGCTAAATTTATATAAGGAGAAGAAGATCATAGTGCAAAGGGGTGCATGTGTAATGACTATCACTAATATTTCTCTCTAAAGTATATCTTCATAAGATGAACTCTATTTCATTGATAAATCTGAAGTTATGATGCACCCATGGATATATTTATGGATCAAGATCTCTAGACCTGAAATGACTATATTCTTGCATGATCCATTGAAGAGATGATTAGATCTGATACCTAGCGCATGTTTGCTAAAGTGGAGTGAATAAATCTAGGTAAGTTCTATAGACCTGAAAACATAATGCTCAATTAATATTTACATATCTATACACTAGTTCATCTCAGTAAAAGCACGTATATATGCGGGTTGCTTCAAAAAAGGCACATATGGAAGTTAGGGCTTTATGAAGCTTATTGCAGAGGTTTTTTGTTATTTCTGCTATTATTTATGTTGTTTATCAATGAAATCTTCATGTAGATATGGGTTTCTTGAATACTGTACATGCTGCTAAATTGAATATGTCCAAATTTGATCAATAAGAGAGTAAACATTGTTAATGATGACTGACTGTTTAAGGGTTCTGTATTTCTGAAAAGATGTCTGACTAAAAGCCTCAGATTTGGATCTAAGACAGATCATATTCTGAAAAACAGTATTCTCAGATCTATATGTGGGTTGGTGTTAAGGAAAGCGCGTATACACGCTGGTGCAATGAAGCAAAGTAGCGTATGCATTTTAAGATGATAAATGTTCAGGGTTAAGTTTGATTTCGCATATTGATTTTAAAGTCTGGGTTATTTCTGAGATCTGGTTACAGTGATGTCACTGTTTGGTTTGATATATTGGGTCAAGTTTATTATTATTGATCTTTGTGAAGGGTTGTGTTGAAGCTATGTGATCCAGTATGAAAATTGATGAAATGTGGTCTGTAGTGTTTCTGAGGGTTGAAGCCTTCAGTATGGAAGTAGAATCTTTCTACTAGTAGAAGCTGGTGTTCTAATCAGGGGGTTGAAGCTCCCTTCTAGTAGTGCATGGTAAATGAGTTCAGGGGGTTGTAGCTCCCTTCCAGTAATAGCTGGAAAATGAGAGAAGGCTACAGCCTTTTGCAGGTAGATGCCTGCGTACTGATATGAGTCTACAATAGTACAAAATTGTTAACAGTTCTCCATATAATAAATATTGACTATAGAGACGACAACAACGGTGGTTTTTCCCGAATTGGGTTTCCACCTTAAATCTTGGTGTTCATGTGGGTTGCTCTTGTGTGATGTTTTAGTCTGTTGTTACTACACATATTTTCTTATTATCTAACAGATGCATGACTGATAAATTGAGTTAAAGATTGTTTCCAAAAAGTGTTTCTAAACAATAAAATTATATCGTTATATGTTAATTTCTTTTGGTATATGCACCTGTATACGCGATTTGGGTTCATAAAATTCACGTATGGAACTCAGTAAGGAAAACGTAAAAGATTTCAGTAAGCTCTAAATACTAATTCACACCCCCCCCCCCAAGTATTTTTCCCAAAAATTGGTATCAGAGTAGGTCCTTCTGAAGAAGCCTAATCACTAGAATGAAGATCAACTAAGATGAGCAATCAAGATGGGACAACATCCATCAGGCCTCATCTCTTCAACGGAATCAAATTAACCTTCTGGAATACAAGGAAAATATCCTATCTTTAGTCTCTTGGAGGAGATGTATGGGCTATAGTTGAAGGAGGTTATCAATATCCAACATCAGTTCCAAAAAATGCAGTAGCAAGAAAGAACTATGAAACCAATGCAAAGGTGGTCAATGCATTATTGGGAAGCCTGACTAAATCAAAATTTGTCAAATTCATGCAGTTGAATACAACAAAGGAGATATGGGACAAAATCATTCTAAGCTATGAAGGTAATACCAAGGTAAAAAGTGCTAAACTCCAAACTCTCAGAATTCAATATGAAATCTTAGGATGCATAATGAGGAAAGCATTGAGAGTTTCATTTTACGTCTAGATGATATTATAAATCGTATGAGAAATCTGGGTGAAACCATAACTGACACTACTCTGGTATAAGAGGTTTTAATATCTCTAACTCCCAAATTCGAGTCTAAAGTGTCTGCTATTGAAGAAAAGCATGATCTACAAACTCTTATTATTGTTAAACTTCATGGCATTCTAACTGCTTGTGAAATGAGAAAATGAGGTCCATCTGAAGTCAAAGAATTTGTCTTTAGAGCTGTAGAAGCAGAAGAACAAGAAGGATTAGGGTATTTTTCAGAAGAAGATGAGATAAATTTTGTAAAGAAGCTACAACTTGGCATTGGAAGGTTCATAGCTAAGATTCCTTTTAAATATTTTTCTTATGGAAGAGTTGGCCATTATGCTGCTAAGTTTCCTCATAAAGAAAAACATGAAAAAGTAAAGGAAGTGGAAAAAGGAAATAAGAATCGGTTTAATAGTAGAAAAAGTTATTATACTCATGAAGATAGTGATGGGCTATCAAATAGTGAAGAAGGAGAATCTGATCAAGATTTTAGACTACTCATGGCTTTTGAAAAAGATTCTAGTGAGGCTAAAGATACCTTTATGGATGCACTAGAAGAAAATGATTTTCTTGAAGAAATAAATCAGCTCAAAATATGTTTGGAAGAAAATAAAATTGCCATATATTCTCTAAAGAATTAGCTTATAGAGAAGGAGAAACATAATGAGAAATTAGAATGTGAAATAGTAAGTGTAAGAAAGGAAATTAAGAAAGTGAAAAATGTAAATCTTAGATTTGCTAAAGGATCTAAAACCTTAGATGAAATTATCAAGGTACAATGCTCTCCTCTTATAAAGACGGGTCTTGGATATATCAGATAATCCTCTCAGTCTTCAACACCAAGCTATCTAAATGCAGCTAAATCCAGCCTACAACATTCTTTATCTCAGTAAGAGAACAAAGAAACTTCACAGGTAAAGCATGACCTCTTTAATAAAAGGAAGAAAAATAGAAGAAATATAAATCAATAGGTAAACACAAATAGAAGGTTTCATGATCACAAAAATTTCTTCTTTAATGGACAATGTTTCCCATGTCACAATTTTGGTCATAAATATGTTCAATGTGTTGCATACAAAACCATCATGACTAGAGAAGCAAGAAAGCTATTGGGTATGTGTTATATTCTTTCCACGACTAGCCTCACGTGTTGTACGTTGTGTTGGGCGCAGTAGGGGGGTCATAGGGGGGGCGGAAGCCCCCCCTGTCAAGGTCCGGGGCAGCGCCATAGAGAAATTTTTTTTGCCGTGCGGTCCCACTCATAGGCAGACCCACCCATGTTTTTTTTTATGAATTTTCACAAGGTTTTTTGGGGTACGATGGTTTTTGACCCCTAGTATTTTATAGATCTAATAAGTAATGATTATGTCTCATAATCTGTGAGCATGGATTGGAAGGTTTATAAGCTGTTTTTATACACATATATATAAGAACATTGGTAAGAATGATAAATGAAAATATTATCAAGCCGGTGTCGTCCTTATTTGGGATCAAAGGTCCGATCTCTGTTTATCTCATGATGTTTATGCTCTTGCCACGTTTATTTTCTATTATAAGACGAAAAAGTGTATACTGTCAGTGGTTAAAGCCTACATTTTGTATCGGAGTTGTTTCAGCTTCAAGGGGACGTCGTTCCTGCTGAGGGTTTTTTGTTCGGGCCTGAGGTAGACCCTGTTTAGTGGGAGATCTGCGGGATCAATTCTTGCGGTGAAAGAAGATGGCGAGCGGCGGAAATATAGAGATTGAGAAATTTAATGGTCAGAGTTTTGAGTTGTGAAAGCTCAAGATGGAGGATCTGCTAGTGGATAAAGATCAGTGGATCACAGTAGATCCAGGTACTAAACCAACGGCAATTTCAGATGAAGATTGGAAGAAACTGGATCGGAAGGCTAAGAGCACAATACGGCTGTGTGTCTCCGATTCAGTATTGTTGAATGTATCTGGAGAAGCTACGGTGAAGAATTTGTGGGAAAAACTTGGGACTTTGTACCAATCTAAGTCTCTGGTGAATAAGTTGTTCCTGAAGAAAAAGATGTATAACCTAAGGATGAAGGATGGAGACTTAGTGACAGAGCATCTGAACGCCTTCAATACTGTGGTAAGTCAGTCGTCATCTGTTGATATTAAAATCTCAGATGAAGATAAGTGCGTCAATTTGATGTGTTCTCTACTAGACTCGTGGGATAGTCTGGTTATTGCAATAGGTAGCAATACAACTACCTTGAATTTTTATGACATTGTATCAGCCTTGCTGTTAGAGGAAATGAGACGGAGAAATATGGAGGGCCAGAATGGAGATGCCTTATCTGTATGAGGAAGGTCCCAAAACAGAAACAAGAATAAGGTTTCGAGTGGGAGATCCAAATCTAGAGGGAGATCTAAATCTCCTGGAAAGTTTGTAAAGGTGTGCTGGAAATGCGGAAAGGAAGGACACTACAAAAATGAATGCAGATCTAAAGCTCCTGAAAAAGGAAAGGGATCTGATGATGCTCCTTTTGCACAGGCAAAAACCACCTCGGATGAAGGTGGGGATGTGTATTTGGCTTCTTCTTCAAATACACATGTAGATCATGAGTCATGGTTGATTGACTCAGATGCATCCTTTCACTTCACTCCCCATAGGGAGTGATTCTATGAGTATGAGAAATATGATGGTGGTGATGTCTTCCTAGGGGATGATAGGAAGGCCAGAATCGTCGGACGTGGAAAGGTCAAGCTGAAGCTGCAAGGTGGAAGGATTAGAACACTTCGTGGTGTTCTGCATATTCCTGCATTGGCCGGAAATCTGATTTCTGTAAGCAAGATGGATGATGCAGGTGTAAAAACAGTGTTCGAGAAAGATGCCTGCAAGATGGTTCGAGGAGCACTGGTATTAATGCAGGGAGTTCAGACTGGAACTCTGTACAAGCTACAAGGTAGCACTGTTATTGATGGGTGTAACAGTTATGTGGTTCCTGAAAGTGGAGTGGAAATCCTAGCTGTCTCTGGAGAAAAGACCATGTTATGGCATCAAAGGCTTGGACATATTGGAGAGAAGGGCCTTCAGATACTGCATAGAAATGGTATGGTAGAAAGTATGTCTAATTTCTCTCTAGATTTCGATTTCTGTGAACATTGTGTATATGGGAAGCAGAATCAGGTGAGTTTTCCTTCTGGTGCTAAGAGGGCGAACAAGATATTAGAACTTGTGCACAGTGATGTGTTTGGACCTGTGTCAGTTCCATCACTGGGAAAGTCTGTGTACTATGTTTCATTCATAGATGACTTCTCAAAGAATACATGGATATATTTCTTGAGGAAGAAATCTGAAGTCTTTGACAAATTTAAAGAATTTAAGGCTCTGGTGGAAAACCAGACAGAGAAGAAGATAAAGGCGTTGAGGACAGATAATGGTGGGGAGTTCTGCAAGAAGGAATTTGAAGAGTTCTGTAAGAAGTGTGGTATAGCACGGCAGAAGACTACTCCATACAAACCTCAGAAAAATGGAGTTGCAGAAAGAATGAATAGAACACTGATGGAAAAGGCAAGAAGCATGCTCAGTGGTACCGGGTTAGGACAAGAATTCTGGGCAGAGGCAGTGGAGACTGCATGTTACTTAGTTAACGGATCACCTTCATCAGCGTTGGAGGATAAGACCCCACATGAGGTATGGACTGGTAAGAAACCCTCTCTTTCACATCTAAGGGTATTTGGATGTGATGCATATGTACATGTTCCAAAGGAGAAAAGGACCAAGTTGGATAATAAATCTGAAAGGTGCATCTATATTGGGTATAAGGATGGTTTAAAGGGTTACAAGCTTTGGAACCCAGAAACATGGAAGGTTGTGTACAACCGAGATGTGGTGTTTAGAGAGGTGAAAGATGTTTTTACACATGAAGTCCTACAAACGGAACCTGAGAAGATAGAGTTTGAGCTAAAGGAGGACGAATCAGACTCTACAATAGAAGAAAATTCAGAAGAGGAAGAGACACAAACTCCAGCTGTGAGAAGATCAGTTCCGGAAAGAAGGCAACTAGAAAGGTATAGTCCATTTTCTTTTTGTTCAGGTTTTTCCTTAACGATAACTGATTTTGATCCCAAAACTATTAGGGAGGCAGTATATTCAAAGGATGGAAAACTATGGAAGGAGGCCATGGTTGATGAAATGGCATCCTTGCATAAAAATGAGGCATGGGATTTGGTGGAGTTGTCGGCTGGAAGGAAGCCCATCGGGAGCAAATGGGTGTTTAAGAAGAAGAAGAATGTAGAAGGCAAGGTGGAGAAATACAAGCTCGATTGGTAGCAAAAGTTTATTCCCAGGTGCGGGGAACTGATTTTGGTGATATTTTTTCTCCTGTTGCCAAAGTTACTTCTATTCGATTACTTTTATCTGTTGCTGCTGCATTTGATTTTGAGATAGAACAGATGGATGTGAAGACATCATTTCTTCACGGAGATCTAGAAGAGGAGATCTACTTGAAGCAACCTGAAGGCTTTATGGTGAAGGGTAAGAAAGAACTGGTGTGTAGGTTGAAGAAGTCTCTATATGGATTAAAAGAATCACCAAGGATGTGGTATTAGAAATTTGATACCTATATACGGGGACTTGGCTTCACTAGAAGCAAGGAGGATCACTGTGTTTATTTTAAATTAATTGGTGACCGTGTTATTTATTTGGTCTTGTATGTGGATGATATGTTGTTAATTGGAGATGACAAAGAAATTTTCCAATATTTGAAGACCCATTTGTTCTCCAAATTCGACATGAAGGATCTTGATGCTGCAAACTATATTTTGGGAATGGAAATTAAGAGAGATCAGGAAAAGAGGAAGGTCTGGTTAAACTAGAGGAAGTATGTTGAGACTATATTGCAGAGATTCAATATGTAGGACAGTAAACCGGTAAATGTTCCTATTCCTGTAGGTGTAAAACTGTCTGCTAAACAGTGTCCCAAGACACAAGAAGAAGAGGAGGATATGTCCCGTGTTCCATATGCAAGTGCAGTGGGTAGCCTGATGTATGCAATGGTCTGTACTAGACCAGACACTGCACATGCAGTGGGAGTATTGAGCAGGTTTATGTCAAACCCAGGGAAGGAGCATTGGATAACAGTGAAGCGGGTTTTCAGATATTTACGTGTCACTAGTGATTATGGCTTGTGCTACCAAGGAAGACCAGGATTAGAAATAATTTTGGACATTCATGGTTTTTTTGATGCAGACTGGGTTGGAGATCTAGACCAAAGAAGATCTACAAGTGGGTATGTGTTTAGCTTATTTGGAGGTGCAGTCAGTTGGATGAGTAAAATACAGTCTGTAGTGGCGCTTTCAACTACATAGGCATAATACATAGCAGCCACTCATGCAAGCAAGGAAGCAATTTGGTTGTAGAGATTGTGTTCAAGTATGGGTTTGGTACAGCAAGCTATAAGGATAGACTGTGATAGCCAAAGTGCAATTTTCTTGGTTAAGAACCCTGCTTATCATTCAAAGACAAAGCACATTGATGTTTAATATCACTTTGTTAGAGATATGGTTGAGGCTAAAAGGGTGTTGCTAGTAAAGGTGGACACTTTGAAGAATGTTGCGGATGCATTGACAAAGTCTGTGAGCACTCAGAAGTTCTCTTGGTGTAGAGAAACAATGGGTGTTGAAGAATTGGCCCAATGACTAAGCTTTCATGTGGCCCCCTGTGGAAAGAAAACAACGAGTGGGAGAATGTTGGGTATGTGTTATATTATTTTCACTCATAGGCGGACCCACCCATGTTTTGTGCATGAATTTGCACATGGTTTTTTGGGGTACGATGGTTTTCGACCCCTGGTATTTTGTAGATCCGGTCAAGGGAACTACAATTATGTTCTAATCCAGGGTTAATGGATTGGGGTTTATGTATGCTTTAGCATGTATATATATGTGTTGTAACACTAAAAGGAATATAATGAAAATATCAAGCTGGTCATCCCGATTTGGGATCCAGGGGAAAATATCTGTGTTTATCTATTTTATGTTTTATGCTCTCGCTATTGTTTATTTTCTGTTATAAGATTCGTGTGTAGATAATTTCTGTTCAGGGTTAAAACCTACAAAAGAAAAGAAATGAGACTGGAATAAAGAAGAATACTTATACCAACTTTTCTCCTCTTCAAAATGAAATTGAATTTTATTATTGCAATAACTTTGGACATGAAGAATATGAATGCAGGAGAAAACTTCAACCGAAAGAACATATACCTTCAAATTCCAAGGTATGGAGAAAGAAGGAGTTACAATTTGAAAGTTTTGGCATAGATTTATTTGCTGAAGGGGGAGAAAATCAATGGTACATTGATAGTGTATGTTCAAAACACATGAAAGTTGATAAAAATAAACTCCTTTCATACAATGATCTAGAAAAGGAAAAGAATGTCACCTTTGGAAATGATACTCCTGTTGTAATTAAAGGAAAAGGTTTTGTTTTTCTAAAATAAAAGGTAAAAGCTAACAATGTTATGTATGTGGATGGATTAAAACATAACCTATTGAGTGTGAGTCAAATGTGTGGTCAAGGAAATGAAGTTGTATTTAGTTCCAAAGAATGTGTGGTACGTGAACTTGACAGAGGAAAAAACGGTAATAAAGGGAACTAGAACACCAAGAAATCTATATGCATTAAAAGGTTGCAAAGAGCAATGTTACTTGAGTAAATCTTCAGAAAATTGGTTATGGCACAGAATATTGGGGCATTTGAGTTTCTCTCAAATCAGAAAATTTAGCAGATTCAAAGCGGTTTGTGATCTTCCCAGCATCACTCTGCTTGAAATGCAAATATTTCCAATTCGGTAAGAAAACCGAAGTACAATTCAATGTCAAAGGAAGATCAGCAAGTAAGCCTCTCGAACTCATATATACTAACTTATGTGGACCTATGAGGAAAAAGTCACCCCGTGGAGAACAATACTATATTATTTTTATTGATGACTTCTTTAGAATGTGTTGGATAGGTTTACTAAAACACAAAGATGAAGCATTTGAAAAATTTCATATCTTTAAAGCCCTGGTTGAAAATGAATTAGATCTGAAAATCAAATGTCTTAGATTTTACTGAGGAGGGGAATATATATTAGATGAATTCTTTTATTTATGTGAACAACATGGCATAAAAAGATAGATTTCTATAGCTGGAACCCCACAACAAAATGGCGTGGTGGAAAGAATGAATAGAACACTTCAACAAATGGCTCGTTCTATGCTTAATGAATTTGGAACTCCTGATACCTTTTGGGGAGAAGCAACACATACCACAGTAAATATCCTTAACAAGGCTCATGTTCGTGTGAACAGTGATAAAACTCCTTATGAGCTCTGGTATGGAAATCTTCCAACTGTAAAGCATTTTAGAGTTTTTGGAAGCAAATGTTTGATCAAGAAAAATGATGAAAAACTTGGTAAATTTCAACCTAGAGTAGATGAAGGAATATTTCTTGGTTACTCTTCTAGAAGTAAAGCATACAAATGTCACAATAAAAGTCTTCGGAAGATTGTTGAATGCATTGTTTTTGTAATTGATGATTCTCTCTTAGCTCCTAAAAGGGAAATACCAACAACAAATTAAGATGATGATGATGTATATCCTCCTACATCAAATAGAAACAACATGGAAGGGGAACCCTATGAAGCAACAGAAGATGATCTATATGAAAAAGCTCCTTCCAGGTATGTTCAAAAGAATCATCTAGAATCTCAAATTTTGGGAGAAAAGGGATCAGGTGTCCAAACAAGAAGAACTCTTGTAGGATCTCCTAGCTATCTGGCATTTCGATCCACTATTGAACATCAGAATGTCATTCAAGCTGGCAAATATGAATGTTGGATTCAAGCAATGAATGAAGAACTTGATCAGATTGAAAAGAATCACACTTGGGAATTAGTTCCAAGACCTCATGATAAAAATGTTATTGGAACAAAATGGATATTCAAAAACAAGTTAAATGAAAATGGAGATGTTGTTAGAAACAAAGCTAGACTTGTTTGTAAAGGGTATGCTCAACAAGATGGTATAGACTTTGAAGAAACATATGCTTTTGTAGCTAGAATTGAATCCATAAGAATGTTTCTTTCCTTTTCAAGCTTTCAACAATTCAAAGTTGATCAAATGGATGTTAAATCTGCTTTCCTCAATGGTGATCTAGAAGAATAAGCTTATATAGAACAACCAAAAGGATTCATTTTGGGAAATGATGAAAAACTTGTTTGCAAACCTAAAAATTCTTTATATGGTCTCAAACAAGCTCCAAGGGCATGGTACTATCATCTTAACAAATACCTTCATCAACAAGTTTTTTCAAAGGGATCTGCTGATAGCAACTTATACACAAAAATTGAAAATGATAAACTATTGATTGTAGTTGTATATGTTGATGACATCATTTTTGGGAGTAATGAAGAGTCCATGAGTCAGAAATTTTCTTTTGTTATGAAAAAAGAATTTGAAATGTCTTTACTTTGGGAACTAACATTTTTTCTTGGCTTACAAGTGCAACAAGCAACAGATGGCATATTTTATTAACAAGAAAAATATATTAAGAAAATTCTGAAGAAGTATGGGATGGAAGACTGAAAAATTGTAAGTACACCAATGGTAACTGGGTGTAACCTCAGTTCTCATGATGATTCTCCCACAGTGAATCAACCAAAATACAGATCCATGATTGGAATTCTGCTTTATCTAACTGGGACAAGACCTGACATTATGCATGCAGTTGTGATTGTTTGAGGATTCCAAGTTAATCTAAAAGAGTCACACCTTCAAGTTGTAAAAATAATATTCAAATATCTACAAGGGACTAGAGACTTTTGTCTATGGTATCCAAATAGTGTTGATCTCACTCTTTATGCTTACACAGATGTGGATTGGGGTGGAAATGTTGATGATCGAAAAAGCACTAGTGGTCGTGCATTCTATATGGGGCCCTAATTAGTGTCTTGGTTCAGCAAGAAACAAATTTCTATTGCCTTATCCACAACAGAAGCATAATATGTGGTTTCTGCATCATGTTGCACACAACTACTTTGGATGATGCAGACTTTACAAGACATTCAACTCAAATTTTCACCTCCCATATCCATTTTTTGTGATAATACAAGTGTCATTAGTATCTCAAATAATCCTCTTATGAATTCCAAGACCAAGCACATTCCTATCAATTATCACTTCCTATGTGAACAAGTGCTTGAACAAAAGGTTAAATTGGAGTATGTTCCCCCCAAAGAACAAGTTGTTGATATATTTACTAAACCTCTTCCGAGGAAAGAATTTGAATATCTGAGACAGAAGCTGGGAGTTGTCTCTGCCTCTCTTATAAAAACTTCTTAATTTCAAAAGATTAAATTCGATACGCTTGTTTCATAAAGTTGAATCACATATATACGTGAGTTTCTATGCATAAAACTGCGTATGGGTTTTGCTGAAAAATATTCTCTAGGTCAGCCTTCAAAACAGATTTGGTGCTATTGGGTAATCTCTATTTTGATCCAGTGTTCATCTTTCTGTATAATTCTCTGATATTTATCTCCTTGATATAGATGCTTTGATGAATTGGTTTTTGAAAGTGTTTAGGATGCACAAGCTTAGGGGGAGCACCTGCCTTGTTGAAGAGGATGTGTTGTTGCCATTCTGATTTGGTTTCTGATTTATGATCTCTCTCTTGAGATCTTCTGGTCTTGGTTATGAAAATCCATTTCTGTAATTTGATGCAAATGGAAATGTTGATACTCATGATGTAAATTGTTATATTCAGTCATGTAAGGACTTTGTTAAATTGTAAACCCAGTTGGTTGGGTAATTGAGTCAATTTCACTTCGTTGAATCTTTGTTGTAAGTATGATTCCTTGGTAATAGAAAAGGTCATAATCGGTTGAGTTATGGAGTCATGTACTTAATTGAAAAATCTATCTAAAGATTCAACATGTACTCAGGGGGAGCATGGTAAAAAACAGTGCCCTTTGCCCTTGATGTCAAAGAGGGGGAGTATTTTTGTTGTTTGAATAATGGTTGTGTTGTGATGTTCAAACTCCATCATGATTGTCATGGTCACCATCAAGTCCAAAGGGGGAGGTTGTTGGAAAAATAATTCCTATGTCTTAATATGTTATCCTTGATGGCAACTCTCTAGTAAAATATGGAGTATATGTCTTCAATAGAAGCTCAGGAGTTTATCAGAAGAAATGTGTAATACCCAACAGAAGAATTGATAGTGTTCATATTGAATATTCTATACGTGGGTTTGTTCAGGGCAAGCCGTGTATACAGGTGGATAACAATGATCCAAGTCGCATATGCCTTTTTGTGCTCTAAAAAGAAGATACAAGGGGTCATTACCATGGTATTAACCCATAGTATTGAGCATTGTCTCATTTATTTGATTTCGTCCAAGAAAACCACCGAAAGTTGTGTGGTTTTGACTCATGGTACTAGTAAAGGCTAAATCTATATAAGGAGAAGAAGATCATAGTGAAAAGGGGTGCATTTGTAAGGGCTATCATTAATATTTCTCTCTAAAGTATATTTGCATAGGATGAACTCTATTTTATTGATAAATATGAAGTTATGATGCACCCCTGGATAGATTGATGGATCAAGATCTCTCGACCTGAAATGAATATATTCTTGCATGATCCATTGAAGAGATGATTAGATCTGAGACCTAGCGCATGTTTGCTAAAGTGGAGTGAAGAAATCTGGGTAAGTTCTATAGATCTGAAAAAAATTCTGCTGAATTAATATTTACAGATCTATACACTAGCTTATCTCAGTAAAAGTGTGTATATACACGGGTTTTCTTCAGAAAAGGCACGTATGGAAGTTAGGGTTTTTATAAGCTTATTACAGAGGTTTTCTGTTATTGCCGCTATTATTTATGTTATCTATCAATGAAGTCTTCATGTAGATCTGGGTTTCTTGAATACTGTATATGCTGCTAAGTTGAATATGTCCAAATATGATCAATAAGTGAGTAAACATGGTTGATGATGACTGGCTGTTTAAGGGTTTTGCATTTTTGAAAAGATGTCTGACTGAAAGCCTCAGATCTGGATCTGAGATAGATCATATTCTGAAAAACAGTATTCTTAGATCTATACATAGGTTGGTAATAAGGAAAGCGCGTATACACACAGGTTCATTGAAGAAAAGTAGCGTATGAATTTTAAGATGATCAAAGTTCAGGGTTAAGTTTGATTTTTCATATTGATTCTGAAGTCTAGGTTATTTCTGAGATCTGGTTACAGTGATCTCACTGTCTGGTTTGATGTATTGGGTGAAGTTTATTATTGTTGATCTTCATGAAGGGTTGTGTTGAAGCTGTGTGATCCAGTATGAAAATTGATGAAACGTGGTCTGTAGTGTTTTTTAGGGTTGAAGCCTTCAGTATAGAAGTAGAATCTTTCTTCCAGTAGAAGCTGGTGTTCTGGTTAGGTGGTTGAAGCTCCCTTCCAGTAGTGGTTGGTAAACGAGTTCAGGGGGTTGTAGCTCCCTTCCAGCAGTAGCTAGAAAATGATAGAAGGTTGCAGCCTTCTGCAGGTAGATTCCTGCATACTGATATGAGTCTGCATCAGTACAAAATTGTAAACATTTTTCCATATAATAAATGTTGAAGACAGAGATGACAACAACGGTGGTTTTATCCTGAATTATGTTTCCACCTTAAAGCTTGGTGTTCATGTGTATTGCTCTTGTGTGATGTTTTATTCTACTGTTACTGCACATATTTTCTGATTATCTAATAGATGCATGAGTGATAAACTGAGTTAAATATTGTTTCTGAAAAGTGTTTCTAAATAATAAAATTATATCAGTATACGCTAGTTTCTTTTGGTATATGCACATGTATACACGAGTTGGGTTCTTAAAAGCTGTGTATGGAATCCAGTAAATAAAAAGTAAAAGATTTTAGTAAGATCTAAATACTGATTCACCCCCCCTCTCAGTATTTTTCCCAATAGATAAAGTAATCAAAGAGATTGAAATGCAAGAGAAAAGAGGAATTAATGGAACTGGATCGTCTTCCCAAGAAATTTAACATAGCCAAAATACACCTGATCAAGTAGAAAAACTATTAGCCAAAGGATTTGAAGAATGAATGGGATAAGTTTTCTAAGGCACTATAAACGTCACAACAAAATCTTAATAATGATCAATTTACCAGCTTTCAGACACCATTTCATTCTCAAAAATTAGTGGAAACTGCAACTCCGCTAGAACAGGTACCTGAAACTCATGATCGAGAGATCATTCCGGCCTACCCTAAAGAGTAGATAGTTTTAAAAATTGAAGAAATTCCTTCACTGGATGTCTTCTATAGTCCTATTCATAAGTATGTATTCAAGAGAAGAAAAATGAGAAGAATGGATGATAAAATTTCAAATCTTACAAAGGACTCTATTGACGTTCTATGGAAGGATCCCCTAGTTGATCCTACTGAACATTTAACTAAGCTTTCACACTTTGCTGGGGCATATACTACTACCAATATTGAAAAGGCTAATAAAGTTCAACTATTACTGAAGCAAAAAGAAGACTAAATAAAATATTTAGATAGACTGTTAGCGCAAGAAAATCTTAACTCTAGCAGGCTAATGGAATTGAAAATTTCTCAGTTTCAAAATGATTTTGAAAGATTAACTTTGCAGCATCAAGTGCAATTTACAGAAAAGGAAATGCAACTGGAAGCAGCAATGAACAAATTGAAAATCCAGCCACAGGTAGAGAAACTCATAAGAGAAGCATTGGAAATGAATACTAAGCTAAAGCAACAACAAGAAGTATGTTTCCAACAAGCTTCAATCAGTATCTCTTATTATGATTCAAGTGAAATCCTGATCCAACAAGTGGCTATCAAGAAACTTGAGTATGAGAAAATTGAGAAGAAAATTAATGAATTCATTCCATGTAAAGAATCAAACTCAGGAAAGGAAGCTGATCTTCCCTATGTAGATAAAATTCACAAGGAAATTTTATTTAAAGACTGGGAGACACAACTAAGACAAGCAGACAAAACAACAACAAAATCATCAAGGTTAAAAAAGGAAATTATTGAATTTGTTTGTGGACAGCTTTTGAAAGCTAAGTGTATCAAAGAGTCCACATCTAAAGTACTCTCAGAAATAAAGCTATTAGAATCAAAGTGTAAACAAAAGACAGAAATGTAGGAAGAAATGATTAAAAAAGTAAATAAGTTTGATCAAGAAAATAATTGGAATTTTCTGATCAAACTTTCTCATCAATACCAAACCCTGCAGTTATTAACTGATTCAACAAAAAGGTCACAGCTAGCACTTTCAAATGTAGTATTCAAGGGCCAGGTCAAATCAATAATTTTACAGCCAGCTCAACTTAAACCCATGCTAGATATTTGTCAACTTCGGGATCAAATCCAAAAGGAGGATCATAACTCATAGTTATGTTGTTACTTTATTTTTCTAGATTGTAGTTGAAGTTTTCTCTTTACGAGGATGGTTGTTTGAAACCTCCTCTATTTCTATGTAATAATCTATTTTGAAACATATTTTAATTTAATATTTTAACCCTTCTCATGTATTTAGAGAAGGGTCCAGAAATTTGTCAAAAACATTTGCAAAGAATGCACTTCTGTAAGTTTGTAAATGCTTTGATGGATTAATGGAACAAAGTCTGTTATATTTTGACATTTGAAGCTATTTAACTGATGTTGCACTCTTCTACTCTTTAAATTTCTTGAAAGTGAGGAGGAGCAGAAAATCTATTGTCAATTTATATGAGTAGCACTTCGTATATATGGTATTTCTATTCTTTTATATTTAGTTATGCTTGCTAGATTGACAGTTGTATTTTTACTTGCATTATATATTTGAACTGTTATCATAAATGAAAGTTATATTCACTTATGTACTAATATTTGTATATGATTTCTTATCTGATATATAATCACACATATGAATGTGATACACTTTTCACAATTCTTTTAAACAAACTGTTTTGTTAAAATAATCAGCTTTACATAATGTTCATCTCTTTCAACTGTTAAATTATCTTCATTACTAATAGTTGGAGGATATATTTTAAGATCTCATAAAGGAAGAAATACCCTAGGTATATAGTAGAATGGATAAGTGTTAGATAAATGCATGTGATAGATTAAAATCATTTCCCATTTGCATGTTGTATAAACAAAACATGCCCCAAAATCATCCTTATTGGGAAACCGATCCCTTCATCCCCAGTCAGAGTTACCACACCAAATGGAAAAGGACTTGCTCTAAGGTCCATACTGAGTGCATTTCCCCCATGTCATGGTAATGAAATTCCGAGGCCTCAACGGGACCAAAGAAAGCAAGTTTCTCCTCAACTTCGGGAGGTATAGAACATCATGTAGAAGAAAGCTCGGAAGACCGAGCAGTTTGAGCCTGATTGTGCCAAGCCCTGATGGCTTGAGTTTTGATTTATCTCCAAATTATACGGCTCCATCCGCATTGTCACTAAATTATTAAAAAAAATATCTTCTAAAATTCATGTGCCAGGTTGCCCTTGAATCAAACAACCAATCATTTTTCTAAGAAGCAAGACTGTGAAGCATTAAACAAGTCTTCAGTTACTCCAATATTACAATGTGCACAAAATAATGAGCAGATTCAAGTGCTTTACCTTTCTCTTTGTCATGGGTTTTACCTTTGGCTTCATTTATTTCCCATTCAATTTTGTCCCAAGGTAGCTTACATTTGGATGCATCATGTCCATCTCTATTTTAACATGTTCAATAAAGATAAGACTTTCTCCTTGAAAGTGTATGCGCCCCCCACCTCTAAAATTTCTTCTTCCTCTTCCTCTTCCTCTTCAGCCACCTCTTCCTCTAGAAGAATCTTGACCATGATTCTTCTCTCTATGTGCAAGACACACAGCTTCTTCAAAAGACTGAGGAGTTGTCTTCTTCCCAAAATCATTTTCTCTCTCAGCAAACTTCTTCTCAATGAAGTCAAAGGTGATCTTCTTGATATTTCCACTTGCTTGCAATGACTCAAGATAATGTGAGTAAGTGGGTTATAGTGCCTTGACTTAAGCTATGAGAGGAATGTTTATTTCAACACCACTGTTTTTAATATCATGCATAATAGATCTTATTTCTGATGCTAAAGAAAGAGGGACATCAATTTTCAATTCAATACTGAACAGTTTAATCATTAATTGGGGAACTTCAGGTTCAGAGTGTGAGTCATAAAATTTTTTCAAATTCTTTAAGGAATCAGAGGAATTTTAGAATGGTGAAATATGGTGACTCACCTCTTCATTTACAGATGTTGCAATCAAGTCATAGGCCTTGTTGTTCTTGTTTTCCGAAATGGTGATATCTTTGTCTGAGGTGGGATTTGCAGGTGCATTGTCTCCTTCTCCTTCACAAATTCATCTCCACAACTCATTAAATATGAGAGTGTGTTTAATATTTCTTTACCATTCAAAATGGAGTGTCGATACCACGGTGCCTAGGGACGGATGGTTGTGGGAGGGGAGAAGTAGCGGGAGCTAGGGTGCAGAGGGGAGAGTAATTCGGCAAGCGTCGAGGCATTGAGCGAAGGGCAGGTTGACTATATTAATGGGAGAGTGGGATTCGAGCCTAGGGGACCGGACTCACCTGGTATCACTGACAAGAGCCGAGGTGAGAAATGTCAAAGTCCTGAGACTGGATGAGAGGGTTCCCTAAGAGCAATCGAGGCAATGTTATCGAACCGGTGCAGAGGGAGGGTGAGTGATGAGTCGACTCTGATACCAGTGGTGTGAGGCTGAGAGAAGTTCATAGTTATTCATATATACATCACAGACTTTCTCCTCTTCTTAACTCATAGGTTTTTTTATCCACAATCATATAAACACATAGATTCGATCCTTCAAACACACAAACAATACAGAGCACAGGGATAGGGATAGTTTAGAGGAAAATAACATGAAAACTAGCTGAAAACGAGAGTTACAAGTCTAAAATGGGACCTGTGCTCTAATACCATGTGAGGCTAGGAGGTAACTCCACAATGTGAATTATGATTTTGCATTAAGGGAGATCATAGATATATACATGGAGGGAGAGACTCTTGGGATTCGTCTGCCAATGTCTCTTCATATTCTATCTCTCCTTATTTTCTATTTACATTAGTTTACATATTCACCCAATCCCAAGGATTATGTGTCAACAAAGGGAAATATTTTGATTACATGGTATGCCAAAGGTGGTGATTTCAGACAGGGATGTGAAATTCACTTCCACATTCTGGACATATATTTTCATGGGATTGGGTGCACAGATTAAATTTACTATTGTATACCACCCACAGATGGATGGAAAAATTGAGTGAGTAAACCAAGTGTTAGAAGATATATTACTAATGTACGTAATGCAATAGATGACCAAGTGGGAAGAATATCTTCACCTGGTCGAAATTTCTTATAATAACAGTTATCATGAATCCTTGAAAATGAGTCCCTATGAAGTACTATATGTTAGAAGGTGTAGGACACTTTCCAAATAGAGTAGCCCATAAGAAAAGTTGATGTTAGGACCTGACATGTTGAAGGAAATGGAACAGGAGGGTAAAATAGTTCGAAAAAACTTGAAATCTTCCCAAGATAGGCAGAAAATGTATGAGGACAAGAAAATAACCCATAAATAATTTCGGGTAGGGGTTCATATCTATGTAGGAATAAAACCTAAGAAGACTACCCTACAATGGGGTGGTTGTGCTAAGTTGGAACCCCCTTATTGTGGACCTTTCCAGGTTTTCGAAAGAATAGGGTCGGTAGCCTACTAGCTTGCTCTTCCATGTTATATAAAGGTTCATAAATTCTTTCATGTTTCATTATTAAAGAAATGTTCATGATTCCAAACACATAATTAACTGGAAGGACATACAAGTAATTATTTAATTTAATTCTAAAAGAATTGTATGTAGGAGATTCTAAAAATATATGAACTAACATTAAATATGGTGGTTGACAAGTCGAACCAGAGGGAGAGTTCTTTATAGAGCGACTGCATATCCTCGACTCGAGAGAAGAAACACTGCAAAATCGAGTGGTCACCCAGGTTAAGGTAGAACATAAACACTTTACCCCAGAGGAGGACACTATGGAAGATGAAGGTCTTATGAAACAAGCTTATCCGGATATGTTTCATGGGCTAGATTAAACACTGGGGACGATGTTTTTCCAAGGGCAGGGGGGGAATGTAACACCCCATGGTAGCATAGAAACTACTTTTGGTAATTATTTAATTACAAACTTTAAGTGAATGTCTCGTAGAAGCCTAGAAGAACTTTGTTTATTTATTTTGTTAAAATGAAAGCCATTTTTGGATATTAAAGTTCTGGAAATTCAAGAGAGTTTATTGGAAACGAATTTCAGCTTTTGGACAGTTGTGACAGTTACTCCTTTATTCCTTGGGTTAAATGGAAATTTGAGGAGGAAGGGGAGTTCTGCTTTCTTGGAGTCTGGAGGGACAAAAAGAAATAGGTTGGAAGAAGAGGACATAGTTTCCCTTCTCACAGTTGGGAGGATTAGTTCAACTTTGTGGAAGTTTTGGGAAGGTTGTGAAACATATAAGTGACTATTACTGAAACTAAATGTTTGCCCAAGATTTATTATCATAAATATTTGAGTATGCTATATTGTAACTATTTTTCTGTGAAAAGTTAAGGTTAATTACATGGTCATAATGGGTTTAGTAAAAACTAATTATTTGATGTATACAATGACTTATATAAGTCTGTTAGAAAACCATAAGGAGATAGTGGTATAGGAAGGAATTTACACAATCATAATAGTGCAACCCCACATTCAGTAACAATAAGTTTGTGAAACTTAGTGTTTGTTAGCTCTAGGGTTCAAGAAAAGGAAACAGGGAATCGAGGGGGTTGAGACTCGGTCACAGGAAGAGAACCCATAGCCTGGTCTAGTCTCCCTCTGACCCTGGTTCTTTTATTTCCATTCACTCCTCCACCCTATTTATTCCTCATTTTTTAGATCTTTCTTTCTCACATTTCTACCTTGATAATGAACTTCAGTAGATGGTTCGAAATGTGAGTTTAACAAAAATCTTGATGCGATGGATCTTGGAGACACATCACAACAATTAGTATGTCATCAGAATAAATTTTAGGGTGAAAATTCACCTCTATATACTTAGCACACATATGTAAAATAATCTTTTAACAGTAATGGAAATTAAACCGTGTTGTGAACATATACTAAATTAGTATATAAATGCAAATTACATCTTTAACAGAGATGGAAACGATAGTATCAAAAATTGAAACCAACAAGACCGACGTAAAGAAACCATAGGATAATTAATAATAGCAGTGTATTGAAATAAACAAACCCCTTTTTCCAGATTGGGCTGTATGATTCTACAAATCCTAACTGTAAAGAAATACATGTATTTAATACGAAACAAGACGAAACCCTCACAACTAGGAAACCCAAAAAAATCAATGTATTTAAAAAAAAAAATCATACAATAATATTGTAGGAGACTGAGGCATCATGGTTGCTAGGATGCATGGCTTAGATGACCTCAACCTCATCAAAACTATACATATAGAATTCAAACCCTACAAACTAAACATTCATATTTCTAGATCTTGGAACCTGTAGAAAATAAATAGCGACAGAGGTCGACACTAGAACATCTAACAACTAGAAACAAAATAACTGTAGCATGTTGTCCAGGATATCCATGTTGTAACTCTGTAACAAAATGTTATGAAAGGACGAACAAAAATTCCTACAAGAGAGCAAATGGAATTTGGGCAGGATTCTCCAATAAAAAATAGTAACTAAAATAATAGAGGGCTATTGATACACCTACATGGAAATATTTTTGAGTCACGACACTTGCCCATATTGCCAAGAACAATCTTTGAAAGCCTGGTAGTGACCTTAAATAGAAAATAAGAATAAATGAGTACACCAAAAGGAAACCCTAAGCATTAAAAGAAGAAAATTGTAAAAGATATGATCTTCTTACATAAATTTACCTGTAGCTTGTTTGAATTTGAATGAAGGCTATTTTTACAGAATAAACCATAAACTGGGGAGAGCCATAGAATAGTAGGAAAGTACCCCAACCTAGGTTTGGCGTTGATGTTCCTGTGTAGCAGGTGTTCTGATTAATGGACATGGGTAACAAAGAAATATACAGTAAAAGGTTTAAGCCCAAAATTAGTCATAGGGACACACCTGTGGAGAGGATGAGTTTGTTTGAAACCCTCAGACCGGAGTCGAGCCTTCTAGAATTGCAGAGTTACACCGTCAGAGTGATTAGGGTGAATGAGGGGTTTGTGCAGTGTTTGGGTAGGGGTTAGTTACCCTAACTCCTAGCAAGTAACTCACCATCGTCGGATCAAGGTCGTTTCCATCAACGACCGAAAAATTTACACCAATGATTGTACTGACTGACAACTGTGGGTGAACGTAGCTTCGGGAAATTTCCATGCAACATTGTGAACCATTGTATCTTGACCGATTAAGGGTTGGGTTCTCTAGAACTGGGTAACCAGGAGTTAGGGATTCACATTTTTAATTGACAATCAAACATTGTGTAAAACCTTATAGAAGAGTGAGGTTATAAAAAAAGAAAAGAAATAATACATCAATGTTACACCTTGATATTTCGAGACGTCAAAGTTAGGATGTATTTAGGATGTATTGGGAGGTGTCATAGTAATGTTTTTTTGTTGTTGTAAATTTAGCAGTGCCTTTCCATTTTTCTATTTATCAAAATATAATGAGGTTGTAACAAATCAAAACTCAATAGCCTCAACCTGCCCGAAGGAAACGAGGTCTATTTTCCATCTTAGTGAGTTAGATTCCATCCAGTATTGATATAGTTTTAATCTCCTATAAACTATTGATTCCATTCTATTGTATCTACCAAAGTCTAACATAAAACAGTAAATTCTATTTGCCAAAAGCATAAAAATTAAAAAATTTAGAGAAACACTAAATCAATCATCCAAGGACTCAACCGGTGTTGGCTCTTTGACCCTGGAGCCCGGCATGTCCACTTGATGCATGGTTTGAAGTTGTCTCTCGATTCTTCCCAGTCGAGTTGTTGCATGATGTTGAGAAAATAGAATGCCCTTAATTTCCTTTTTGATATCCTGCAAAACTAAAACAACCTGTGGGTCTCCTCCCATTTCATGAAGGCTCATTGCAGCCTTTACTAGTACACATTTAAGTGTCCAGTAAGTGTGTATAGACTAGTGAAAAAGGGACAACCATCCTCTTGTATTCCCAGGATCGATAATGAAGTCCATTTCATTTTCCTAATTTTCTATCTCTTCCTCTTTGTGGCCACAGTCTCTCTCCCATCCCTGAATGAGAGTGCGGACTTGAGGGGGATTACCTGTAGTGTAGACTTCAAAAAGGTTCTCCATAACCTCTCTTTTGGATTTCCTGCCTCGCTTGCTGGAGCCTCTAATGGGTTTGACCTGATTCTGCTTACCCTTTTTCATGCCTTGTTGTTTTGCAGAATGTCCTTTTGCCATTTTTTTCGGACCATGTACAAGTGGAAGTCTAATTTGCTACAGATTCTCAGACAGATATTTGAGAGGACCCATTTTTACTTTATACAAGCTTGTATATGGAAAGAGAAAGTTAATAACTATTTCCATGTGACTGTAGGTAGGACCCACTTCATTTCTTTTCCTGTTGAGGGTGGTAGACATGATATTGCTAAGACTAGACTAGGGAAGGACAAGTTTTATACGATGCAATTCCAGAAACCTTAACCTGCTAAGAATCAATTTCATATTAAAATGACAAAGTAGACTCAATTGTAGGCTATAATGATAGAGCAGACTCAATTTCAGATTAAAATAACAAAACTGACTTAACAAACTGAGGCTTTCATTAACCCCCCAGTTATTACGATGACCAGGGTTTACCAATGAAACCACAAACCCTGCAAAAAAGAAATTTTGTGAACAGAGAAATGAGAAAGTGTGCAGGATATAGCCACCATGAACATAGATACCCGGTCAATCCTGCATGGCCATCCTTGCAATCTCATACACTTGAGATACAAAAACCCTTTTAACACAATACCTACCCATCACCCTTCCAAACATTAGAGAATTACAAACCATACTGAGCATGGAAGCAGAGATGAAAATGACTTGACAGGGGGTTCGAAAGTGGGGATTGACCGTAGGGGACGGGACAACCAGCATGACTAGAGCATTCTTCATACATCCTAAAAATACAGTAAACTATAAATTCCTAGTATCATAGAGCTTCCAACTGACAAAACCAGACTACATAGTAAACCAAAAAACGAAAATTACCAGACAACCATAAGGAAGGGTCGCATGCAAACTATGAACCATTCGGCTACCATCTGTAAAGCTAAAGCATGGTTCTGTAACACGGGAATTGCAACTTGATGTAGGGATTTTGAGACTAGTTGTGCTACCACTCAGCCAACTGAATTCAACAATCATGTTAAGAAGATGAATGAGATACAAAACATACCAGGTAGGTAGCAGACGTCACGAACCTTCTCCCTTCAGCACTGCTCTTTCTCCCAACTGTCATCCGAGAACAATGCTACCTTTCCAGCCTGCAGCCTGCCTTAACCCACATTCCCATTGGCGATGTTTCCAATATCCAACTGACATTCTTCGGTGGATCCCAACTACTTCTACAGCAGGCATTATGATCTTGCATATGACCACCGTGCCCTGTCCTTTCATTTTATTTCCCTTATATAGGATCGACCATGTGGTGCATGATTGCAGCCGCGTGACACCTCTACACTTCTCCGTTCTACCTCTATGTGGCACCCCGATCAGGGGTCTCGATCTTGAGAAATTTCCTTATCTGTGTTAATAATGACCTGTAATGGGTGTATTTCAATATTCCATTCCCCATCATATTCATTAATATCTAGCTGGCGTCCGTCGTGGTTGTAGCCCCAGTTGGCTAAGTAATCTGCTGCCTCATTCCCAGCTCTTTGCACATGCAATGGGATGAGGTATCCAATATCCTGCATAATTAAGTTGATCTCGTGGATAAGTCTAGACATCCTCCAACTTTGGCTTATCTTCTCCCATGGGGTTCCTTGCTACAGTTTTTGTAGTATCCCTGTTTCCATTGGCGAATCTCCTTCAACAATGAGTCTTGGATAGTTTTCTTGAACATCAATTATGAGCCCTTATTTGACCACCATTAGTCATGCCTCATTGTTTGTGGCAAACTCTAGCTCCATTGTATAAACTCTACATAAAAAAATTTGGGAGTTCCAGAAGATTCCACCTGCTCCTGCATGTCTGGGGTTTCCCTTTGAGGCTCCATCGTAGTTTAGATTCAAGAACCCTAGTTACGGTGCCTCGAACTTGTCTGAAGGATTTTTCCTGATCTGATTATTTTTGCATAGGTTTTGAGCCAGCATTTGGGGTTTTTAATTAAGCATGACAAGGATACGGGCTTCATTTCTGTTTGCAGTCCAGTCTTCCTCTCTCCATTTTTAAGCTAAGGTGGTCTCCCAGATGTTTTCAAGGGTTACTTGCCAGATTTGATCACGTTGTCTTGTGTCCTCCTTGAAGATTCTATAGTTCCTCTCTTTCTAGATGGCCCAGAGGAGAAATCCCATCGATAATCTCCAAGCTCTGTTGAGGACTACACAGGTGTATCCCCCTTTCCTCCAATTGATGATAGTCTGGGCGATACTGGTATTATCCTTGTCAGTTTTTTGAAAGACCGTCGCTACTTTTTTCCATAGTACTTCATCATGGTCGCAGTTATTTAGTAAGTGTTCTAGAGTTTACTCCTGCTTCTTACACATTATGCATTTCGAAAGCCCTTGCATTCCTCTTTTTTGCAGCTGATCTCAGGTAAGTATTTTGCGATAACTCACAAGCCAAAGGAAATGTTCTATTTTAAGCCAGTGTTTAGTTTCCCATATTGTTTGCGAGAGCGGTACTATAATGATATGTAGATTGGTTGATTTGATGTAGTACCCTTCTTGTATGGTAAACATACCTTTACTACGGTATCCCCACTGCATAATGTCTTCTCCATTTGCAGAGACCAGTTTCCTGGTTTTCATTTCTTTTTCATAATTTTTCCACTGCATTGTTTGAGGGTCATTCGTCCATTGATCTTTACTTCTCTAGTTTCTCCATTCTCCGTCGTTTTCCCCACTCCAGCAATGAGCTACTGATCTTGTATGTGGCGTATTGGTGAAGAGGAATATCTCCCCCAAGTCTAGACATCTGAATATTTTTCCCTTTGTTGCCATGAGTCTTCCCAGAATAAAGTTTTATGACCACCCCCAACTTCCCAAAAGTTGTGCTGACTAATTAGGTCCTTGTTTATTGTTGCTAGGTTCCAGATGTTAGATCCTTTTGGGGTGGTATCAACTTTCAATTTTCCTACAACTGTGTCTGGCATGTCATATTTTATTTCCCAAATGATTTTCCATAGGTCTCTCCCTCCTTGAAGCCACCTCCACCATAATTTAGCTCCCAATACTTGACTAAGAACATAAGGATCGTGTAAACCCAATCCTCCTAATTTTTTGAGTTTAGTGAGCTTATCCCAGGAGAGAAGGGCCCATTTTTGAGATTGATCTGTACCCTGCCACAAATTTTTTTGAATATTTTAACCATAGTGTTGCAGATATTTTTAGGGGTAGACCACCTAGATAACTGATAAATAGGGATTTATTGAAGAATAGAGCACAATAGGACCACCCTGCTAGGCACATTGAGAGCATGAAAGGCCTAATTCTGTAACCGTTTATGGATGTGGTTTAGAAGGTCTTTCTAATCAGAAATCCTAAGGGAGTTAAGGCTAAGAGGGATACCTAAATAATTCACAGGGAAAGAACCCAGATTAAAACCCATAGTATGGGAAAGGAACCTCTTAGATGCCTCATTGGATTCAAAAAAGTATATGTTAGACTTGTGATTGTTAATGACAGTCCCAGATGCTGCCATGAATTGTTTAAGGACCGATAAGATGGCTTTAGCTTCCCTTAGCGTAGCTTGAAAGAACAACATGATGTCATCGACAAACTATTGATATGAAAGAGTTAAATATGGCCCCCATAGGTTCAGACCCCTTAATTTCCCCTCCTAGAGTTTGGATTTAATTAGGCACCCTAGAACTTCAGCTGCTATGATAAAAATAAAAAGGGATAAAGGATCCCTTTGTCGAAGACCCCTAGAAACATTGAAGGGATTGGAAGGAATACCATTAAGTAATATTGATAAGTTGGGGGAGGAGATAAAAGACATTAGCCATTGAATCCATCTTCCATCAAATCCAAAAGCTTCAAGAACTGATTTTAAATACAGCCAACTTAAATGATCATAAGCTTTAGACAGATCGAGTTTGATTAACATACATTTCGCTTTAAGACTGCGAAGTGAATTGATTGCTTCCTGCATCGTTACTATACCATCTAGGATTTGTCTACCTTTCACGAACCCTATTTGTTCCGGAGAAATTAGACTTGGGAGAATAGGTTTTAATTTGTTGACCATGATTGTGGAAAGAATCTTGTAGACTACATTACATAAGGCAATTGGGCGGAATCCTTCTGGGACATCTATATTTTCCTATTTTGGAATTAATGAGATGAAGGTAGATTTTAGGGATGGATAAACCTGTCTAGAGCACTTGGATTCTTCTACCAGTTCCCAAATATTATTTCCCATGAATGACCATGTAGCTTGATAAAAATCTGTTGTGAAGCCATCAGGACTTGGGGCTTTATTCTTTGGAAAATTCCTGACCACCTCCTCCACTTCTTAAAAGGTAATTTCCCTAAGTAGAGCCAAGTTTTGATCTCTATTAAAAATTGTAGGAACATGTATAGTAATTCGTGCAATGGTTGTTGATTTTTCCTGCTCCAGTTCCATTAATATGTCACTGAAATGAGTTACTAACATGGTCTCCATGTCTTTATGTTGAAGAACGTGATTTCCATTAGGATGTTTTAGTGAAAATATTCGATTATGCTGCCTTCTATGGATCATAGCTTTATGAAAGAAGTTTGTATTTTCTCCCTTTCTCTTAGCCATTGCACTCGAGACTTTTGTTTCCAAAGTATTTCTTCTTGCTTCCTTCATTCTTCCAGTTGGCTTAGGAGGTTTCCTTCTTCCACAACAAGAGCCTTTGTTCTCCAATGTGTGATCATGTGTTGCTGAACACATTTCATTTATCCTTGCAATCTTTCCTTATCTTGCTAAATGTTGCCAAAATCTGTTTTATTCCATTTTTTAATTTCCTCCTTAAGATTTTTTTAACCGGAGCTGAAATGAGTGCATTCTATTCCTGCCTTGAATATGGCTGGATTCCCACCATCCTTTTGCTTTTTCCACAAAGGTAGGGTCCCTTAGCCAAAAACATTCAAATCTAAATGGCCAGTTCTTTATGCATTCTTTCATGTCTATTTCTGTTCTTATCAACCATTGATCTAACCCCAAAGTTGGGAGGATAGTTGATTCGTAGAACACATCTGTTATCACTCAGGTTTTCCTAGAAGTTGCGTAAGAGGAAAGTATACCCGAGGTAACCACAAACCAACCTTCAGATGCAGAATCTAGCCAATCTGCATCCAGAGAGGGCTCTCTCTTTATGATTTATCTTTGCTCTTAGAAGGTTTTAGGCTAGTTATAGATCCAAGATGTTTGTTTTGAAAATTGGTGGAATCCACAAACTAAGGGCAAGGTTGAAAGTTTTCAATCCATTGGTCTATGGAGTCAAAGGATGGCTTTACTGGATTTCTTTTCTAAATGCAAGATGGTATTACAGGGCAAGATAGCTAGACAGAGAACAATCCTTAAAATTTAAAGTGGATGGGATGATATTGAAGGGATGAAAGGCAGCTAAGAATCTTTCACCATGTTCAAAAGAAAGAAATGAGATGACTACAAACAAAGAGAAATGAAGAATTATTTATTATAGTAATCAACAATGTTTAAATTAGCAAAGAAAGAGCATTTAAGAATTCATGCTTATAACTAATTTAGAGGAAAACATTAAGAACAATCACATCTGAAATCAGAGTACAATTAAGTAAATTCTGATTCAATCCTTTATGTAAATTATTCAGAAATGGACATAATGATATTATAAACTAATATAAAACTTCAGACAAAGGGTAGAAAAACTTATTGAAATGTAGTCCAACACATGAATCCTGCAACAAGTCCAGTGTTTTAAATCGTCATCCAGTAAGCCACGAATAAATTTCCCCAAAATGCTTTTATTCCGAAAATCTCAATGTTACAGCAGAGTAATAGAATCCACCCTCAATACTCTCTTTGAGGGTTTATTTATACACAAAATAATTGAAAATATCTCACACTATCCTAGCCCATAAATTGGGGTGACTAAGGAGTAATTTACAAGTAAACAGGAGACAAATGGTCTCGTAGATAGAATAATAAGTAACTGCTGATGTGCTGTTTCCTTTCTTTATGGATGTGCTGGAGGTAAGTGCTGAAAAAGGGCTTGTTGCTATATTCTGGAGTAATTTCTTTGCTTTTTTGATACTCTTTGTCTTTACGGATACTCTTTAACTTGTGTAACTGATACTCTTTCATCTGTACTCATTTTTACCATTTACTTGATAGTAAAGATAAAATTCTCATCCTAAAAATAACTTTTATAGAATTTCCAATAAGTCTCTCCACCATGAATCGTCTGGTATCACAGTCCTTTTGAGTTTTCTCAATGTCTCATCTGCTTCTGTGAGTTTGTAAAAGGTGGGCTCATTAGGAAATAGATACTTTATTTCATGTTCCAAACGAAATAAATTCCTCACTCTATCATAGATATTTCTCCCTGTTGGTAATGTTGTTTCTGGTAAATTAGGAGAACAAGCAGTTGTATTTTGAGCATGAGAATTTATTTTCTTTACATAGGTTTCCAAGTCCATTATTTGATCCTCGGAGAGCATAGGACTTGGTAACCCATTGTCCAACAAAGCCTGAAATTTCTCTCTGAAAATATTGATATCAATCAAAATATCTGAGCACTTCCTTTCTAAATTCTGCATGAAAGTTCTTTTGATGAAAACTCTCTTTATTTCCAAAACTGTGCCAATCCTGTCCTCAATCCCTAAAACTGCAAGCTGTTGCTTTGTCCGGGTGTTCAAAAATTGAATAAGATGATTGGCCTGCTCAGGCCTGCCTCTTAATTCATTTCTGGTTCTGTTTATTTCTTCTTGGGATATTTTAACCAAATCATTTTGTTCAAAAATAGCTTGAATAGAGGGCCAAATGCCCTTTATTAACTCAATGATATTACCCCAAAGAATTTCATTTATTTCCTTTAAAGGCTTTTCCAATGAAATATCTTTTTCCAAAGCCTGAACCAATTTTTCTAATCTTTTTATTTCCCTGGTGTTATCAGCAACTGTCTTCTTAGATGTATCATATTTCTCCTCCAATTTTACTAATTGCAATTTCGTGGTTTGAAGTTCTGTGACCCTTAGTTGTAGACTTTCCATTTGTTTTATCAATTCATCAGAACTCAAACCAGAAGTGTTTACCTGGGATGGCTGTGTTTGCTGACCTGTTGTTGTAGTACCTGTGGTTGATGTCTGCCTGATAGTTTCCTGTTCCTGCAAAGCTTGTTCCAATTCCTTCTCCATTTCACTTAGTCGCTCAGTCATATTTAGGAGCAACTCCATTATTTCTTCCTGTGAATTCCCCTTTAGAACTTCTTGGGTCTGAGGGTGCCTTGAGGCTGGCAATTTTAGCTGCTTTCTCAGTGCAGCTATGTCATCATATTTATTCTTTATTAATGCCTCAATGCTTTTAATATCTTTGGGGTTGTGCCCCAAACCAATGATTATGTCTTCTAAAGACTTTATTCTGTTATCTTTGGCTTGTGAAGAGGCCTTCTCAATTTGCAATTGTGCAGTTGTGTTATTCAAAGAATCTTGCAGCGTTATAGCTGCCATGGCCTTATTGGTAAGAGTGGAATAGACCATTTCCCCAGTTTGTCTGTGTAGCTCTATCTGGTCCAGAGGATGAATATCCTTTGCCAGAACCTCAAAATTTGTCCTGATGTAGTCAGCTGCAGTAATGGGTTTTGGCACCTTTGACTTGAAGTGACTCATTATCATTTTGCCTTGTGACATGTCAAATGCTGACATTAGCCTTTCTTGATTATGAGGAGCCATTTTCATATATTGATCATATACCTTCATTTTTAATGGATCATTCTTTGCTTTAATATTAATGAAGGTTCTTTTAATATCCCCTGTATCTGTTTTTGGTGGTCTGAAAGAGGATACCTCAGTACTTAATTGCTTTTGTAAAGCTTTTCCTTTCTGTCCTGTGTTTGTTTCACTAACTATGCCAGTTAGTTGACTGTCTTCCCTTCCATCATCAAACACTTCATCTATGATTTCCACATCTGGAAGTGGATCTGATTTATGTTTTTTAGCTTGATGTACCTGTGAGGTTTCTTTTGGAGGAGTGGTGTCTGGAACCTGCCTTTTCTTTCCTATTTCCACATTTGATGGAGTTTGCAACTCTGGAACTTGTGTGTGCTTTGCCTGTGTGGGAGAAACCTGTGATTGTTCAGGTGCTTTGGAAGTTTGTGGTTTCTCTGCCATGACCAAAGTTTCCATGACCTGGATTGCAGGTTCCTTTCCTTTGCCCTTTGGTTCTACTGCAACTGATGAAATTCTTTCCTGTAATGTCTGCTGTAGAGTTGCTGCTGAAGAAGTGCCAATGTAGGGTACCTGCACTTGACCACAAGATTCTAGGTCATACTTCTTCTCGATATCTTTCATAATTTTGTTCATTTTGTCAGCTTCACTTTCTTCCTCGACAAGTGTTCCTTCAACCCATTCATCTTGATTGGCATATTGTTCTAGATCAGGAATTTTGTGATGTATATAAGGGGGTGATTTATTCTTTAATCTCTTTTCACAAATAAAACCAAATGGGTCATATGGAACCCAACGAAAAGTTCTTTGGAACTTGCTTTGTAATATATTTTCTGCCTCTCTCTCGGCCTCCCTAGAGTTGCAGATGAAAGGACCTAATTTACTTTTGATCCTTAATTGAGCTTTCTTCTTCACACTACAAAAATGGATCACATCTGAATTATTCATTTGCCTGAAGTATTCCAAGGCAAAAATCCTCATGGGCACATATCTTGGTAACCTGAATGGATGTAATTCACATCCATAAATTCTGATGACTGTATGGTTTTGATACAAATACCAATCTCCAACTTTATAAGTCCTTGAAAGTTGCAAGGTCTTTTTTATTTCATTACTGAGCCTTGGGGGAGGGATTCCTGTTAACAAAGTTGTTGCAGGATATACAAACTGATCAATGAACTCAGTGTAGGAATAGGGAGAATCAGAGGAAGAATGAATTATGGGAGACCAAAATATGACTGACCTGGGGTTTCCCTTGGCATCAAGCTTTTTAACAGGGAAAGGGAACTTTTCTGATTGATAGAAGATAATGAGATGATAAATAACCGAGGAATATTTGAAAACTTTCTCATCATCTAGCCTCATGAACTGATCATGGATCTTATTGGCTATGAAAGAGGCAAAGTCATATTTAATTTCAGGAGGCTGCCCAGGAGTGAAGATAGATAGTAAAACCAGTGTTATTTCATCCACATATTCACTGGTATTGAATCCCAAGACAAAATATATCATATTTATGATGAGCCTTCCTAATGTATTGAAATAATTAAAACCATAGGGAGGAGACCCCTTAGGTTGATGTTCAGGCAACATGAAATTCTGGCACATGGATTTTAGCTTTTATGGGGTTAACTGCCTAGTCTTCTCAATCAATTCTTCCATAGACAACGGTGCTAGTTCTTGGTCTGGTTCAAAGTGTAGCATGGCATTGATAGCCTGGGGAGTAATGGAAAACAGAACACTTTGATTAGGAGCTATTACAGCCCTTTGAGTGGGATCATAGTTTGAATGGCAATAATGGATGATTTATGGGAAAAAAATGACTAAAGGGATGAGATACCTTGGGAGATTGGATTCCCACAACCCTATAAGATCTTGCCCCTTTGAGTATTCGTCTCTGCAGCGACAATAACTCAAAAGGGGACTTTCATCAAAATGCAAGTCTTTAATTTGGAAATCTTTATCTACCAAAGGTAAATATTCCAATTCATGGTGAGGGGCATTCAGTGGAGTTATATTCAAAGCTGTTGGGGCCTCCATTTTGGTTCTTGTGGATTCAAAATGGAGGTTTCTGGATTTCTTCACAGGCCGGGCGTGATTTCTAAAATGAAGGAAATTAACACAAATGCAGTTTCAGGGAGCAATTGCACAGTTTGAAAACCTCTGGGGAAGATCTCAGTGATGATTTTTAATCACTAATTCAGCGAAAAACAAAGAAAACAGAGTTTTTCTTGCAGTTCGGGGCGGAGTAGTATAAATACCTATTTTTGGAAGAAAACTGGTTCTTAACAGGTAACAGGCGGTAGCAGGAGGACACTTGAACGCAGGTCTGGCGGATTTATGGAGCGAAATTGAATGGAACAGTGGATTTCAATGAAAATTCGAAAACCGTAGCAGAGAGCACAGTCACGTTTAATAACGAAAATAACAGAAAAAACATGAAAAATTGGCTTTATTTACAAGTTAAAAGGGTTTTTTAGTTTTTCGAGGAGTGACGTCATCAATGTACGGGCTGACGTATGGTGGAGGGGCCGGGTGGTAAGTGGTAAGTCCCCGCACCGCTTATGAGCAAAGGCGGTATTAATCGCGAGGGCAGCGATTCCACAAAGTTATTGACGCGTGGACGGGTGACTAGTCAAATACCACTAATCCCCCGCTGGTTAAAATGCTGACAAGGGATGGGTAGCGGGATGAACGCTAGCCGTAGATCTTACAGTGGGAGATCGGACGGCGGAAAGGACAAATAGATGGTGGGGTTTTCGTGTGCGGGCCCGGCGGGTTTTAAAACACAATTAACTCTATTTAAACATCCCGGGGGGCATATAATAGGCGGAAATGTATGATTATTAGTTAATTCAGATAATTAACTAATTCCATGGTTATAAAGGAAATAGGGGTCGCGGTGGGGTTAAAATGTCGGGTGAAATGCCAGGTGGATGAGCCACGTTGGCGCGGGATTTTCCAAAGTTTAGTTTCGAAAAACTTCAGGTTTTATTTATATTTTTGGGTTTAAACATATATATCGTATGTTTAAAGTTTATTTTTCATATATATGTTTTTATTTTATTATTGGTAATTTAACAAATGTAATTAACTTACCATAGGGGCGGGTTTACAATATAAAGATATAATTTAACCAAAGGGCTTATATAGTGGGTTTTTATTGGAATGCAAGGGGAAATAATTACTTTGGTCAAACTTTATAATAGAGGGGTTTTTGGGGTATTTATAAAAAAGGAGTTAGGATAGGGCATTTTACTAGGGATTTAGTAAATAGAGTTAAATGTAAGTATGACAAAGGGACAAGGGAACTCAAAAAACTTTGCATATCTAAGAAAATGACAATTTCTGAAGTAAATTGCAATATCTCATCTTCAACACTTAAACTTAGAATAGTAAGTTATTTTGAGGGATTTTTATGGAATTTTGCATGATTTCCTTAAGTAAAATAGGATTTTACTTAGGAAAAGGTTAAAGGTGAATGATTATAATGATGAATTATCTCAAGTACTTAGGTCTTTTTGATCATTAGGCCGAGGGTCCGGTCCCCCCAAAAGTCAAGGAAATGCCTTGAGCCCCTTTGATCTCCAAATACCTTAGCACTTTTGGGGAAATTAGTAAAAACTTAGGGAAAAGTGATGAGGGAAGTTAATGATTTTGACTTTGCTTGCTGTGATTTTCCAGTGTATTTCCTGTTTACAGTACTTGTGATGAAGATAAAAGATCAAAAACATTTGGCAGCATCATCCATCAGATAAAACTTTGCAACACAATCTACCTACCCTATCTACTACTACCATTTTCTCTTCTTTATTAGGGTGCATTTAGACTTGCAAACCCTTTTCAATCTTTTCTTTTTACAAGGCAAATCTATCTAATTCTACCCTTATTACATCCAAGGGCTCAGATTAAACTGTTGAGCACCTCTTATTAACTCTACCTATCTACTTATCTGCCAAGATTAAACTGTTTGGACAGACATTTATTCTCTAATCTACAACATGAAATTGAAATATGAGTAAGCCAAGTTTAAACAGTTTGACTTATTCATGAATTGTGGCAAAGGTTTGACAAGCTGCACACAATTGTTTTATTACAAAAATGAAATAGCAGTGGCATTTGGATTTGCACACTTTCCTTGGTCTATTTTTTGTTTGGGGTTCATTTCTTTCACTTTTTTGACCATTTTATTTTTCTTACCCTTTGATTTTTCTTTTAGGGTATACCCTCTTTACATTTTTTAAATTATTTGATTTTTTGGTTTTCTAAGAATATGGAACACCTTTGCTCAAGAAAGAAGGTTTGAACATATTCCATAGTTCAATCAAGACAATCATGAAAAATGAAACCTATTGGTATAGGAGTCTAACATTGGCTCCACTTGGGGATGGATTTTCCTTGTGAAAAGTCAAGAACAGCAGGTCAGATGCCTAAACATGTCTTCAAACTGAATTATGTAATCTCCTTCTCCTGGTAGCTTTTATTTTACATATGATAGTGAAACTTTTGAAGCTTAGGGCCTTCACTTCGGGCTTCAACTTCAAGAAGTCATCATCCAATCCAAACTGCATTAAAAAAAAGGATATGTTATGTACAAGTTAGAAAAATCAAAATATTCTAATAAATGGGATCAAAATAATGCTTGAGCATTCGACCATTGACTGGTCCTTCTTCAATTTCTGAATTGTCCACATCTTTCAAAAAGTATGTGTTGTTTCCCTGCAAGGCATGAATAATGTAAGGCCCTTTCCACAAGAAATCAAACTTTCCATGTTTTCCTTTTTCTTCTCTTCTAGAATCCCATCTTAGGACCTTATCTCCTAGTTGAAAATATTCTGCTTTAGTCCTTTTATCAAACATTTTCTTTAGCTTTTCCTGCAGGACTTGAGATCGTTGGTATACCTCTTCCCTGGTTTGCTGCAAGTGGATTGTTTGATTAATTCTTCTTTGAATGTCATTTGGCTCCACTTGAGCCTCCTGAAGTAATTTCATAACAGGAATTCCTAAAGATGATGGGAATCTTGCTTCAAGGCCATAAAATAACTCATATGGACTAGTCCCAATTGATTTCTTAGTTGTAAGTCTGTCTGCCCACAATGCATTGGTCAATTTCTTGTGCCAATTCTTTTTGTTTTCTTCCAATAACTTTTTGATGATATTGATAAGGCTTTTATTGGAGGATTCTGCTAGTCCATTACGCTGAGGGTAATAAGTTGTTGAATGGCCTAAAGTAATATGATATTTACTACAGAAACTGATCATTTTCTTTGACTTAAATGCAGCAGCATTATCTGTTATAATCTTTTCTGGACAACCAAATCTTGAAAGTATGTTGGTTTCTAAAAACCCTATGATCACAGAATCATTGGCCTGTCTGCATGGGATATCTTCAATCCATTTAGTGAAGTAGTATGTGGCAGTTAAAATCTATCTGTGTTGACCTGAAGAAGGGGGATGAATTTCTCCAATAAAATCTAATCCCCATTGTTGAAAAGGTCTTTCTGTGGAAATTGGTTTTAAAGGCAAAGGTAACAACTTTCTTTTACCTTCAAATATCTGACACTTGTGACAAGTTGTTACAAATTTCTTAACATCAGAAAATAAAGTCGGCCAGTAAAAACCAGCCCTTAATATTTTGTCTGCAGTTGATTTCCAGTAGAGATGTCCTCCACAATCCCCTGCATGAAATTCATTAAGAACTTTATCAGTTTCATCTTTTAATAGACAATTCAACAAGATTCCTTCATGATTTTTCCAAAATAGAGTGCTATCTAAAATACAATATTTCAAAGATGTCATTTTAAAAAATCTTCTTTTCGTTCTGGACAACCCTGGAGGAGCTTGCAGGTTTAATAAAACATGAATTATATCAGTGTACCAGGGTGAATCTAAGAAAGCTTGACTGATCTGTGGAGTCGCCATCTCCTGATTGTCATCCAGTTCATTAATATCTAAGGCTTGGCAATTAGTTTCAGTCATTAGTTGAGCTAAACCTTGGCCTTTTATGAGTTTTGTTGGCTTAATCTCAATGTCATATTCTAAAATGGTAGCTATCCACATACCTCGTTTACCTTCAATGCCATCTTGAGTCAAAATATCTTTAACTACAGCGTTAGGCACATAAGCTATCACATGAGAATATAATATGTAAACCCTGAAATCTTTAATTGCTTTTACCAATGAAAAAGCCTATTTTTCCATAGTATTGTATTTTAGAGATGCATCCCTAAGTGCTTTACTAAAAAATGCTATTGTTTTTTCACACCCTTGGTCATCTTTTTGAAGTAAAACAGCTGCAACTGTATGTTCAGAAGCAAATGAAAAAATAATGAAATCTCTGTCAAATTTAGGACTGGTAAGAACTGGTGTTCTTGTTAAAGCCATTTTTATTTCCTCAAATGATTGTTTGGCTTCTACAGTCCAGTCAATGCTTGAATCTTTCCTCAACATATTAGTAAGTAATCTAAGTAACTCGGCTAAACTAGAAATAAATCTTCTTAAGAAATTAATTTTTCCTATGAATGCTTGCAACTCTTTTATGTTTCTGGGGTGGGGTATTTGCAAAATTGCTTGAATTCTTTCTGGATCAATCCTAATGCCATCTTTAGAAATAATATGACCTAAAAGCTTTCCTTCTTCCAAACCAAACAATGACTTTTTAGGGTTTAAAGAAATCCCATATTTTCTGCACTTTATAAATACTTGCCTTAAATGATCTAAATGTTCTTGATCTGTTTTAGAAAAGACAGTCAAATCATCTAGATAAATAACCAGAAAATCATGTATTTCCTTAGCAAAAGCAATGTCCATTTCTCTTTGAAATGTAGCTCCTGCATTCTTGAGCCCAAATGGCATTTTGACATATTTAAACGTACCCCATGGTGTTGTAAATGCTGTTTTATCCTGATCATCAGGATGAACCAGAATCTGGTTATATCCTGAAAATCCATCCAGTAAAGATATCCTAGAAGATCCTACTACCCTCTGAAGAATATGGTCCATTTTTGGTAAAGGATAGTTATCTTTCAAAGAAACTTTATTCAAATTTCTTAGATCAACACACAGTCTAATTTCTCCTGTCTTCTTCCTAGTTGGTACTAGGTTAGAAACCCATTCTGAGAACCTGATAGGAGCTATAATCCCTGCCTCAAACATTCTTTTGATTTCCTTTTCAATTGAAGGCAATAAAACAGGATTTATTCTTCTAAGCTTTTGTTTAAAAGGTTTCTGATCTGATTTCAAAGGTATAGTGTGTTGAATAATGGATGTATCATAAGATTTGAGATCTTCATAACTCCAAGAGAAAACATCCTGGAATTCTTTCAATAGTTCAACATATCTAACCTTTTGATCTTTTGGAAGAGATTTGGACAACTTGACCATTTTGGGATTTTCTGGGGTTCCTAAGTTGCATTCTTCCATATCAGCCTTAACAGGTTCCATTTTAGGCCTGAATGGAATATCATTTGAGTCAAACAGATCTTCCAAAGGAGTTAATCCTTTGGGTAATTGATTATCTTTTAAATTGATGATTTATGTCTCATCTTCTATGATCTCATCAAATTCCATGTGTTTCAAATTTTGCATATCCTTTTCTGTGAATGTGGTTGGATGCAGCATATGAATTGCATTGTCTCTTGCAATTTCTATTTTTTGTTCTTTTTCTTGATAAAATTCATCAATAGTTATGTCGTCATCTATATTACAGTTAGAAAACTCATTTTGAAGTGTCAAAAAGCTATTGATTTGATTGTTATTCACAAATACTTGCCAATTCAAAAGATTGTCTGGTATAGCAGGCCTATGTCTAATCTCAGCTGAAAACTGATGATTAGGGTCAAAAGGTAACTTGCATGTACTAGCAAACATTGCTAAACTGTGAGGATGCAAATTTTGTTTCCTGGGAATCTTGGCAAGTTGAGCTTGTAAAAATGTGTTGAGAATCTCTACAACTGTCTCTCTGTATTGTTTCAGTCTCATGTCTTTTGTTGAACATTCTCCTTTAATCTGTTGAATGATTAATTCGGAGTCTCCTATGATTGATACCCTAATAGCTCCTAACTTCTTGACATGTTTAAGCCCTAATAAAAGAGCTTCATACTCTGCCATGTTGTTAGTGCATTTGAAATTCAACCTATAAGCATGACCCTCTGCATGATTATTTTCAACATTATGTAACCAAATCCCAGCTCCTGCCCCTAGTTTGTTTACCGAGCCATCAAATTCTAAATGCCATAGAATTTCATGTTCATAATCTTCATCAATTGTTTTAAAATGTTTCTTGACAGGAGCTAGTTGTTTAGTTTCTTCTGGTTTTTCTTGATCATCTGGTGTTTCTTTGTTTTCAGATATTTCTTCAATTTTAACAGTGGTTTTGTTTATGGTTTCCAATTCTGGAGCTTCTATTTCAGTAGGAAGATCTAACTCAGCATTGTATAAAATAAAAGAATCCATATCAGAATGTACAGAATAAACAGGGAAGTTTTCAGGCTTCTCATGGCTACTCACTAAGTACTTCATCAAGGTTTCTCTATATAATCTTTTAGGCTGACCAAATACTGAAATAGTTGCATATGACATGTCTAGTTGAATAGACCCTCCAAGTTTAGCACCCCAAGATCTAGACAATAGCATACCATATTTAGGTGGAATATCAGCAACTACTATGTCCATTAAAACAGACTTAGCAGGGTATTGAACCAAAGTTACACACAAATCTTTAATCAAACCTAAACATTTTACCTGACTAGAATCAAATGAAAACAAATCTTTGTACGGTTTGGTAATATCTAGATTAAATCTTTCCATTACTGCTTTTGGCATCAAATTGTGAGATGCTCCAGAATCAAGCATTGCATTATGGAGTATCTTATCATGAACATTCAGGCTTACATAAAATGGAGGAGTTCCTCCACTTTCTGGTTTGCCATTTACCTCGGGGCCAAAAAGAAGTTTGGGTTGATCATCAAGAATATTTACTGAATCATCCGATCCAGTAATGTTAATATTTAAGGACTTGGTAATTTGACTTCTATAGAGCTCGTGTTTAGCCAATTCTGATAAAGGAACAGCTATCTTGATTTTGCCTATTTCGGGCTCTAGATTGAAAGGTTTTTCTGTTTGAGTTTTAGTGTTTTGCACAGTTGGGTTTTCTCTGTTTTTTGGATCTTCAATGTTTTTCTCTTTTTCATGAATGAAGTTTTGTTTTGAAGATGTTTCTGGACTAATCTCTACTGATTCTTCTACTTCTCCTATAGGAGGAAAAGTATTAGACTGTTGTTTGTTGTTTGGTTGGTTGTCAGAGACATCTTCAATTATTGGATTTGAAGAGTTGGGAGTTATTCTAGACAAAATTTGTACTTGGGGACTGTTTTGTACAGGGGGAATGTTGACTTTACCTTTGACATTCTGTTTTGCAGTTTTCTGTTTTCTATTCTCTGGCACATCAATCCGTCTACTTCTCAAGTTGTACTGTTTATGAACCTCATAAATTGCTGTGTCATAGCCTTCCTTAAAATCAAAAGTCTCACCTGAATGAGTTTGGAATGTTTCAAGGATGTGATTCTCTTGATCATCCTGGTATAGGAAGACTTTTGGTTCATTTTTGTCATCAGTTACATTGTTTATTTCTACATCCTCTGTAGGTTCTTCAGAAGTTGAACCTTCAACAAAGTTTTCTTGAAAAGGTGGCCTAATGTTTTGATCAGGGACATTCTTTCCAATATTTTGATTCAAATTTCTCCTAAAGTTTGGGTTTCTTGCAACATTCTGGTTATCAGTAGAATATTTTCTTTCAATGGTTTCCACTCTGTCCCCTAATCTTTCCATACCTTTAATGATTGCATCCAGCTTCTTTTCAAAAGCTGAAGGTTCTTCATTCATAGGAATTCTTCTTTCTGCCCTAGCTCTGGCTCGTTTTTCTATCAGATTTGCTTCTACACTCACCACTATGCTTTGCATTTCCTCTAGTGTTTGAGGAGCCCTTTCCCTGAGGGAATAAGCTATGTCAGAATCAAAACCGTCTGGAAATTTAACCAACACAGAGTCAAGTGGGGGTCTTAGGTTTCGAGGAACTGCGTTATATGCTTCATTGAATCTAATGATGTAATCTTGTACTGTTTCGTTAGGTCTTCTTCTTAATTTTTTGAATTCCGACAGGATCTGAAGAGGATCCTTCTTCTTCTCCCATCTGTTCAAAAATGCGCTATATAAAGCTGGTAAATCTGCAATAGTGTTTGGAGTGAGTGCCCTAAACCACGTTCTAACTTCCCCAGTGAGGCTCTGAACAAAAATTCTCATACGGATATTATCAGTGTCTGTTTCATAGAATTCAAAGTAATCGGTCATCCTTTTAGTGTGCTGTTGAGCTGTGTAAGTACCTGTTCCATCAAAAGGTGTGATCTTACTCTGGTAATCTTGGGGCAAAGCAGGAGGGTTGGCTGGTAGCTGTAAAGGGGCGTATCGATTGGCCATTGGAAGATATAGTGGGATAACAGGAGTAAATGGTCTGGCAGGAGGAGATGGAGGAGTAGAAGGGGTGACAGGTGTTTGAAAAGCTTGAGAAAAAGTGACTGAACTTGGAGATGCTTCAGTAATCACAGAGATGTTTGAACTTTCTTCAAAGGTTTGGTCAGTCTGAATAGAGTTATGTAATTCTCTGTCAAGATGATGCGAAACAAATCTGTATTGCAAATCTTCAAAGAACAATGGATCTGGAACTAATCTGGATAATTCAGTTTCAGAAAAATTCACAAATAAAGATGTTTCAAATCGTGCATCAAAAGGAATGTCATCAATATATATAATTTTCACAGGACAGGATGCAGATCTAGAAAGTGGTCTAGAACTTCCTGAACTCTCTTGACTTCCTCTTTCAGAACTTTCTTGACTTTCTTGTCTTCTAAGAATCCTAGGAATCAGATTTGGATTTTCAAATATTGGTGGTGGATTAGGGTCAGGGTTTGACCTAGTATGTCGAATCCTTTCTGAAGCCAGTTTTCCTAGACTATGTGTTTTTGGATTTTTGATTTTAATTGAAAGAATAAATACAACTTCTACAAATTCTTCAAGAAATAATGATGTATGATTAAAATTTTCTCAAAGATCTGTTAAACTAGAGAATCTGATTGAAAATTTTGAAACTAAAGTTCAGTATATAAGCTAAATCAGAGATAGACTGAAGCAGCTTTTATTTACTTTTGCAATTGCAGAGAAAAAGCAATTTCAAAGGCTACCTGGCTGATCTTCAGACTCTGTCTATAGCTTATATTTGAACAATACTAACAAATAAAAATGATTCAGATCCCCAGTGGAGTCGCCACTATGTTATCACTCAGGTTTTCCTAGAAGTTGTGTAAGAGGAAAGTATACCCGAGGTAACCACAAACCAACCTTTTAGATGCAGAATCTAGCTAATCTGCATCCAGAGAGGGCTCTCTCTTTATAATTTATCTTTGTTCTTAGAAGGTTTTAGGCTAGTTATAGATTCAAATTTTGTTTTGGGAAAATGGTGGAATCCACAAACTAAGGGCAAGGTTGAGAGCTTTCAGTCCATTGGGCTATGGAGTCAAAGGATGGCTTTACTGGATTTCTATTCTAAACACAAGATGGTATTACAGGGCAAGATAGCTAGACAGAGAACAATCCTTAAAATTTAAAGTGGATGGGATGATATTGAAGAGATGAAAGGCAGCTAAGAATCTTTCACCATGTTCAAAAGAAAGAAATGAAATGACTACAAACAAAGAGCAATGAAGAATTCTTTATTATAGTAATCAACAATGTTTAAATTAGCAAAGCAAGAGCATTTAAGAATTCATGCTTATAGCCAATTTAGAGGAAAACATTAAGAACAATCACATCTGAAATCAGAGTACAATTAAGCAAATTCTGATTCAATCCTTTATGTAAATTATTCAGAAATGGACATAATGATATTATAAACTAATATAAAACTTCAGACAAAGGGTAGAAAGACTTATTGAACTGTAGTCCAACACATGAATCCTGCAACAAGTCTAGTGCTTTAAATCGTCATCCAGTAAGCTACAAATAAATTTCCCCAAAATGCTTTTATTCCGAAAATCTCAATGTTACAGCAAAGTAATAGAATCCACCCTCAATACTCTCTTTGAGGGTTTATTTATACACAAAATAATTGAAAATATCTCACACTATCCTAGCCCATAATTTGGGGTGACTAAGGAGTAATTTACAAGTAAACAGGAGACAAATGGTCTCGTAGATAGAATAATAAGTAACTGCTGATGTGTTGTTTCCTTTCTTTATGGATGTGCTGGAGGCAAGTGCTGAAAAAGGGTTTGTTGTTGTCTTCTGGAGTAATTTCTTTGCTTGTTTGATACTCTTTGTCTTTACGGATACTCTTTAACCTGTGTAACTGATACTCTTTCATCTGTACTCATTTTTGCCATTTACTTGATAGTAAAGATAAATTCTCATCCTGAAAATAACTTTTATAGAATCTCTAATAAGTCTCTCCACCATGAATCGTCTGGTATCATAGTCCTTTTGAGTTTTCTCAATGTTTCATCTGCTTCTGTGAGTTTGTAAAAGGTGGGCTCATTAGGAAATAGATACTTTATTTCATGTTCCAAATGAAATAAATTCCTCACTCTATCATAGATATTTCTCCCTGTTGGTAATGTTGATTCTGGTAAACTAGGAGAACAAGCAGTTGTATTTTGAGCATGAGCATTTATTTTCTTTACATAGGTTTCCAAGTCCATTATTTGATCCTCTGAGAGCATAGGACTTGGTAACCCATTGTCCAACAAAGCTTGAAATTTCTCTCTGAAAATATTGATATCAATCAAAATATCTGAGCACTTCCTTTCTAAATTCTGCATGAAAGTTCTTTCGATGAAAACTCTCTTTATTTCCAAAACTGTGTCGGTCCTGTCCTCAATCCCTAAAACTGCAAGCTGTTGCTTTTTCCGGGTGTTCAAAAATTGAATAAGCTGATTGGCCTGCTCAGGCCCGCCTCTTAATTCATTTCTGGTTCTGTTTATTTCTTCTTGGGCTATTTTAACCAAATCATTTTGTTCAAAAATAGCTTGAATAGAGGGCCAAATGCCCTTTATTAACTCAATGATATTACCCCAAAGAATTTCATTTATTTCCTTTAAAGGCTTTTCCAATGAAAGATCTTTTTCCAAAGCCTGAACCAATTTTTCTAATCTTTTTATTTCCCTGGTGTTATCAGCAACTGTCTTCTTAGATGTATCATATTTCTCCTCCAATTTTACTAATTGCAATTTCGTGGTTTGAAGTTCTGTGACCCTTAGTTGTAGACTTTCCATTTGTTTTATTAATTCATCAGAACTCAAACCAGAAGTGTTTACTTCGGATGGCTGTGTTTGCTGACCTTTTGTTGTAGTACCTGTGGTTGATGTCTGCCTGATAGTTTCCTGTTCCTGCAAAGCTTGTTCCAATTCCTTCTCCGTTTCACTTAGCCGCTCAGTCATATTTAGGAGCAACTCCATTATTTCTTCCTGTGAATTCCCCTTTAGAACTTCTTGGGTCTGAGGGTGCCTTGAGGCTGGCAATTTTAGCTGCTTTCTCAGTGCAGCTATGTCATCATCTTTCTTCTTTATTAATGCCTCAATGCTTTTAATATCTTTGGGGTTGTGCCCCAAACCAATGATTATGTCTTCTAAAGACTTTATTCTATTATCTTTGGCCTGTGAAGAGGCCTTCTCAATTTGCAATTGTGCAGTTGTGTTATTCAAAGAATCTTGCAGCGTTATAGCTTCCATGGCCTTATTAGTAAGAGTGGAATAGACCATTTCCCCAGTTTGTCTGTGTAGCTCTATCTGGTCCAGAGGATGAATATCATTTGCCAGAACCTCAAAATTTGTCCTGATGTAGTCAGCTGCAGTAATGGGTTTTGGCACCTTTGACTTGAAGTGACTCATTATCATTTTGCCTTGTGACATGTCAAATGCTGACATTAGCCTTTCTTGATTATGAGGAGCCATTTTCATATATTGATCATATACCTTCATTTTTAATGGATCATTCTTTGCTTTAATATTAATGAAGGTTCTTTTAATATCCCCTATATCTGTTTTTGGTGGTCTGAAAGAGGATACCTCAGTACTTAATTGCTTTTGTAAAGCTTTTCCTTTCTGTCCTGTGTTTGTTTCACTAACTGTGCCAGTTAGTTGACTGTCTTCCCTTCCGTCATCAAACATTTCATCTATGATTTCCACATCTGGAAGTGGATCTGATTTATGTTTTTTAGCTTAATGTACCTGTGAGGTTTCTTTTGGAGGAGTGGTGTCTGGAACCTGCCTTTTCTTTCCTATTTCCACATTTGATGGAGTTTGCAACTCTGGAACTTGTGTGTGCTTTGCCTGTGTGGGAGAAACCTGTGATTGTTCAGGTGCTTTGGAAGTTTGTGGTTTCTCTGCCATGACCAAAGTTTCAATGACCTGGATTGCAGGTTCCTTTCCTTTGCGCTTTGGTTCTACTACAACTGATGAACTGCTTTCCTGTAATGTCTGCTGTAGAGTTGCTGCTGAAGAAGTGCCAATGTAGGGTACCTGCACTTGACCACAAGATTCTAGGTCATACTTCTTCTCGATATCTTTCATAATTTTGTTCATTTTGTCAGCTTCACTTTCTTCCTCGACAAGTGTTCCTTCAACCCATTCATCTTGATTGGCATATTGTTCTAGATCAGGAATTTTGTGATGTATATAAGGGGATGATTTATTCTTTAATCTCTTGTCACAAATAAAACCAAATGGGTCATATGGAACCCAACGAAAAGTTCTTTGGAACTTGCTTTGTAATATATTTTCTGCCTCTCTCTCGGCCTCCCTAGAGTTGCAGATGAAAGGACCTAATTGACTTTTGATCCTTAATTGAGCTTTCTTCTTCACACTACAAAAATGGATCACATCTGAATTATTCATTTGCCTGAAATATTCCAAGGCAAAAATCCTCATGGGCACATATCTTGGTAACTTGAATGGATGTAATTCATATCCATAAATTCTGATGACTGTATGGTTTTGATACAAATACCAATCTCCAACTTTATAAGTCCTTGAAAGTTGCAAGGTCTTTTTTATTTCATTACTGAGCCTTGGGGGAGGGATTCCTGTTAACAAAGTTGTTGCAGGATATACAAACTGATCAATGAACTCGGTGTAGGAATAGGGAGAATCAGAGGAAGAATGAATTATGGGAGACCAAAATATGACTGACCTGGGGTTTCCCTTGGCATCAAAATTTTTAACAGGGAAAGGGAACTTTTCTGATTGATAGAAGATAATGAGATGATAAATAACTGAGGAATATTTGAAAACTTTCTCATCATCTAGCCTCATGAACTGATCATGGATCTTATTGGCTATGAAAGAGGCAAAGTCATATTTAACTTCAGAACGCTGCCCAGGAGTAAAGATAGATAGTAAAACCAGTGTTATTTCATCCACATATTCACTGGTATTGAATCCCAAGACAAAAGATATCATATTTATGATGAGCCTTCCCAATTTATTGAAATAATAAAAACCATAGGGAGGAGACCCCTTAGGTTGATGTTCAGGAAACATGAAATTCTGGCACACGGATTTTAGCTTTTCTGGGGTTAATTGCCTAGTCTTCTCAATCAATTCTTCCATAGACAACGGTGCTAGTTCTTGGTCTGGTTCAAAGTGTAGCATTGCATTGATAGCCTGGGGAGTAATGGGAAACATAACACTCTGATCAGGAGCTATTACAACCCTTTGAGTGGGATCATAGTTTGAATGGAAATAGTGGATGATTTCTGGGAAAAAAATGACTGAAGGGATGAGATACCTTGGGAGATTGGATTCCCACAACCCAATGAGATCTTGCCCCTTTGAGTATTCGTCTCTGCATCGACAATAACTCAAAAGGGGACTTTCATCAAAATGCAAGTCTTTAATTTGGAAATCTTTATCTACCAAAGGTAAATATTCCAATTCACGGTGAGGGGCATTCAGTGGAGTTATATTCAAAGCTGCCGGGGCCTCCATTTTGGTTCTTGTGGATTCAAAACGGAGGTTTCTGTTTTTCTTCACAGGCCGGGCGTGATTTCTAAAATGAAGGAAATTAACACAAATGCAGTTTCAGGGAGCAATTGCACAGTTTTAAAACCTCTGGGGAAGATCTCAGTGATGAGTTTTAATCACTAATTCAACGAAAAATAAAGAAAACAGAGTTTTTCTTGCAGTTCGGGGCGGAGTAGGATAAATACCTGTTTTTGGAAGAAAACTGGTTCTTAACAGGTAACAGGCGGTAGCAGGAGGACGCTTGAACGCAGGTCTGGCGGATTTATGGAGCGAAATTGAATGGAACAGTGGATTTCAATGAAAATTCGAAAACCGTAGCAGAGAGCACAGTCGCGTTTAATAATGAAAATAACGGAAAAAACATGAAAAATTGGCTTTATTTACAAGTTAAAAGGGTTTTTTAGTTTTTCGAGGAGTGACGTCATCAATGTACGGGCTGACGTATGGTGGAGGGGCCGGGCGGTAAGTGGTAAGTCCCCGCACCGCTTATGAGCAAAGGCGGTATTAATCGCGAGGGCAGCGATTCCACAAAGTTATTGACGCGTGGACGGGTGACTAGTCAAATACCACTACTCCCTCGCTGGTTAAAATGCTGACAAGGGATGGGTAGCGGGATGAACGCTAGCCGTAGATCTTACAGTGGGAGATCGGACGGCGGAAAGGACAAATAGATGGTGGGGTTTTCATGTGCGGGCCCGACGGGTTTTAAAACACAATTAACTCTATTTAAACATCCCGGGGGGCATATAATAGGCGGAAATGTATGATTATTAGTTAATTCAGATAATTAACTAATTCCATGGTTATAAAGGAATTAGGGGTCGCGGTGGGGTTAAAATGTCGGGTGAAATGCCAGGTGGATGAGCCACGTTGGCGCGGGATTTTCCAAAGTTTAGTTTCGAAAAACTTCAGGTTTTATTTATATTTTTGGGTTTAAACATATATATCGTATGTTTAAAGTTTTTTTTTCATATATATGTTTTTATTTTATTATATGGTAATTTAACAAATGTAATTAACTTACCATAGGGGCGGGTTTACGATATAAAGATATAATTTAACCAAAGGGCTTATATAGTGGGTTTTTATTGGAATGCAAGGGGAAATAATTACTTTGGTTAAACTTTATAATAGAGGGGTTTTTGGGGTATTTATAAAAAAGGAGTTATATACTTAGGATAGGGCATTTTACTAGGGATTTAGTAAATAGAGTTAAACATTAATATGACAAAGGGACAAGGAAAATCAAAATATTTCGCACATCTAAGAAAGTGATAATTTCTGAAGTAAATTGCAATATCTTATCTTCAACACTTAAACTTAGAATAGCAAGTTATATTGAGGGTTTTTTATGGAATTTTGCATGATTTCCTTAAGTAAGATAGGATTTTACTTAGGAAAAGGTTAAAGGTGAATGATTAGAATGATGAATTATCTCAAGTACTTAGGTCTTTTTGATCATTAGGCCGAGGGTCCGGTCCCTCCAAAAGTCAAGGAAATGCCTTGAGCCCTCTTGATCTCCAAATACCTTAGTACTTTGGGGGAAATTAGTAAAAACTTAGGGAAAAGTGATGAGGGAAGTTAATGATTTTGACTTTGCTTGCTGTGATTTTCTAGTGTATTTCCTGCTTTCAGTACTTGTGATGAAGATAAAAGATCAAAAACATGTAGCAGCATCATTCATCAGATAACACTTTGCAGCACCATCTACCTACCCTATCTACTTAACACTACCATTTTCTCTTCTTTATTAGGGTGCATTTAGACTTGCAAACCCTTTTCAATATTTTTTTTTTTAGAAGGCCAATCTATCTAATTCTACCCTTATTACATCCAGGGGCTCAGATTAAACTGTTGAGCACCTCTTATTAACTCTACCTATCTACTTATCTGCCAAGATTAAACTGTTTGGCTAGATATTTATTCTCTAATCTACAACATGAAATTGAAATATGAGTAAGCCAAGTTTAAACAGTTTGACTTATTCATGAATTGTGGCAAAGGTTTGACAAGCTGCACACAATTGTTTTATTACAAAAATGAAATAGCAGTGGCATTTGGATTTGCACACTTTCCTTGGTCTATTTTTTGTTTGGGGTTCATTTCTTTCACTTTTTTGACCATTTTATTTTTCTTACCCTTTGATTTTTCTTTTAGGGTATACTCTCTTTACATTTTTTAAATTATTTGATTTTTTGGTTTTCTAAGAATATGGAACACCTTTGCTCAAGAAAGAAGGTTTGAACATATTCCATAGTTCAATCAAGACAATCATGAAAAATGAAACCTATTGGTATAGGAGTCTAACAACATCCATACTAGCTAAATCTTCTAAAGCAAAGAATCTGTCTAATCAAGATGCTACGTGATGGGCTACCCCTCTTCTATTATTCCACGTAAATTTTCCATTCACTGTAGGTATATCTACCAACTTGAGGTCTATTATTAAATCTATGAAGAGTTCCATTTCCAGCTCCTCTCTCCTTGTTCCTCCTTTCTTTTTTGTTAGGTCCTTAATCATGTTATAGTCCCCTCCCAACAGCCAGTATTTCTATGTATGCATGTTACTGAGAGACCTTTTACTATTCGAAGACTCCTCTCTTTCTCCGGAAATATGAGGTGTCATAGTAATGTTATTTAGCCATGTCGTAGTTTAATGTCAACATCTATTTTATTTAGCTTATGTCTCATTAATTATGTGTTAAGTTGGTTTGAACATGTGACCATTAAAAAAAATGACATAAGTTTAATTTTTTTATTATTATTAAAATAACATAAAAAATTAAAGTGAAGGAGATATGTATTAAAGTTGGGCAAGAGTTTTCATTTTGCATTAACAAGAGAAAATTCTATTGCTTCTACTTCATAAAATAATTAAATATGACTGGCCAATTGGAATTTGAATTTAGATTTCATATAGATATATATATAAAAATCATTGATGAATATATTATATTAACTTAATACTTGAAATATCATTAGATTAATGGGTGCCATAGTTTCGACTTAATATGTAACAATTTTAGATTAAAATATAATTCTGTTAGTTATCATTCAAACCCTATCACACGCCTGATCAATTCTTCCATTAGAGATTTTATGTAATTCCATATTAAAATGATATTTTCACTTATATTAGAATCAACGCATCAAATTTGACTAGAGATGAATCAAATAAATTTCACAGATCCTTTCAGATTTAATAATGATGATATCATCTAGTTAGCATGACCGAGGCTAATATTTGTATACTAATGAGTCAGATATGCATATCTCTGTATACTAACGATTTTATGGCATGCCCATTTAATCTACTTATATTTCATGAATACCGTGTACTATGTTATGTTATTCACACAGTTGATGCACCAAATGAAAATAAAATGAAAATAGAGTTGTCTTTTTGTGCGATTTTTTGAAGTTTCAGGTGTCTGAATCCGGTGAAAAATTTTGAGGTAAAATTTTGGTTTTTGTTAGTCAAACTGGTTTTTTGACTCTATATATAGATTCAACACCCTCAAAAACCTCTAGGGCACTTCGATTGTGCAAAGTTAGCAATGAAACTTCTCTTTTCAATAAATTCCTGCTGGAATTTAAAGAAATTACACCATAAAAAATCACAGTAAAAACCTTCAAAAAGTTGCACTAAAAACTACTGGAATGAAAATTGACGAAAAAAATACGAAGTGGACCTGACAGCTTTCATAAATAATATCTCTTCTTATTTGCTGTTCTATGTGAAGAACTTATTATCTTGAAAGGATTCATCACAGAGAAGTAGTCATGTTGAAATTGCCACAACTTGTTGGCTGAGGTAATGAGAATAGATTGGAAGATAAACCGAGTGTTGAGGTGACCAGGTCGAATTGGATGAAATTCTCTTGCATCTGATAAGTCCCAATCACAATCGATGCCACTGGATCCTCACCTGCATCAACAAAAGCTAGACATAACGCATTCTCCGTGTACAGCCGCTCCATGGAGTTGCCTCCAAGGATCCTCCAAGTAGCGTTGCCCTCCAAAACGAGGTCGATCGTCGGTACGTTGGGTCCAGGAGCGGTGCTCCCCACGAAAGGGGGTTGCCCTGTACCAGTTGCATCGAAACAGACGTCTTGACCCAACGGGGGAAAGGGATCCACCAAGGTAACGCGCTTGATGTTCATTTGCGCCGCCATCTGGGTGTAGAGGGCCACGAGGGAGTTGTAGATGGGGGTGGCCAGTTGTGTGTAGCGCGCCACGGTGCTCAGCTTCGTGCCCCCGCGTCCCCTGGTGTTGATTCGCAGCTTCTGCGCGTCGATCGGCACGCCGACGCCATTGACTTTGATTCCGTTAACACCGATATAAAATCCGTGGGTGGAGGCGTGGGTAGAGTCAGGGCTGTAGATGGGGTTCCTGATCAACGGAGTACGGATGAGGTTGCCCGAGAGGTCTGTAGGAGCTCCGCCTTTCAGTGGAGAGAAGACGTTCGGGCTGTCACCAAAGAAGAGATATCCATTTGAATTCTCCTGCGGCAGACACATGGCAAATTTGCGACTAAAGGCCCCTGCATCAGAGAGCTGAGCTGGCAGTGCCAGCGTGGACGAGCTCATCCCGGCGACGCCATCCACCCCCGGAAGCAAATCGGAGGGATCTTTATTTTCCGCGCAGGCGAAGGGCAGGCTGGGGAACCTGACGGGAAGGCCGGATTGTCGACCATCACTGCTGAGAATAGCCGCCACATCCTGGCCGAGTTGGACCCCTGGCTCGGGCACGGAACAGCTATGGTTATTGCAGCCAGGGGCCCGGGGGCCAAAGCACGTGTAGCAGGCCGAGTACTCATACGACTTGCACAGCTTCGTGCTGCAGTCGACCGGGCTGTAAGTGGAGGATATGTAGGTATTGTTATAGCACCTTACCCACATGTAGTCTTGCTCAAAATCTAGCATTAGCTGCAGGACCCGCAGAGGGGTTCTCTGTCCAATCTCCACGCTGTAGTTCGTCGACCGGGGATCGTAGGTGATTGGCGTGACGAGGGCCGTCGGGTGTTTCTGGGACGCATTTGAGGGCAATTGACAGAAGCCAACGATGACAGCGGCAATGAGGACGAGACGAAGAATGAGTGAAGGCATTGTGTTGATGAAGGATTAAAGTTGTCAGTAAAGCTGCATGGAAGTTGCGCAATAAATAAGCAGTGTGTGTAAGTGGCAAACATTGACCTGAACATTTTAGCTGTTTTGTATTGGTTGGATCAAGATCGAAACCCTTGAAAAATGTGGCAGACATGTGCACTCAAATTGCTGATTGATGTGACTATTTGTTTATCTGCTTCACAGCTCTATTGATCAAAAATAACATTGAAAGGTCATTTTTCCACATGCTCCAAAATCCGTTTTCCAGTTAGTCAAGCAGGACCGCGCATGGGCCGGATATTTTCCTTATCAGTCTAGCTATATACTCTGTATCTGATAAGAACGATTGAATTTGCTCGATAGATTTCTGCGGCAGGATTGAGGAGAGTTTTTACTAGTAAAACCGTGGGGATGAGGGCCCGTCTTTTCCCTTATCCGCACCACCATTTGCTTTACATAACTGCCCATAATCTTTCTTCGAAGGGATCACCAACTATGGAATTAGCTGCCCAGAATCTTTCTTCGAATGTGATTAGCACTGAGGACAGGGAGCACCAAGAATGGAATTAGCTGCCCAGAATCTTTCTCCTAACGTGATTAGCACTGAGGACGGAATTTGGTAGGCAAATTGCCTGTCACGGGACAAATTTTCCATTAAATACCGCTAACAATTCCGGAAAACCGTGGGTTCTGTAATCGTCAAAACCATAAAATTTGCAGTGCTGTTGTTCAATTTTGAAATTATTACCGACAATTTGCGGTGCTGTTCAGTTTTGAAATTCCCACTCTGATTAGCACGATGCGCTGTAACTATGATTCTTGTCCACGGAGATCGAGGTCAACTCGGTTTTCTGTATATGGACACCATGCAGGTTTGCCCCTTGACCAAGGGAATATTACATTTTCCGTATCACTTCAATGTTAAGAATCACGAAACCCTTGAAAGTAAAATAACATGGTGACACTTCAAATTTTAAATTCAAATTTAATGGTTGATATTTAAAATATTTAATAAGCATAGACCAAGAAGCTTATCCCAAAGCCAATTTAATGAATTTCATAACTATATTTTTTCTCTCATATTATAATAATAAAACTTTTAATATATTTATGTATTTAAGATATAAAATTATTCTAAAATAGATATTCACTAACACAATTATAAATGTGGTTGATACACCTTAATCATGTCATTTTTCACTTTTTATACACTAATCCACATATGAAAATGACGTTGATCAAAGTATGTCAGCCACATTTATTAATATAGTTGTGCTAGTATGTCAGCCACATTTATTAATATAGTTGTGCTAGTATGTCAGCCACATTTATTAATATAGTTGTGCTAGTTGACCGATCATGTGTGTGAGGATTAGTAAACCATAGTTGACTATGGTTACCTATAACTAAATATGTTCAAAGTTATGATTAATGAAGGTTTATTATAGTCAACATATAGTTGATTGTGGATGACCATGGTTTTCCATAACTAACTATAATTTAATAGATTATGATTGACTATGGGGTACCATGGTTTTTCATATTTGATCATGATTGGCCATGGTTGACTATGGTTGGGCATGTTAACCATGGTTGACCATAGGTGAATATTTTGACCAATCTAACCATGATTGGCTTAGTTTTATACCATAGATTATGGTTGTCCATGTTGAAACGAATGGCCATAGTTGGCCATGTTCAATAATGGCGACCTTCGCTAGCGTGTTTGACCATTCTAACCATGCTTGACCATGGTTTTCCATGTTGAGAATGAGTTGACCATGGTTTTCCAAGGTTAACTATGGTTGATTAGAGATTACCATGGTCGACCATTATTGATCGTGGTTGAATATGGCTAATTAAAGTTGACTATGGTTCGCCAAGGCTGATCATGGTCGACTATGGTCAACCATGTCAACTAGAGTCAACTATGATTGGCAATATTAACCATAATTATCTATGGGCTATGATAGTTAACTATAGTCAACCATAGTTAACCACAATAAACCTTGGTGACCATAGTTGACTATGATTAACCACATTGGCTATGGCTAATAATGGTTCACCATGGTTAACTATAGTTATTATTGTTGATTAAAGATGACCAACTTTCTTATGGCTGAGTGAGGTTGATAATTGCTGACTATGGTGGACCATACTTGACTATATGGTGACTATAGTTGACTGAAGATGACCATGCTCGCTCATGATCCACTAAGGTTGACCATGGTTGAATATGGTTGAATTAAATTGACATAGATTATTATGGTCAACCTTAGTAACCATGATCAACTGTGGTTAAACATGATCAACCATGGTTTGATTTTTATTTGTCACATTACAATGTTGATTTTTTGTTTATCACATTACAATGTTGATTTTTGTTTGTCACAAGTCGGTGCAAATATTTGCTCATCACATGTGACCTCAAATTTTGTTCATCACATTGTCATGCCAATTTTTGTTTGTCTGATTGTTATGTTGACTTTTTTTTATACATTTTAACATTGATATTTCTTTGTCACACTATGATGTCAATTTTTTAATATGGTTGTCTATGGTCAACTGTGGTTGAGTATGGTTGAACCTCGTTGATCATGGTTGTCAATGTTTAACTATAAATGAATATGGTTAACCATGTTAACCATGGATTACCATGATGAGCATGGTTTACCATAGTTGAGTTGGTTTGACCATTTTTTAGTATGGTTTCACTATTGAAATGTTATATTAAAAAATAAATATTGAAAAAATATAAATAACAAATAAACTTTAAACCAGGCTTATTAAAAATAAACATTAAACCTTTTTCACAAACCTTAATATTAATATTATTAATAAACCTTATAAATAAAAGCTTATCAAACCTTAATATTAAACATTTTTAAATTTTATTAATAATAATGTTACTATTAGACCTTGGTTATGGTTGAGTAAGGTAGACCATGGTTGACTAGATAAACCATTATTGACTATAGTTGAATATGGTTGACTAAAGTTGATTGAGGGTGACAGAGGTTGAATACGGCTAAATAAGATTGGATATGGTTCACACATGGTTGAATATTTAAAAGTTAACTATAAATGTTGTCTACAAAGCTTGACTATGTTTGACTATGTCATCTTCTTGTGACATTCTTTTTTTTTCGTCACAGTGTGACATTTTTTTTTTGGTCACACTACAAAGTTGATTTCAGTTCTTCATTTGTGATGTTGATTTTTTGTTTGTCACATTACGACATTGATTTTTTGTTTGACATATTGGGATGTGAATTTTTTATTTAGTGTACTTTGTTGGTGATTTTTTTGTTTGTTGTATTGCCCTGAACTTAGCTCAAATGCAAATTTTGGGAATATTTCATAATCCGATGTGCAAGAGTGAGGTCAATTGATTGACCTCACTCTTATCCATAAAATTTCAAAATACTCCAAAAATCCACAATCGAGATAAGGATGCACATTATATTGTGATGTTTTTTCTTTCATCATAGTGTGACAATTTTTTTGCTCATCACATGTGATGTCAAATTTTATTCATCGCACCGTGATGCCAATTTTTGTTCAATAAATTCCAACGTTGATTTTTGTTTGATACATTGGGACATTGAATTTTACTTGTGATATTGTGGACTTATTAACTTGGTTATCTATGGTCAACTATGGTTGACTATTGGTGAACATTTCTAACCATGGTTGTCAATGTTTAACCATAGATGAATATGGTTGACAATGTTCACTATGTTTGATCATGGTGATTATGATTGACCATAATGAAGTTAGTTTGACCATGGTTGAATATGGTTGCACTATTGAAAAAAGTTAAAGTGTCAATATCTATATTATGTTTAAACCTTGACCATAATTGACTAAAGTTCTCTATGGTCAACGGTGATTCACTATATGGTTGACTAAAGTTAACTGAGGATGACTAAGGTTGAATAAGGTTGATTATGAATAACTATGGTCAACCTATGGTTTACTAAAGTTGACCATACTAATATGGTTGACTATTTAAATGTTGACTATAAAGGTGGACTACAAAGGTTGATAATGTTTTCTTATGTCATCTTGTTGTGACATTGTTATTTGTTCACAATACAATGCGATGTTGATTTCCAGTAATCATATTCTGATGTTGATATTTTGTTTATACCATTGTGACATTGTTTTTCTACTTGTCATATTATGATGTTGAATTTTTATTTCTCATATTGCAACATTTATTTTTGTTCATCACAATTCAATGTGATTTTTTTTCTCATCACATGAAACACTAATTTTGGTTCATCACATTGTGATATTGATTTTCATTCATTAGATTTTGATGTTGAATTTTGTTTGACACATTGCAACATTTATATTTGTTGGTCACATTATGATGTCAATTTTTTAACATGGTTGTATATGATCAATTTTGGCTAAATATGAGTGAACATTGTTGATCACGTGGTTGTCAATGTTTAACTATAGATGAATATGGTTGACCATGTTAATCATGGATGACTGTGATTGCTCATAGTTGAGTTGGTTTGACCATGGTCGAATATAGTTCCACTACCGAAAAAATTTATAAAATTTATATTAAAAATTAAATATTAAAATCTCGAAATAGTAAACATTATTAAATTTTTTTGTTTTGTTTAAGTTATAAAAGTTAAAGTTATTATCTATGATCACTATATTAATATCTATGTCCATGTTGACTATCAATATGATGCTTATGGCTGATTATGGGTATGTTGTGCATAATGTCTTTTGTTAATTATAGGTATGTTGAACATCATTTTTATCATTAATCATGGCTAAACACAATGTTCATATTAACTATGGTTCATCATGTCAATCGTAATTAACGTGTGCTAATGTATAGATTGATATATTTGTCTAACTTAATATCTTAATGTATAGATTAACTTATATTATTAATATATTACTATAAATTTATTAAGGTTTAGATAATATTATGAGTTAGTAATATAGTTAATAAAATTATGAAACTTTATTAATAAATCTTAATACTAATAATAAATTTTAAACTTTTCCCGGATGCAGGTGTTGCATAACAACTGGTCGATGGCTGGCGAGGACCGCAACAACTGTCTAAGCCACTTGCTGCCATTCACTTATGGTACCTTGGCCATTAAATACCTACAGCCTTCCTGCTCTTTACCATTATTCCACTCGCTCACCATTAATCTCGCGTGCGTGAGGTATTCCATGAGAATGGCACGTGCTCCCTCCCTTTCTCTCGCCTTCAATCTGCCCACTCTGTTTAGCTTGAGCCCTCCTATTTTCTTCCACCTCCGCTTGGATTCTCTCTGCAATTCGCATAAGCTGTCAGCTCTTAGCAGCCCCAACTATCACTCTCTGCACTCGATCCTTGAGTTCAATTCTCCTCTGCTTGCTTGTCCTCCACCTTCTCCCATGCTTTCACCTACATTTGGGTTTGCACAAGTTCCTTCCTCCCCCTCTCAAGGCTCCACCTTCTCGCATTCCATTTCAGCCATTCAAAATATAAGAATGCAACACCGTCATCGCATGCGAAGCCGGCAAGGTGGAAGCGGCAGAGGCGATGGAGGACGTAGTAGCAGTGGTTCGAGGCTGCCCCTCTCAACCACAAATGAAGCAGATATACAGCCTTCTAACAATAATGTTGCAAGTTTCATCTTCCGCAGTGATTTGAATAGACCTCAGGTTACTGCAATAATCATAGTTTCATTCTAGGAGGAGGCGTCTTATGAGACCGGGCAAAGCTCTGGGGCACGAAAGAGGAAAAATAAGTCCACCATCTTTGACAAGCCTCCCCAGGTTGCTCGGAAGGAAATCACCCTCCCAGTCGAAAATGGCTCCGAAAATTTTGGCAGTGACAGCTCCAACTCTCCATCCTCAAGCAGCGACGGCCTTGGGTGTGAGGACTCAGCCTTGATAAGTTCACACTCTCCCTCCTCGTCTAATTTCTCAGCCCATAAGCCCAAAGAAATGGCCGAAGACCCAGATGAAGGCTACATCTGCCCAATTTTGGAAGAAAATCCACCCCACAAGTACAGCTAGTCTCATGAAAGGTTCTCTTCTATTTTTTTTGGTGTTTTTGGTCTTGGAATCAGTGTATTGTCATCAATTTAGAATGAATGCTCTATAGCACAGCTAGTTCTAGTTTATTGATGCACATGTAGTTCTGGAACATTAACAGTATGCTAGTTTCCCATGCTTGGGCAGCAAATTTTTGGGTCGGTTTTTCGGTCACGGGCGGCCTACATTATGAATTTTTTATACAGCTTGATTTTTTTGATTTAGAATCACTCCAGCATTGGTCAGTTTAGCCAGCCTGGAGGTGAATGCTCTATGTACACTATGTTTTTATTAATAGATTAAACCAACTTAGAAAAAAAAATTAAAAAAATTAAACTTTATATTTAATATTACTAGCATTATCATAAACACATTAATGTTATTATCAATTGGGGTTATCTTGAGTGGTTGGGTGGAATGATTTGTATCCTCTCCAGTCGTGTTCAAATACCCGCTAATGACATGATGAGCATTGATGCCTTATGCTTATTTTTGTAATACCTTAGATAGCCTAATAATAATAAACTTAAGTGAATATAATTATGGGTTGGCCTAGTACTAACAACATCACTTAGAATAAGGTCCTCCCTAGTTAGGTTCAAATCCCCACAACCTCACTCAAAGGAAGGTCCTCCCTAGTCAAGTTCAAATCCCCACTAGTGACATCACGAGATTTGATGCCTTGATGATTATTGTTGTAACGGCTTAAAGAGACTAATAAAAACACTCTTAATTAAATATAACTGTGGGTTGGGTTAGTACCAATAATTTCACTCAAAAGAAGGCTGATTTCTTTCCTTGGAACAAGAAAACCACAATAATGTTATTAACCTTCATATTAATATTATTAATAAACCTTAAATCTTATTAAACTTTATTAATAAAATTTAGTAAATATTATTATTAAAATTTACTAATAATAAAGTTTAGTAAACTATTATTAATATAATTAATAAAACATAAATTTTATTAATAAATAATTGTTATACCTAACATTAATATTATTTATAACCATATCAATGTTATTAATTTTAATATTAATATTATTAGTAAAGCTTAAATTTTATTAGGAAATCTTATTATTTATAAAATTGATACAATATATGGGTAGGTGTCATACTCGTAAAGCACTCCTCTATTTAAGGCACATCGAGGCCCTCTTAGTGTGTCGCACTGACGAGGTTCCTCACAATGGCTATAAATAACTTATGAGTAGACTCCCAAACTACGCCTCTAGCGCTTATACTTATGTCACGTGTCAGATATATTACGTATGTGGAATTAACATTTATTCTTAACAAAATTATAATGCCAAACATTCATCCATCAACATCATGTATCATCCACATGTGCAAGTGTGCTACAATAAAAATGTTGCAATACAATGTTACAATTTTAAATATAAAAATCCATGTATAATGTGCACCAATAATTTGAGTGGGGTGAGACCCTCAAGGCCCACCAAAAAATATCAATATAAAATATGATATTACTGCAATAATACACTATCAAATAATGGCCAAAACATCTAAGTATCTTAGTTCTAGGCTTCCCAAGCCTAAAGTCCCAATAGAATGGAAAAGAACCTCCAAAAATCCCACGCTCTAGGTGAGCATTCTTAGGGTAGGGAAATGGTTCTCCACCCAACCCTCTAAAACATTAAAGAAATATATAATCCTACTATTGATAGATGTAGTAAGCCTTCTCCAACCTTTCCCCAAAATCATATATCAAATCAGATAAGAAATCACCCTAAAATGGGTGGTTAGGGTCATTGTTACCCTAACTTTCCAACCTAATGGGTCGTAGAGACACATGAATCCTATTTTCAGGCTTGCGCTTAAAATTTTGGTTTGATTTCACACTACCACGTGTCCAGCAACTAATGTACATGTCCTTCTTCACTGTTGCACCCAAAGTTTGCTAAAAAACCCTACATCCTACTTAGTTATTCCCCCACCTTACCTCACAGTTAGGTAGGGTGCCCTGTGCATATATGGAGGTTTCAAATCAAATTTCATCCTACACTATGAAGGTAGGAACATGTCTGAATTTCCCTCCAAGATTCTCCTTAAATTCCTTCTGTTTGGGTGTTTTTATAGTGGTCTTGAGGGCAATAGGGTGGAAAAGGGTCACGTCTCTTCACCTTTCCACTCTAGCCACCCGTGCATGTAACCTATGGGGTGCCATTTCAAGGTCAGGTCACCACATTAATCCCCATGCATATTATATTTTACCCATGTCACTCAAATTAATCCACACATCCTCCATCATGTGCAACCTCATCCACCCTAAAGGGTAATGATCCATGTTGCAACAATGAATGCTACTTTCTTCCAAAAGGGTGAATGTGCCAAGTGATGTCATGAAATGTATAGCTTAGGGGATATTAGGGAACACATTAAACAAGTTCTCGGGCCATCTCAAAGGTGATTTCATGTCCAATATCTTCTATTGAACTCGTCGAAATGCTGCAAACATCATTGCAACCATGCGTCACATAAAAAGTACAATATCTCTTCAAGATATATTTTGTTCTCTCTCTAATATGCAAGACAATGGCACATGCATCCATAGTGTGAAGGCCTAACATCCTCCCCCATAAAAAAAAAAAAAAAACTTCCTTGACAACTTATCCATCACCAAGACTTAGCATTATCATCATCATCGTCTTGAAGAAGAATACTCATCAAACAAGTACTTGCGCCTTCAAATGACCTCCTCATTGTAAAAAACTTGAGTTAAAATTTCATGTAATAAATTTAATAAGGGAAAAATAAGAAAAAGGTCATGAGACACTTATTTCAAGCTAAATGTTGGGAAATATATCCTAGTGGGCATCACTTGATGTGTTTATGGCTATGGGAAATTTTCAAAGACAATGGAAAAGGCTTTGAAAAGGAAAAAATACATTATTTGCATTTTCTTTATGAAAATAAAGGAAATTAGGAAAAAAGGAAGGTGAAAAGTCACAAGTTTCATGTGAGGAGGAAAGTGAAGGAAAATTAAAGAAAATGAAGAAATTAGAGGCTTCAATAATAAAAAGACATCAGAGCACCAGTTTGTAGCCTTTCGACAGTTTAGTTTTGGAATTAGTCTCGAAGAAGAGAAGAGCACTAAGAGAAGAAGGAAAGAAATCAAGCAAAGGGAGGACAAGGAAAGAAAAGGAAGTGTTACAAGTCGATTTGGAAATCACTCCCAAAACCCATATATGTACAAATTAGGGTCTATCATACTCTAGATCAGCTGATACATGCCTTAAACAAGTCATCCCATTGTTGGTTTTCATCCATGAAAGTTTCACTGCCTGAAGTCCAGTTGAAGTGTTCCATTGAGCCATCAATGCACCCCTAGACTGCAGTAAGTGCTTTGCAGTGCATCTACTCCCATGAAAAGCAGCATTGTAGAGCATCTAGGCCCACTTGATAGTGCATTGGTTGATTGGGAGCGAATTGTTCATAGCATTACGAGAATCCTCCCACCTTCTAGTGGATTTTAGAAGTTGTTCCAACTATCACAGTATCTGATAACTTCAAATATGAACACCATGGAGCCACTAAAACACTTATCCTCCTATTCCAATGAACAAGGAAACCTCTTCATCCATTTTTGGAAAAACCATTCAATGGCCAATTAATGCTAAACAACTTTCATTTCCTATAAATTGATCACTGATCATAGTGCACATGAGAGAAAGAATTTGAATTAGTAGAGTTATGCTGGTAAGATCAAAACTCTTCGAGGTATCGTTTTCATGTAATATTATGTTGTTATTGTGATGTTGCTGATGTGATGAGGATAGGACTGAATCTGGAGCGAGTTGACATCGAATCGATCCAACTAGTTGTAACTTCTCCTTCTACTTCATAATTAAGAGATTTTTTCCTTTCCTAATACATGTGTTCATATTGTTATATGTGTATTTTCAAATGCAATCGATTCAATTTGATTAAGATGAATAGATCATATGCCTTTATGTCTTTTTCTGTCCTCTGTTAGCCATTGCAGGTACCAATCAAGCAAGTTCAATTCGATTGAGAGAGATAAAAGTGACAAAAGGGAGACAAGGAATAGTGAAAGATCACAAGTAGGTGTTCTTCTCTCATTTATTTATCTTAAGGAAAAGGTCAAGTGTCTTTCATCTATTGTTCTAAGTGTGACCACCACACTTAGGGAAACATATCTATCCATAGGTTTGATTTATTTAAAACAAATTGGCGACCATAATAGGGAACGATCGATCATCCCTGGTGGTTTTATCCTCGTTGTTCACCCTCCAGTAAACTTTATTTGCTTTATTTCAGTCAAATAAATATGTATTGGTAAAAGAAGTGTGTTTGATTGCCTATTTTTGAGTTTCCTCTGGCACCAATGCACTGTTGGTCTTGATACAATGATCTTCATAGCATTGTTGGCTTAGGGACAGTTCTCTGTAACGCATTTTCTCCCACTCAGGGGTCCGTTGCTCTTGTGACCAACCAAAAATCATCATATTTTTGTCTTTTGCCATCCATTTCAGCCGGTCTTGGTTGTTGAGTTTTCAAGTGTCTAATTGCCTCTAGAGACCAGATTGCTTCTACTATCTTGCCTCACTTTGTATGTTTGTTTGTTCAATTTTTCTTCTTGTTTTCTTTATTATTTTCGAATAGCTCCAAAGTTTAAATTTTACATTTGATCAGTTCTTTATTTTTGAAAGAGGAATTGTCGTTCAAGTCTTCGTTTCTCTAGAAAGTATTGATTGATTGTTTGTGCATCATAGTTTATTTTTTTTTCATTCACACTTAAAAGAAATCGAAAAGAAAAACATGCATTTGCAATAGGGTTTGTGAGTGCTGCATAGGAACAGTTAGGGAATTTTCATTTAGATGTGCTCATTATTGATTGTTTACAATATTATTTCTCTATTCCTTGTAGCTAAGATTTTCATTGTCGAAATTGAATCGAAATGAATGCTTATCATCTTTGTTGCATTCTAGGAATGTCAAATACATCACGTGGAGAACCTGAAAGACAAAATTATAAGCAAGATAAACTTAAAATTTATCTCAATTAACCTAAGGGGGCATTGTCACTTAACGATAACATTTAGAGGTCTGGGCTAGAGACGTGTTACGGTGTCGTAAAAAATAGTAGTTGTCATTAATTTTCTGTGATACACTCCGAGTGTGATATCTCATTCCACTTACATAAGTATATCAGAGATCATCCACATACCTTAAGTATATTAGGCGGTGTTCTAGAATGAAAAGTATAAGGGGATGCTCTCACTGTGTGGTTTCGCATTAGACAGTGCTAATACGGATTGGGCCTCCACATACCATCAAGTATATTTGGGAGGACAACATTAGGTTTCTTACAATCCATAGGTAACCGAGTCTGACGCCTTGTACACTGTGATACACGGAACATAATATTTAGGGAGATTGCCTGCACGCACATAAGTCCTTGGTTTACGGGGGTAGTATATTGTAGTTCACAATTACTTGGTAATCCTTTTGCCTAGAAATACCCTCTTTTTCTTTTTTCTTTTTTATATTAAAATCAATCAGCAATGGTGGAAGAATATCAACCCTTTCCCCATCGTTTGCGTAGGACAACAAATAAACCACCTTTACCGCCAAAAGCTACACCTAGTAGGCGAAGGTGAGCTCATCCTATCAAGTCTGGTACCTTTGGAACCTTTGGTGCTACATCTTCATCAAATTTACTAGAGTCATTTGATCCTTTGAGTACCAAGTCTCGAGTCGTTTCTACCGATCCCGGTTGATCTGATACCACCAAGACGAAACCCTCATTATTACCTGAGGACACTGGAATTCAATCCAGTGAAATGGTAAATATAGAACCTGAAGTTGTTCAGCCGGAAGTCAATATGGAACCTATTGTTCTTTTACCATAACATATTGATCCTGAATTTGAGCAATAATAAGTTGTTCCCGTACCGGAAGATCATCAATGGGCTCATCCTTAGTCATTTGTAACTATTGAGTCTTCCTCTTTACCACAGATTTTACCACCTGAAATTCATCTCGAGCCTGATGGTGAAGTACTTCCACCTAGTTTGATTTCAATTGAGGAAGAACTTCAGGAAGAGACAACCCCTTCAACTCCAACTCATTTTGGGTCGGGGCTTCATCTTTATCTTTCTTTTCCTCGTTTGATCTACTCTACTCCTGTTGATCTTGCTCAGTCTCAAGTTCTTGTAGATTCTTTAGAGTATTTGTTGGTTTATTTAACCATGGATGAGACAACATCATAGACTGTACCATCTGTTACAAGTGTGAAATCATCTACTGTTGCTTCCTCTTTGATGTTTTCTATGACACTTGAGTCTCATATTTATGGTGGTTCGTTTTTCCCACAGGGTTACCAAGATTTAAATGGAACCTACTCTGGTGTCTCCTCTTGTCCATGGACTTCACCCACGTCATCATATAGAATTATATCTAGTTCTTCTCTTACGAGTACTAAATGACCTGATCCTTTATTGACATCATCAACTCAATATCAGGCTGGTCCATCCAATTACCGTCCATCTTATCTAATTTCTGCTGGACTCCGATCATATGAAATGCAGTAATTACCATCCATCTTGTCCAATTTGTTTTGGACACCGATATGTTGGGTGCAATAGATGTTTACGTCATATGACAATACTCCTTTGTTTTTAGGTCAGTCTTATGTTGTAATGCATGTTTGTCAATGGAAACCTACCTTTCATGTTCAATCGAAAAAAATTGTGTATCAATATCAACCAGTTCAACATGTTGCATCTGTACCTACTACGCATGTTATTACTTCCTTGGCTATTGCTCAGTCTCCTCAGGCGAGTCCTTCAACCATTAACCCTCATGTTTTGGGTCTACAGACTCTATCTTCCTAGGCTGGTTTACAACAACCATCTATATCATGAATTTCACAACCATAGGCTAGTTTACCCTTGTCACAAGCTTATACTCGTCCTGTCTATTCACAACCTGGTCAAAATTATCCTAGCGGGAAACAAAATTTTTATCAAATCCCATGGTAGCCACAACATCAATTCCAATAGTTTCACGTTTATCCAAGTCCTGGTCAACAAGCATATGAAGGGTTTGGTCAACAAACTTACCCCTATCTCGGTTACCAGTAGCAGGTTAATTTTGGCATCACTCCAAACACCTAGATTAGTACAAATTAGGGTCTATCATACTCTAAATAAACTACTACGTGCCTTAAAAAAGTCATCCCATTGTTGGTTTTCATCCATGAAAGTTTCACTGCTTGAAGTCTAGTTAAAGTGTTCCATTAAGCCATCAACGCACCCCTAGACTACAGTAAGTGCTTTGCAGAGCATCTACTCCCATGCAAAGTAGCGTTGCAAAGCATCTAGGCCCACTTGACAGTGCGTTGGTCGACTGGGAGAAAATTGTTCATAAGATTCTGGGAATCTTCCCACATTCTAGTGGCTTCTATAGGTTGTTCTAGCTATCACACTATCTGATAACTTTGAATATGAACACCATGGAACCATTAAACCACTTATCCTCCTATTCCAATGAATAAGAAAACCTCTTTATCCATTTTTGGAAAATCCATTCAATGACCAATTAATTCTAAACCACTTTCAATTCCTATAAATTGAGCAATGATCATTGTGCATAGGAGAGAAAGAATTTGAATTAGTAAAATTATGCTAGTAAGATCACAACTCTTTGAAGTTTCGTTTTCATGTAATGTTATGTTTCTGATGTGATGAGGATAAGACTAATGTTGGAGCGAGTTGACATCAAATCGATCCAACTGGTTGTAACTTCTCCTTCTACTTCATAATAAAGATATTTGTTCCTTTCCTAATACATAGGTTCATATTGCTATATGTGCATTTTCAAATGCAATCGATTTATTTTGATTAAGATGAATAGATCATATGCCTTTATGTCATTTTTTGTCTTTTGTTAGCCATTGTAGGTACCAATCAAGTGAGTTCAGTTCGATTGAGAGTGACGGAAGTGACAAAAGGGAGACAAGGAATAGTGAAAGATCACAAGTAGGTGTTCTTCTCTCATTTATTTATCTTAAGGAAAATTTTAAGTGTCTTTCATCTATTGTTCTAAGTGCAACCACCACACGTAGGGAAACATATCTATTCGTAGGCCTAATTTTTGTAAAACATGAAGGAGAAGGAAAGAAAGCATCAAGCAAGGAAAATTTATATCAAGCAACTTTAGTGGGAATACATGCAGGTAACAGGTTGCATGTATGATTTCCTAGCTGGTTTTGGCATGCATGATTTATGCATGTGTATATTTGGTTTATATGTTATCAGTGGCATGGATTTTATTAGGTTTTGAAAGTGGTTTTAGCCTTACCTTTCCATTTCTAGATAGCCATGGTGTGATGGGAATATTTTTCGTTTGAGCTTTGGATTGAAAAAATATTTTGGATCCGGGTGAGGTGGTCTCAGGAAAATCCAAAGGGTTGGGGGTGGAGATGGTTTTCTCCAAGAAACCCTCAACATATGGATGAAGACAGGAAAATTCATCAAGGGATGGTGAAGGAATTATAAGGCATCCAGGATCAGTTTGGTTTTGTGATCTCAAAACCAATTTAGGTGAGATCACATTATGATGAGGGTGGAGGTGGTTTGACCTCTGTATTCCTTTGGTTGTTTATGGATTGATTTATCCCATGAGATCCCACATTTATTCTTAGAATATGGCACATAGGTGATTTGTTGAAAGAACTATTTGGTTCAACCAATCTATGGTCGAGTGGTATGTGGAAGTCCCAATCCTAGTTTGATTTTGCATATGGTTAATCAGAGCTAAGTTGTTAAACACCATGTTGAAACACACACATGGTGTATGAGAAGAATAAACACACACACAAGAGACTCAACACACAATGAAAGATAAGCGTGAGACTTTCTTATTTTCCATTATACAAAGATGTACATTTATAGTACAATGGTGTGAGTCTTGGTTTCACATTCCAAGGTCACTTGGACTCCATTGTGACTTTTCACATTCCACACCTACCCATGTAGGATTAGGTGTTCCAACATCCCCCCTTAATCTGAAGGGGTATGTGTGAGTCCAAGAAAAGAGTTGTAATACAAATCTGCAAAGTATACATGGCAGCACTTGGGCTGAATCAACTCTCCGAAATGTTGGAAAAAAGAGGTGGTTTTAGGATGACCACAAACACTGGAACGCAAAACTTGTTGCAGTTCCCGGAACTCTTCCAAAACTGGCAAGAAGCTGAAGGCTTCTGCTAGAGGAATTGTCCCTCATAAAAAGGGAGACCTTCAACCTAAAAGAAGGGAGGTCTACTACCTGTGATGGTTTTAGGATTACCAACAACTCTGGAATGCTTGAAGCATTTCCTGGAACTCAACCAATGCTGGAAAGAAGCTGAAGGCTGCTAAGCTGAAGGCTTCTGCTAGAGGAAGTGTTCCTCATATATGAAAGGGAGACCTTCGACCTAAAATAAGGGAGGTCTACTACCTGTGGTGGTTTTAGGTTGTCCACCAACCAAAGATGATGGTTTTAGGTTATCCACCAACCGAAGGCATGCTCATGGGCATCCGTGTCTCTGGCTACATCTCTGAATCCGGAATGATGAATTGTGGCTCAGGCTCGCTTGAACTGCTGGCTACAACTCTGAACATGGAATGAGAGATTGTGGCTCAGGCTCGCTGGATCTGTCGTCGAAGCTTGTACATGACCACCATTTTCCCCCCTGTCAGGGACAAGGTGAGATGATGGCGAAAACTCAACTGCAAGTTTGCTCAATATCTGTGAACATGTTCTGACATGCGACTTAAACATATTCTTGGCTGCTGATGCCCATTGCCAAGAAGCGATCCATCCAAGATGAATCTTGGTTCTTGCAGGAGGCTTGTGTCTGAAGCATCTGTCTGAAGAATGGGTGTGCCGACCACAGTGCTTGCATGGATGAAGATCAAAATAGTGATCTTTCATATGGCCAACTCGATCACAGTGTTGGCATTTCTCAATCTGTTGTGGAAGTGGAACAGGATCTGAAACAGCTGCAGGTGAACTGTCATACATGAATCCGGCACTCTGAAATATGATGGGCTTTGTGTAATCCGGAATATGAAAGGACACATCCTTGTCATATCCAAGACCAATTCGGTGCTTGTTGTGGACAAGCTCTTCCCAAGGTCTGATGATGGGCTTAGGAAGTGCAGGCTGAGTGGCTGCATCTGCATGTACATCTGCTCTAGTACAAGGAACTGAATGTGAATCATCTGCAACTTTATCTTCTTTCTTCTGATGAGAGTCCTTCACAATCTTCTGAACAGAAACAGGTTCAGAATGGTGACTCTTTTGCTGAAGTTCATCTTGTTGGAGCTGAGATTCCAACTGCAAAAACTCGATCTTTTCTTGTGCATCTAGCAAACAACTCTGAATGTTACAAAGAGCATTATTGCTCATTTTTATCACATCATCAACATTTGAATGAATGAGGTTATTCAACAACTCTAATACCTCATTGATTTTGGCCATTTTTAACAACTTAGGCTCAAAAAATGAAAGGGTGTCGGCTTCAACCGAAAATGCACCCGTTTACAATGTGATGCAACAAGAAATACAAGTGACTCCAAGGAATTATCAAAGTACAAAGTGTGCTCCTCAAGTGATGGAGGGAAATCAAAAATTTTTCAACTCAAATACACTTCAAGTCTTGAATGAAGATGAAAATCAATGTCAGTTCAATACAATATTTCTGCAAAATATGTGCAGCTGAAAACACTAGTGTAGGAATCTTTTTATGGCAGCTGAATTTTCCTTCAAAGAGTTGTTTTGAATGATGGAAAACTTGTCTTCAAATGTCAAATTCTTCAAAAAATCACTTTTCAAATCAATGCCACAAATCACAATGTAAATCTTCTCTTTTCTCTTCTATGTTTTCTGTTCATTTGCTTCACATGTCATTTTCTCTTTTTCTGCTGTTCAAATTTTCTCTCTCCTCTCTCTCTGCTGTTTTTTTTTTTTAATTAATTAAAAATTAATTAAAAAATAAGTTAATTGGGATTAAATAAAAATGGGAATGAGAAATTAATTTAAAAATGAGGAGGAAATTTATTTATTTATTTTTATGAAGGGGTGGGAGAGTGGATATTAAAAAGAAAGTGGTATTATATGGGTGGGGTATTATAACTAAGGAAGAAATTTAAAATTTTAAAATGATTTGGAAATTAGAGGGGAGGGAAATTAAATTAAAAGGGAGGGAATTTAAAGGCGCAGGGCGGAGGTATATTAAAATAAATTTTAAAAATCGAATTTAGAAAGAGGCGAAATTTATAATGGGCAGTATTATTTTTGTGAGAATTTGTGTGCAGTCAAGCGGGAGAGGGAGCGATGGCGGAGGGTTTGAGTTGCAGGGGAGTCGAGAGATGAGAGTGTAGTGGTATTACAGTGAGGTGGAGGGTGAGTTTTGGAGGGTGCGGTGGGAACGTTGCAGGGGAAAGGGCCGTATGGCAGTTGTGAAAGGAGGAGCGGAGGGGCGAGTATGAGAATCATATTGAAAGGGCGTAAGGAGCAGTTGCAAGCGGTGAGGATGGTAGTTGCAGATGCGTTGGGTGGAGAGGTAAGGTCGATTGGTCAATATGTTGTAGAGGGTAAGGTAGCAGGTTAGGAGGTGCTGTAGGGAGCGGTGAAGGGGTATGGGGAAGGGTGGAGTGTCGTATGCATGTGGAAGCAGGGTAAAAGGGAGTGGCCAAAGGCCAAAGCTGTAGATGCGTTAGATAGCGACGAGCGTTGGAAATTTTTGGAATTTAAAAAAAATGAAATAAAAATCTGGAAACGGGGTTGAGTGATAGGGTAGCACAGTGAGCGTTGGGGTTTGGGATAAGTGTTGTAGAGCGAGGGTTAGCGTAGGTGTAAATGCAGAGTTTGGAAGTGTTAGGAAGATGGAGGGTGCGGAGAGTATATATGAGTTGGGCAGATATGCGTTAGGGAGAGTAGGATAGGGCGTGAGGTATGTGTAGAGAGCTGAAGGCAAGGGATGTGAAGGCGTAGAGGAGGGCCGAGAGGCCTGGTGCCTGAATTTTTTTTTATTTTTTATTTTTGTTTTAAAACAACAGAGAATAGAGAGAGCAGAGTATTTTTCCTTCCAGCAGCAGATATTGGATAAATGCAGAATTTTCTAGAAATTTCAGCAGTAAAACCCAGAGATTTTAAAACAGCAGCAGATTTTTCCAGATATTGCAGAGAAAACTCAGAAATTTTTCTTCAAAAACCCAAAACGTTTCTTCAAAAAATTGTAGAGGGCCATATAGCAGCAGAAAATTGCAGGGATGATGAAATCTTCAGCAAAACTCAGAATTATTTTCCATTAAAAACCAGAAACTTCTTCTTCAGAAACCCAATTTAAAACACTATTCCAACAACTCTTTAAAAGCAGAATTAAAATGCAGAGATTTTCAATGGAAAAATAAGCAGTGAGAAAACCTTCAGATGCACAAGGCTGTGTCTCCAAACCAATTTCTGAATGCTGCAAAATCACTGAATGCTGCTCCTCTTCAAAACACCTCTGAATGGCGGCAAAAACACTGCTGCAAAAAGTCTCTAAATGCTGCAAAAATGCAGATATGCACAGGCCATAAACACAAATGGATCACTCAATTTGGAGCAGGGCCAGCAATCGCCCGCTCTGATACCATGTTAAACACCATGTTGAAACACACACATGGTGTATGAGAAGAATAAACACACACACAAGAGACTCAACACACAATGAAAGATAAGCGTGAGACTTTCTTATTTTTTCCATTATACATGATGTACATTTATAGTACAATGGTGTGACTCTTGGTTTCACATTCCAAGGTCACTTGGACTCCATTGTGACTTTTCACATTCCACACCTACCCATGTAGGATTAGGTGTTCCAAAAGTTTCTCTTGATTTAATGAGTAAATTTACTTGTTGTTTTGTGGCTTTAATGGTTGTTCTATCATTGATATTTGTACGGTTATATGTTGGGTATAAGCATGGATATTTGACAAATTTAAGTATGGCTCTTATCACATTTTCATTAATGAGTGTCTAGTTCATGAATGTATGACCTAACTGGAATTATGAAAGTTGTTGTGAGGAGGCATTGGTCCTTCTTGTTAAACCTCAAATACATTTTCAGCTCATTATGTTCAGATATGCATTCATGACTTGTAGGTTGCATGTTTACCATGTGTTTGTCAAAATTTTAGCCCCAGTTGGGAAGGTTTAGGTCAAGTATTGGTTTATAATCTTTGTTTCTATGTCATTCTCCATTTTAGAAAGTTTCATTGAGCTCTAAGCAAAGGCATGATTCTTAGCCCTGAAAAAGCGGCTTAGAATTTAGGTCGTTGCCATATAATTGACTAGAAAAGTCCACAATTGCAGGAAAGCAGGCCTATGGGAGCCCTGAGGCTTACAATCACTTGCATGCCTTGGCAAGGGAGTGGTTGAGGCTCTAGTTTAGTGAAAAGGAGAGCTATCTCAGGGGTTGGGTTTCTCTTGGAGATCCTCTCACACCTAAGGGAAAATCAGTAAGGTCTTAAGTTATCGAATCCATTTCCTTAAGTTCATATAGGAGGTTGAGTCTTATCATAGTGGCCCTTAGCTCATGTTTACCTCGGGAAAACTGGTGAAAGTGGGTAAATGTGGGAGAAGGCGGGCTATAGGGTGGTATCAGAATAGGTTACACTCTCTTTGGGTAAAATATAATGTTGTCATGGTTATGGTTTTCATGCATGGGATCATGGTGTATAGTTTTTATGGTCATGCATGATGTTGCTATATTGATATGATTATGATTATATATGTATCATGCTAATGTGGATTGATCTTGAAGATGAGATAAGTCTCCCTTTAATGTCAATAAGGTATGGTTTTGATTTTGGTATCTATTTGTTTTATCTTACATGTCCTAATTGCAGGAGGAAGAGAATCAAAGATTATCAGCAAAATGGTAGACTACTGTTCCTATAACTCTCCCTATAGATCACCTGGGAAACAAGGAGATGATTATTCTCCTGACATAGTAGATACATCGAGGAGCTTGAGGGTAGAGATCAGAAGTTGCAAAGAAAACAATGACAGGTTGGTTGAGGCTTAGGAAACACTTGCAAGGGCTTAGGAAAATAAGGCAGAGGTTAAGGCACTGATTCTTTAGAACTTCTCAAAATTGCAAAGACAGGTACAATTGAGGATCAATCAAGAGCAGGAAGAAGAAAATGTAGAAATTATACAACATGCATGTATATCTTGGATTCCCCTAATCTAACAATGTACTAAACTTAAATAATGAATCGCTTCTACAAATATTTTGCGGAATTAAAAACAATCGCTAATCACATTAAGTAAAGAAGAATCAAATCACACACAACACAGATAATTTCCCTCGGAAAGCTTGCTGCTCAAAACCCCCTATCTTCTATTGTAAATTCAACATGGATCATGGAACAATTACATACAAAACTCTTCTCACAAGTGCCCTTTAGTACTCAGCTAATTGTCTCACACTATCATACATAAAACTAACTAATACTTAGCCAATTTCCTGCCTCCAGACAGCCTGCCTTGCTTGCGCAATCCCTGATGGATGAAATCCATAAAATATAGGAATTATGGCCTTCCTTGACTATGAAAGTATCATGGGCACTACAATGGGTGTTTGGTTGCATGTGTGAAACCCAATAATCCTACAACTGATAGTCAACTTCCCTTTCACCTAGATCTCAACTGGGTCTCCACTGGATTTGACATGCATGCAAATAATAATAGTAAATCCTCAGTTGCATATGAAATCACTGAATGTGAATTAATTAATATTTAATTCACTTGATCTCTCACTAGAGTATCTTTAGTTACAACTAGCACCGCTGAGTTTAACTCACTTAACTGAGTTAAACTGATTACAACCTCCATTAACTAATGCACGATTGCACTTTGAACTATGTTACAACTAGAATTACTATGCATGCCCCACCAACTACCTCTAACTCGAAATCCACTAGCTAACTGAGTTTATCACTCTCAGCTAACTATTGCAAGTTATCATTGAGAATATATTACAATTTATTGTCCATCATAATTAAGGGATAACTAAAATAGACATGCACCAAAAATAACACTATGGGCCCCATCCTAGTGTAGGTGCTTAATGCGCTAGGCGTGGGTCATTAGAGAAATTTTGAGGACTAAAATGAGCCTCCTAAGAAAAATGTGTTAGGCCTATGTAATTTAGTATATTGGCAAGACTAAATGTTGCAGAGACTACATCAAAAACCACTATGGGATTCTAGGATCTAGCACTCCTAAATCGAGAGAGGGATCTCTCTATAAGTGCAAATATTGATTTATCTTTTAAGGTATTTTAGTATGATATTAGGCTAGTTATTAAGAACAAGGGTTTTTTGTTTGTTTGGTTAGTTGGGTATGATCTTTAATTGAGTGGAAAGTCCTAAAAATGAAAGAGTTTCAGAGGGGTGAAGGTGTGAATAATAAAAACAATGTTTAGCTGATAGGATAGGTATGAAACAACACTTAATCCATTGTTCTATGGAGTCACAAAAGGTTTTAATTTCACAACATTTTTCAAGAGTGGTCCATGGGGCAAGTCATATATGACAAAAGATTCTTCGGATAAAATGATGGGATGGAACATTAAAGTGTTGAGAACAAAGTAAAACTAACAAATCAATCAAGAATTAATTAACTTTGCTGAAACAAGAAAAGCCTTAAAGTAACTATTTTGAAGTAAACCAAAGGATAGGGCTAACCATAGACTTCTTTTGACAAACTTGTACTAAAGCCAACTTATCAGACAAACAATCCAGTAATCCACATGACTACTTGCAGAAAGGATGAAAACATATAATAAAACATAGAGCAGCTTAAGATCAAGTAAGATATCACTAAAATCTAGGCCTGCTTTCAGCATACTCTTAGGGAAAATTTCAAACAACCTTTGGAGAAGGAACTAGAAGACAGGGCAAACCATAAACTTTCCTAGTCTAACTCTACTTAGCGTGTAATGAAAAAATCATTCAAGAACAATGTTTAAAGTTTAGACAGTAAGACATGGGCTCACCAACATTCCTTAACTGGTTTAGACTGTATTAAATAATTCTTAAATACACAATTGGAGGAAAACATAAAGATAAAGCTTATCAGTGAGAGTAGGGTACCTTTAACAGTAAATCCTAGCTCTATATTTGCTGTTCTTTATCAGAGAAAATGGGCAATTTTATGGAAAACATAAGAAGGAAAACAAGTAAAATGAGAGGTACATCACCAATGGTATAGACTAGGATCCCATGAATAAGCTTGTATATTGATGTCAATCCAGTTACATACTTCAATTCCAATGTTTCAGTACAACAACAACTTCTCTTCTCAGCCTAACTTCTTTGATTACAAACAAAGCTTCAAAAGCCTCTGAAAACTATTTACATGCAGAAAGTTTTGAGAAGCAAGTATTACATCAGAAATCCAACAACCAACCCTTTACAATGTACTCCTCAAGGATATTTTATAAGGAAATGAGGAGGTGGAAGAGTTTCTAGGGTTAAAGTATCATTAATTCCATAGTAAATGAAATTCCTAGCCTTGAAAACCATGCAAGGCATAAGGTAGGAATGCATTCTATCCACAACTATGTTTTCTATTTTTCAGGCTTAGTGGATGAAAAGATTGACTTCAAGGCTCTTTCTTATCTTTATAATTACTTTACTGACTTTTTAGAATTTTTTCTTTTGTTTGTAATAACTGTTAGCAGTCTTTTAGGCAAATATCTTCTGACTAGGAAATAACTATGCCTTCTTTTGATTTATGAAAGCTGCAGGTGGCACTTTGGTAGCTGAAGAGGATAATTGGACTTTGATGTGGCAGTGGAGGCCTTTTAGACTGATATATATCTTTGTTTCTCCTTAAAACACCTTTAATGTGCTTTTGGTCTGTGTTTAGGCTTAATTAGCCTTGATCTTCATCTTCGGGTCTTCTATTCCTTGCTGACTATGGATTAGGCCTTTGATTCTTGAATTTGTGCCTTAATCCCTTTAAAATCTGATCAAAATCTTTAATTCTTCACTTTATGCTTTCATCCTGTGTTTTTAACACTGATACTCTTCAATTAATGGATTCTGACTGTGTTTGTATGTTTGCAGGTGCGCAGAGGGTTGCATGATATCACCGATGCTCATGAGGCATGGGTAAAAACATAATTTGAACCCTGTAGATTTCCTTTCTTCGTGAATAATGGCCTGTGGATCGTCATCCCTGGCCTTCTCATTATTTTTAAAATTATGGTAAAACCCATATATCTTGCACAAAACAAACAAAAATTATAAAAAACCTACAAAAAATAGGTTCAAAGACTGCTTTGGAGGTTTGGGCGTGAGAGAAAATTGGAACCGTTGGATTAGAATAATCAATGGTTGAGATTAATTGGTGGGGTCGCTTGGGAAAATAGATGGATGGAAAATGCACGGGGGCGAAATTAAGTCAGGACCGTCAAATCTCAGAGATCGACGGTTGAGATTTAAAACTGAAAAGACAATGCTGTGGAGAATAGTGGTAAGGCAGAAAACTGGTAGCGGTTTTCGTGCAGGCTCTTGGGGGGTAGGCGATATCCACAAAAAAAAACGTGATTCCATACACCTTTTGACACTTGTCCTTTCAAAACCACCCATATCGTGCAATTTTGAAACGTTAACCCTTGGGCACAAAAATTACGCAACTTTGAGTTTTGGTCGTCGGATGAGGGGCAGCAAATCCAACGGTGTGGGTTGAGTGCGATCGATCCAACGATGCACAGGAGGAGCTGGTAGTGGGGCCGGGGATGATGTGTTCTGTTTTGGCACGTAGTGGACAAGCGCCATAGGATATCGGGTTCATCGGGTTAAATCTCGATCGTTCGATCTTTTGGATGGACGGTTAGATTTGCAAGGAGAAGCAAGTATATGGATGGAAAAAAAGGTGAGGCCAGATGGACGGGTGGAAGAATAGGTCTCGATGGCCGTTGATCTGCAGAGATCAATGGTCCATAATTTTTTAAAACACATCGTCGGGGTAATGCAAAAAACAATAGAAAGAAGGGTTTGGAGAGGGTTTTTATGCCTTTTAAGCGCCTGATTGTGGGGCTCAGCCACATGAGGCGGAGGGGCTAAAGGAAATAAGCCCTCAGGGGATTAAGACCTATATAATGTAAAAATACTATTTTAAGACTAAAAAATAGGGTTTTCTAGTTTAAATGGGGATTCCGATAGATGAAAGGAGGGGTTTTTAAAACCAAAATAAGGAAAACTATAAGGTTTTAAAAGGGTTGGGATGACTTTAGAGGTTAAATGAAGGTTAATGGAGGGATTTTATGAAGGAAAATAAGAATTCAAATGGGGTTTATTTATGAGTTAAAGGAGGAGTGAAAATGATGGGAAAAAGGGGTTTTAAGCAGTCTTTCTCTTGGCAAACAGTAGGTTCTTTAGGATAAAGAGGGGAAACAACAGTGAAGATTAACTCAAAGGGTAAAGATCTTCATAAGACTTTAAGAACTAACAATTTGGTCATGAATTGCTTCTTAAAGGCTAAAAAATATTTAGCCACCATTTGATATGACAAATTTTTATATGTGGCTAACAGTGGCTCCACATGGGGATGGCATCTTCTTGAAGGTGTCAAGAACTTCAGACAATTTTCTCTGGAAGTTGATCAATGCCTTGCACTTTTGACAATATTTTTATCAGCTCCTAAACAAAAATGACTTAAAACTTATATATCAGCAAAAATATCTCCCAAACAACTACCTACACAACCTACTTCCTAGCATTTTTTCTTCCTTTAGAGTGCATTTGGACTAGCAAACTCTCTTCATCAATATTTTATTCTTTTGAAAACATAAAACTAATCTAAGTCTACTCTTATTTCTCCATGAACTCATATTAAGCAGTTGAGTTCATATGTTTCTCTACCTAACTACTATCTGTAAGGATTAGACTGTCTGACAGACTTTTATTCTCTAAATTCTAAAACATGAAATTTAAAAGAAGCCAAGCTAAGATTAAGCAGTGTGACTTGCTGCAGATCTATGGCATAAAAACAAGTTGCACATAGACTAAAATTTTGCAGAAAATTAAAACAAAATGTGAAGGCTTAAGATCTGAAAAGTAAAACATCCTTCATTATTTCTTCAGCTCTGTTTTGAATTTGTTTGAGCTGTCTTTTCTCTCTTTCTAGTCCAAGTTTTGAGCTTTTTAGAACCAGTTATTTTTCTATCTCAAAGGTTCAGGATTTGAGCATGTTTGAACCTTCTTTCTTCTATCCTAATCTACCTTACTGATAAGCCAAGATTATGATGTTTGGCTGATCTAATTCACTAACCTATCAAAAGTAAATTGAAAAGCTAATTAGTCATGATTGGGTTGTATGAATAACTAGAAGTGTGTTTTTAGGAGTTGCATTTGAGCTTGCACACTTTCAAACTTTGTCTCTCTTTTTTGGTATGGGCCTATACCTTTCTTGCTTTCATTTCCGCCCTCTTTTCTTTTCTATTGCTTTTGTATTTTTCTTTTTCCTTCAAAGAAAAAATCAACAACTAACTAAATGCTCAAATACTGAGCTTTATTGACATTCCTATCTAACCTAATCTAAGTTGAAAATATTTGTTTCTTTATATGGTACAATAATGCCATTGTAGCCAGTTGATTAGTGACAAAAAGGAATAGAGAAACTGGCTACTAGTCAAAGGTAACCACAGTACATATTGAATCTTAATCTTTAAAATCAAGGCTGTCACAAGAGGTGACAACGTTTTATATCTTTGGCTCCTGCAAAGGATCCATGCTTGAGAATTTGAGCCAATTGGGGCCTCCACACACTCTTCCATAGGATCAACAAAGAACAGATGAGAATTCTCTTCTTTTTGGCCCTCCATGATTGGTAGATTGTCTGCCTCTAGGATATCAGTTTTGAGGACTGCACCTTCAGCATGTTCCTTGGAAGCATCATCATCTTTAACCTGAAAATCAACAAGCAGTGAAATTTCTTCTTTCTCTAAATCTATGCTTGCTTCTAGTGTGAATTCAGGTTCTTTGAATGACAGATTGATATCAGCAATGGGAAAGGATTTCTCTTGAAAAGATAATATATCCTCAGTAGAAAAGTCTTGTATTTTTTTTCTTCCCCAAAGACTTGCCAGTACCTTTTATTGTTTGGGACATCCTGTTTGAATTTCTCTTGAATTGTATATTGTTTGCTTTCCCAAGGTTTCAGACATGTACTAGCAACAAGGGCTAATCCACTAGCAAAATTGTTTCGGTCTTTAGGAACAAGGGTGAGTTGGAATTCTTTAAAATATTTTAACAAATCTATGGTATCATCCTTATAGGCTCTAAGTCTAGGATGTTTAACCATGCATTCTTCATTTACTTGCCTAATTACCAATTTTGCATTTCCATTAACTGTTATCCTCTAGGCTTCTAATTTCTTGAATAAGTGCAGCCCTAAAAGAAGTGCTTCATACTCTACAATGTTATTTGTGCATTGAAAATTCAATTTATATGAATAGGCTTTAGAATAATTATTTTATGTATTATAAAGCCATATCCCTGCACCTGCACTGGTTTTACTACATGACCCATCAAAATTCATACTCCAAAGAGGACTATTTTTAGTTTTACCCTTAATTTCCCTACTATCCTGTCTGTCTTCGGTACCATTTGGTTGTTCTATGGGATAGGCACTATGTTGATGATTATCTTGTTCAAATGAAGGCTTGGAGGTTGGCTGTTTGTTTAGTATTTGATCAATTTCTTATTCTGTCAAAGGAGAGATTTCTCTTTCAGCATAAATAGAAATAGAGTTGCCCTCTTTCTCTTGTGTAAACTGGTTTTGAGGCTAGATGTCCTTTTGAGCCTCTTCTAAAGGATCTTTACTTGTGCTTGCAGGGAAACTTTGAGCATCTTCCACTGTTTCCTGATCTACTTCTGTTTCAAACAAATCCTCATGATTGTTATGATACTTAATTTGAGTGCATGGTTCATGAGTTGTTTCTTTTATATTATCAAGATGCCACTCTTTTTGTATAATATGAAACGATTTATGACATAGAGGGAGAGTCCCTATATGTGCTAGGTGTCTTTTCATATCATATACTGCATTTTCTAAGTGGCTATTTGTTTCCTCAAAGCACATGCTCACTATTAGAATTTTGATTTTGTTTGTAAAGATCTCTTAATGGTAAAACACAAGTTATAGGGAGACAATTAGGAATTTATTGACAATTTTCCTTATCATCTTCTATAAATTCTTGATCACCATACATGTCTTGCTCATTTCCTAGGTTTTGCAATGGTTGATTTTGTTCTTGATTTGGAAAAAGCATTGGCTGCTCTAGATCATCAATATTTGAATTAGCCTCATCTAGAAGGGATGATGAATCATTATTTATGTTGTCATGAATATCTTGAGGAATTTCCTTAATTTCTTGGTTGATTTCTTCCTCAACTGATTCATCTATATTCTTATAATTTTTCAATAAGATATTAAACTCATGAATGGCTGTTAAAAGATCTTCAAGATGCATTTCTTCCAAATTCTCATCATGGTCTATAATGTATTGGGTGATGTTTCGTGATGGATCATAATGTATTTCACCCCATGATAATGATGTAGTGTTTCCTTTATAGTTCTCATAAAACACATTTTCAAGGTCTTTCAAAGAAAACAAACTACCAAATTTCAACCATTCATACCAATCCCTAGCTTTTCCTTCTAATGTTAACATGAACATTTTCATTAGGCAATCCTTATGCCATTCAACCTTTAACCTCAATACATGTATGTGAAATTTGATGAGATGCAACAATAGGTTATCAAACATCTCACCTTGAAAGATAGGAAGGTTGTCATCCCAATTCACCTGGGGCATATTATGTGGGAACCCAGGGATATGTTCTCTACTCATTGGGGCATATCTTCGTTGTATCCTTGGAATCATTTTGTAAATCAAAAAAGAGGTCACTGTATCTATTCAACCAGTTCAGAGTCTTCTACCAGTGGAGTCATTTGGTCTTATGAGAGTTGTGGAATCGCCAGGTGGATGATTTAAAATTTTCTGTCCACCAACAGTATGATTTGTTTTGCTCAATGCATTCCCAAAGGGATCTACAAAGACTGGAGGGATATTAGGCCTACTAGAGGCCAGTGAAGTCACCAGGTGGAAATTTTTAGCTCTTTTGGAGGTAAAATGTTTTGTGGTCCACCACCACTAATAGTTTTGAATACTAATCTGAAATATTTTTGGGTTTTCTGAGTTTTTAGTCATATGGGTTATGAGAGTGTCCTAAATCTGTTTCAACACTTAGCTACGGTGATGAGACAAACATAGTTTACTCTTATGGCTTAGCTCGCTGATTCCTTCAAGGTTTGATAAGGCTCTATGAGAATCCTAAGGGTTTCTTAGTTTGTCACTAATTCAAATAAGTCCTATCATGATCACCATTTGCTTTGGTTGTGCTTGAAGAGAGCTACTTATACTGCACTGAACACTGAGTGTTTTGTTTTAAGGATTTTACTGAGAACTGCCCAGTGGAGTCGCCAGAAATGTTAGCCTCTGTAATTTAGTAGATTGGAAAGACTAAATGCTGCAAAGACTACATCAAAAACCACTATGGGATTCTAAGATCTAGCCCTCCTGAACCTAGAGAGGGATCTCTCTATAAGTGCAATGATTGATTTATCTTTTAAGGTCTTTTAGTATGATATCAGGCTAGTTATTAAGAAAAAGGGTTTTTTGTTTGTTTGGTTGGTCGGATATGATCTTTAATTGAGCGGAAAGTCCTAAACATGAAAGATTTTCAGAGGGTTGAAGGTGTGAATAATCAAAACAAGGTTCAGCTGATAGGATAGGTATGAAACAACACTTAATCCATTGGGCTATGGAGTCACAAAAGGTTTTAATTGCACAACAGTTTTCAATAGTGGTCCATGGGGCAAGTCATCTATAACAAAGGATTCTTTGGATAAAATGATGGGATGGAACATTAAAGTGTTGAGAACAAAGTAAAGCTAACAACTCAATCAAGAATTAATTAACTCTGCTGAAACAAGAAAAGCCTTAAAGTAACTATTTTTAAGTAAACCAAAGGACAGGGCTAACCATAGACTTCTTTGGAAAAACTTGTAAAGCCAGCTTATCAGATAAACAATCTGGTAATCCACATGACTACTTTTAGAAAGGATGAAAACATATAAGAAAACATAGAGCAGCTTACGATCAAGTAAGATATCATTAAAATCTAGGCCTTCTTTCAGCATACTCTTAGGGAAAATTTCAAACAACCTTTGGAGAAGGAACTAGAAGACAGGGCAAACCATAAACTTTCCTAGTCCAACTCTACTTAGCATGTAATGAAAAAATCATTCAAGAGCAATGCTTAAAGTTTAGACAGTAAGACATGGGCTCACCAACATTCCTTAACTGGTTTAGACTGTATTAAATCATTCTTAAATACACAATTGGAGGAAAACATAAAGATAAAGCTTATTAGTGAGAGTAGGGTACCTTTAACAGTAAATCCTAGCTCTATATTTATTGTTCTTTATCAGAGAAAATGGACAATTTTATGGAAAACATAAGAAGGAAAACAAGTACAATGAGAGGTACCTCATGAATGGTATAGACCAGGATCCCATGAATCAGCTTGTATATTGATGTCAATCTAGTTACATACTGCAAGTCCAATGTTTCAGTACAGCAACAACTTCTCTTCTCATCCTAACTTCTTTGATTACAAATAGAGCTTCAAAAGCCTCTGAAAAATATTTACATGCAGAAAGTTTTGAGCAGCAAGTATGACATCAGAAATCCAACAACCAACCCTTTACAATGTGCTCCTCAAGGAGATTATATAAGGAAATGAGGAGGTGGAAGATTTTCTAGGGTTAAAGTATCATTAATTCCATAGTAAATGCAATTCCTAGCCTTGAAAACCATGCAAGGCATAAGGCAGGAATGCATTCTATCTACAACTCTGTTTTCTATTTTTCAGGCTTAGTGGATGAAAAGATTGACTTCAAGGCTCTTTCTGATCTTTATAATAACTTTACTGACAGTTTAGAATTTGTTCTTTTGTTTGTAATAACTGTTAGTAGTCTTTTAGGCAAATATCTTTTGACTAGGCAATAACTATGCCTTCTTTTGATTTATGAAAGCTGCAGGTGGCACTTTGGTAGCTGAAGAGGATAATTGGCCTCTGATGTGGCAGTGGAGGCCTTTCGGACTGATATATCTCTTTGTTTCTCCTTAAAACACCTTTAATGTGCTTTTTGTCTATGTTTAGGCTTAATTAGCCTTGATCTTCATCTCTGGGTCCTTTATTCCTTACTGACTATGGATTAGGCCTTTGATTCTTGAATTTGTGCCTTAATCCCTTTAAACTATGATAAAAATATTTAATTATTCACTTTATGCTTTCATCCTGTGTTTTTAACGCGGATACTCTTCAATTAATGGATTCTGACTGTGTTTGTATGTTTGCAGGTGCGCAGAGGGTTTCATGGTATCACCGATGCTCATGAGGCACGGGTAAAAACATAATTTGAACCCTGTAGATTTCCTTTCTTCGTGAATAATGGCTTATGGATCGTCATCCTTGGCCTTCTAATTATTTTTAAAATTATGGGAAAACCCATATATCCTGCAAAAAGCAAACAAAAATTATAAAAAACCTGCGAAAAATAGGTTCAAAGACTGCTTTGGAGGTTTGGGCGTGAGAGAAAATCGGAACCGTTGGATTAGAATAATCAACAGTTGAGATTAATCGGTGGGGTTTCTTGGGAAAATAGATGGATAGCAAATGCACGGGAGCAAAATTAAGTCAGGACCGTTCGATCTCAGAGATTGACAGTTGAGATTTAAAACCGAAAAGACAATGCTGTGGAGAATAGTGGTAAGGCGGAAAACCGACAGCGGTTTTCGCGCGGGCTTTGGGGGGGTAGGTGGTATCCACAAAAAAAGCATGATTCCATACCAATTTTGACACCTGTCCTTTCAAAAATTCCCATAACATGCAATTTTGAAACGTTAACTGTTGGGCGCAAAAATTACGCGACTTTGAGTTTTGGTCGTCGGATGAGGGGCAGCGGATCCAACGGCACGGGTTGAGCGCGATCAATCCAAAGATGAATGGGCAGAGGTGGTAGTGGGGCCTAGGATGACGTGTTTGGTTTTGGCGCATAGTGGAAGGGCGCCATAGGATATCGAGTTCATCGGGTTAAATCCCGATCGTTCAATCTTTTGAATGGACAGTTAGATTTGCAAGGAGGAGCGGGTATATGGATGGAAAAAAATGTGTGGCCAGATGGATGGGTGGAAGAATAGGGCCCAATGGTTGTTGATCTGCAGGGATCAATGGTCCATAATTTTTTAAAACACATTGTCGAGGTAATGCAAAAAACAAAGGAAAGAAGGGTTCAGAGAGGGTTTTTAGGCCTTTTAAGCGCCCAACTGCGAGGCTCGGCCACATGAGGTGGAGGGGCTAAAGGAAATAAGCCCTCAGGGGCTTAAGACCTATATAATGTAAAATTATTTTTTTAAGGCTAAAAAACATGATTTTTTAGTTTAAATGGGGGTTCCAATAGATGAAAGGAGGGGTTTTTAAAACCAAAATAAGGAAAAATATAAGGTTTTAAAAGGGTTGGGATGATTTTAGAGGTTAAATGAAGGTTAATGGAGGGATTTTATGAAGGAAAATAAGAATGAAAATGGGGTTTATTTATGAGTTAAAGGAGGAGTGAAAATGATGGGAAAAAGGGGGTTTAAGCAGTCTTTCTCTTGGCAAACAGTAGTTTTTTTAGGATAAAGAGGGAAACAACAGTGAAGATTAGCTCAAAGGGTAAAGATCTTCATAAGACTTTAAGAACTAACAATTTGGTCATGAATTTCTTCTTAAAGGCTAAAAAGATTTAGCCACCATTTGATATGATCTTCCACCATATCAAATGATCTTCCATCACTTGATATGAGCGCCTTCATTAAAATATCTACATCTAGATCTTCCATGTGAATATAGTGAAGCAAAATTATCCTTCTCTACACACAATCTCAGAGATGATGGTACCAGATATCTATATGCTTGGACCTATCATGAAACACAATATTAATCGAGAGTTTAATGCAACTCTTATTATCACAATGAATCATTGTCGGAACCATCTGAGAACCAAACAAACCAATCAAGATCTTTCTCATCTAGATAGCCTCACACACAGCTTGAATTGCTACCATGTATTTCTCTTCCACTGAATTGAGTGCCAGAGATCGTTTCTTGGTGTTGTACCAAGCAAATGTTGTCGATCCAATGCTAAATATCCCTCCTAATGTGCTCTTTTTTTCTGATGGACTTCCAACCCAATATGCATTCGTGAAGCCTTGAATATTCACTCCCTCTGTCCATCTGTACCATAGACCATACTGTGATATTCCCCTTAATTATCCTAGGACATGCTTCCCCACCTTCCAAAAGAGCTTGGTAGGCTTAACCATAGCTTGACTCAGCTGGTTAATTACGTAGAAAATGTCTGGTCTCGTGTTCACCAAATACATTAGTGAACCCACTAAATTTTTGTAGGGAGTAGCATCCACTACCTCTCCAGAAGTAGCATCCTCTTTCCTCCAATTTCCTAGAAGAGGAGTATCCATGGGTTTGCAAATCTCCATGTTAAACTTACTCAATATCTCCTTTACATACTTGCCTTGAGGCACAAAAATTCACCATCCTTATTCCATATTTCCAATCCAAGGAAATAATGAAGGAGTCCCATGTCCTTCATTTCAAACTCCCATGCAAGATCCTCCTTGCATGAGTGTATCAACTTCTCATCACTAGTCAAAATTATATCATCAACATAAAGAAAAATGATCAATAGCTTACCCTCAACCACAATCTAGTACAGGTTTTCATCTGCTTCACTTTTGGTGAAGCCCAGTCCGGTGAAATAGTTGTCTATCTAAGTGTATCAAGCACAGGGTGCTTACTTCAGTCCATACAGTGCTCTTTTGAGTCGGCACACATGCGACTCACTATATAATATATTGAAACCTTTAGGCTGCCTTATGTACACCTCTTCCTCAATGACCCCATTGAGAAACATAATTTTCACATCCATATGATGAATGCGCCAGCCACGGGGGTGTCACTCAATTAACCTATGGCATAGCATGTGCGTTTGTGGCATACTAAACAATACCCTTAGTTTGACTACATATTGGAAAATACCTTTAAAAATCACTTTATTTAACCCCCTACCAATACTAGCCCATTGCATTTTCCCAATTTAAAAACCCCCTACTTTCACTAGATATTGTAGGTATCCATTTTTTCATTAAAATTTTTTATACCCCTTTATATTTATATCCTTAACATAATGACATTATGCCTCTCTTATCACCCCACATGCATTCTAAAATTCACCTTTCTTCTTGTGATATACATAGGAGATGCATATTAGTATTCCCACAATGTGATTACTCAATCCACACTCAAGCACATCTCACTATGATTTGTGGAATTTAATGGTCTAAGCCATACAAAGATCAACCATGTTTTAGGAAGGTTGATTATGTGCATGTCTATAAAATGACATAGAAATTGATCTATATGATGATGAAAAATCAATTGATCAATCTTCATGAATATGTTTGCACCAAATAAGGTGTTCAATCACAAGTCTAGACCCTCTTCCCTTTGAAAGCTTCTTGTTCAAAAACCCAACTACAATCTCATGTACCCAAACTAGTGTCTTATTAAGGTGGAACAACAAAAGTTACAGTTTCAGAGAGTTATATAGAGAAGAAAAGGCAAGGTGAGGATGAGAGTTATGAGACCCTCCCTTTGCTTTAATGAAAAATAAATAAAAACATTGTTCTTTTTTGTTTTTAATTTAAGTGTTTTAATGAGAGCGCCATGGTATATTTTATTAAGACATCATTTGGAAACAACCCATGTGGATGGCATTAATGGTTTTTTAAGCTTGGTGATGTGATTTAAAGAGCTCTTACCGCTAGATTTCTTGTTTTCGGGATTATCAAAAATATTTTGTAAGCATTGTAGATAGTTTCCCCCAAGTTCAAATGGATGGTATTATGTGGCTATGTTTTGTGAACCTTGCCAACATCAACATGATAGGTAGGTCTACCCCCAAGTTTTTCAGTAAGCATCTTTCAAAGATGGGATTTCACATTTGGAGGGATCTGTGGTGTCACAACACTATCTTGGTTGGATTGGAGAAGATTTAATAAGCCCAATATGCACTAGCTTAAGACAAGAATGTGTTTTCAAAATGATACCATAAATTTCAAGGCCCATTTGGAAGCACTGGAGATGTAGTCATAATTACTGTAACAACTATACTCAACAACCTCAAGATTAATCTTCAGTCGTAATTACTGTAACAACTATATTCAACAACCTCAAGATGAATCTTCAACAGTGTTCACAAAAGGGGATCATTGTCACCATGTCACGAAGAAGATTGTTGCTATACAGATGCCAAGGTTATTGTGACAAAAGAAAGATCTATCATGTTGTCATTAAACATTAGTATACAAATGTGAAACAGGGTCAATCACGGACACATAGGTCACCATTTATAGATTACTTCCCTTGACAGTCTCATTATTATCTATCCACAAGATTATTATAAATGTCATTTTCAAATCAAGGTTCTCTTATGTCACCAAAGGTGTCAAGACATCGTGACGATATTAAATGCTCAATCACCATGCTCAACCATACTACCTCAAGAATCAAATCTTGCAGCAACCAACTGAAATTTATTTTGTTAATAAGCTTTAGAACATGCTATCTATGATACACATATATACTCAAGACTTATTTGCATCTAGCTAGACAACTCAATACATCAAAATCCTAGACAATTTTATACTTTAAGGCTTGGTCATTAACGCACAAGCACATAGACTTCCATTAGTTCTTTTCACTTCCACAGAAGCCCTTGCTTTTGAACCTATTCCAATTTAATCATGTATAATTTTAATTTTTGATTAACTAGCAATAGCAAAACAATACATAAAAAATACATGTCACTTTCCAAGTATTCATAAATGGTAAACCAGGTAGACCATCAGTATTGATTAGAGTGCATAACCCCAAAGGAATCCGAGTATTCATAAATGGTAAACCAGGTAGACCATTAGTATTGATTACAGTGCATAACCCCAAAGGAATCACGGGAGTTGAACTCGTGACATCCCACTTCAAAGGAATCACAGGAGTTGAACTCGTGACATCCCACTTCTGAGAAGTTCAATGTCTGACTCCAAGGCCAATCAAGCCAATCCTCGGGGCTCAAAAATAATATAATAAAAAATATTTGTATTTGGTAACAACGCGTGATACCTATCATCTAGCTTAGAAAGGATATAGGTTGGTAACAATTGAAGTATACTTACAAATTAGCTAATTTAGACAGTTTCATTGTGGGCAAAATCAAGAATCTCATTCTAGATTATGATTCAAGTTGGGAATCAAACCCTACTCAAGGCTGAAATTTGCCAAACCCCTTTCCAGAACTAATTTAAATATGTAGACTATATATTGACACTCCCCAGCTGACATTATCAAGCAGTACATCGGTAGCTCCAAAGTGATTTATATAGATGTGGATGCTTCTTCTCCCTCTACTTTTTACATCTATCCCTAATGACAAGTAATGGGCACTCCCATAGTATGTTGTAAATGATGTACTTTTGAGCCCCATCGACCTATCTTTTTGTCGCCCACTGCCATTAATAAAACTAGTCTTATCTTATATTCTGTCGCCCGTTTATAGGAAATGGTACTGTAATATAAAAACAATACTAAATAGCTAGGACTAACTCTCACCAATTTAGATCCTCATCTAGGAGTGAGCACTTAGTGCCTATACTTTCTTTTATATATTTGAGGCCAATGTACATCGAGGAATTACACTGTACAATACAAGTATTCAAGAGACATCTGCTATCAATTCCATCTCAGCAACGCCAATCTCAGTTACATACCATGAACCACGTAATCCAAATGTACACCAAGAAATTAAACTGTACAAAACAACTATTCGAGCAACACCTCCCATCAGTTCCGTTTCAGCAAAAACAATCTCAATTATTTACCCCAAACCTTAAAATTTTGACGACATGGTTCATGGTATACAACTGAGATTGTTGTTGCTGAAATGGAATTAATGGAAGGTGTCACTCGAATAATTGTTTTCTACAGTGTAATTTATTGAGGTACAATGGCCTCAATAGCAATTAGGTTCTAGGCTTATTCTACATTACATCTTTAATATCTGAAGTAGGATCCACAATGACCTGCTGAGGCTTCTTGTTTTTAAATGGCAATTAGATTTACTTGCAGTTATTCTTTGCTGTAAAAATTTTACACATTTAGGGACGAAAGGTACACTCATCATAAGTTTTACTTCATCAATTGGAAGGTGAGTGTACCAAAAGAAATATATTATTTTCTTGGAAATTGCACCGAGAGTAACAAGGTGCTCTACAACCTGGTATGACATAGATGTTGTTACATACATACATGGAAACATCTAAACTATAAATTGCACCAGGAGGTGCAAAGGAATGCCGGAAGGTGTGCTACATGTGGGACATAATGAATGTTAAAAAAAGGGGGCCCACAGTGGGGTTTCCTCCTGTTTGCTGCCTTTAATTATTCCCGCCATTCTGACTCTTCACATTAACATTAGGTTGAGAGGATCCTGCAGTGGGATTTCCCCTTGTTTGTTTCCTTTGAATGTGCCCACCATTTTTAATCTTCGGAATAGAGTTAGGTTGAGGATGGCCTGCAGTGGAATTTCCTCTAGACTAGCCTACTGGCCCATTTTCTCGCTTCACACTGGAAAGAAACAAATAGATATCAACAATCTGATCAAAATCACACGTGTCTATATTGTGAGAACCATCACACGTGTCTGAACTTCACCCACCCCCAGATAGTGAGGCTGCATATCTGCTAAACTCGTGAGATTAGACAAAATACATCAAATCAAAAAGGTATTTACTTTAATTCATAAACTAGATATTTACTTTAAAACATTCAAAGGTATTTACCAGTTGGATTTCCTTTACCATACTTCAATTTTTAAACCAGAGTTACAGTCTACTTATTAGAAGCTTGCAGATATGTCCCTTTGTTATTTGTAACCCATAATAGCACTTCTATAAAGAAGCTAGAAACACATATATCAATTTCTGTGTCTTACCTCTGATGTCTTTTAATGCTATGAGTTTTGAACTATAGAGCCTAGTGATCATCAATCAGCAAATCATTTCCCACATAACCAAGTAGCATTTAGTACAAATAGCCTATACACTGTTCACTGCAATAACAAAGGACTAAAGATGCTATGCAACCAAACTCATGTATTGCCATAGTGGGGGATTTATGTTTAAAATTGTCTGTTTATGCTTCAAAGTTAGCAATTTCATTTGGTTTCAGAAACAAAAGTCTTGAAAGTAAAGCACAAACATGGCAAGAAAAAGGTCAAGTTTTCACCTTAACTCAATTTAGACCAAATATATAACTACAAGAAGTCACAAAAGTTTTGGGCCTTGAAACGGATGCTCTATGTGCCTATCTCATGTGTTGACCATTTAGTTTGTACATTTTCAAACCAAGGAGGAAAATTTAAATTTGATGCCACCAAACAGAAAATATCCAAGATTTCAACATATCCTACAAATTGCTGACAACAGGTCTAAGAACTCAAGGAATCAAAGACAAGTAAGAAAAATGCCTATACAGATTTCATTTTGACCAGCTGTTTTCATCTTGGCTGTGCACTATCTAAAGACAATGACAAAAATTCTTGCTCAACCTTATGATGTCACAGCGCAAACCAAAGAAGCCTTGGCAGTAAGTTGATACAGAGCAAGCTTTTACAACATCAAAGATGTTACACCCTAAATGAAAGTAAACTAGGGTTTCAAAAGATTATATGGACTCAAGCTCCCTATTCTCACTTGTCTACCTCTATAAGCAGGGCCTATGTCGTCTATGACTATGCACTTGCAATGACAATTAGTTATAATGACCAAGAAATTGAATCCAGTGCAAAACATACCTAAGAACCGATCATCCAAGGTAAAGGTGCCACAAGGTATATATATATAGTAACCCATGTGAAGGGCATCACAAGGTGAAACTAGAGAGGCCACAGAAAATATATATGTATCTGTCTGTTGATCGATCTCGATGAGTCGCCAAGCATAAGTGTTTTGTATCTCCACCAAGTTTCAAAATTTAAATCTCCTATAAACATTAAAAATATATATATGCTTTGGGTTTTCTTGATAGAGAATATTTCATGTAGATGGGCTAAGTGAAAATTGTGTTTAATAGCTAGAAAGCTTGACCAAAGCTTCTCAGTCAAAGGGAGCTTCTAGCATGTTGTAACTGTAACACTTCTAGGGTGGAAAAGAGCCTGTTTGAAAGTTTTGGGTTATATCTCCTACAAACATAAACATGATTTGGGTTTTAAGGATAGAGAATGTTTCATGCAGGTGGGCTAAGTGCAAATTCTATTTAAAGTATAGAAACCTCACCCAAAACTTCTCAGTCAAAGGGAGGTTCTAGCATGTTGTGACAGCAATACCTAGAATGGAAAAGAGTCTGTTAGAAATTTTTGGGTTAGAGTGAGGAAGGGCGTGTTTGGAAATTTGGGACATCTTGTCCAAAATTTTAAAACAAAAGGGGTGAAATTTTGAATTTCAAGAGGCTCCGTTCTATAGGTTAGCGCTTAAACCACAAACCAAAAAAAAATTAAAAACATAAGGGCGTTTTTGGAAATTTGGGACATCTTGTCCAAAATTTAAAAACAAAAGGGGTAAAATTTTGAATTTCAAGAGGCTCTGTTCTATAGGTTAGCATTGAAACAACAAACCAAAAAAACGAAAAAACAAGAAATTAAATTAAAGATGAATAAGGATGAGGGTACCTGCTCCACCATCTTGTGTTTGAGGACATTCTCTTTATCGAGGATCTTGATGGCTACGTTTTCACCATTCTCTGTATTTTTGGCAAGCTTGACCTTGGCAAAGGTGCCTTCGCCAAGGGTATGTACCAACTCATAATTGCCCACATGAGTCTTCACACTCTGCACGGTCATTCGCTGCCTCTCTCTTCTCCAAAAAAACACAGAAAAAACTAAGAAGAAAAAGGGGCTCCTTTGTGTGGATCAATTACCTATGGAACTCACTCCCTTGATTGTATTCTTGCCTCTGGATCTATTCCCCTCCCTCCTCCCCTGGTCTAATAACGCTTACGATTACAAAGCTGCTAGACCTGTGACTTTACAACATTCATCTTGCTAAAAATATCAACCGCCCAAAAATGAGTAGCTGCAATTTCCCTGAACCGACCTTCTTGTCAGTTGCTCAGAATTCTAATGCAATCACTTGAATTGTGCACAAAATACTAGAAAAAGAAGACCGAATAATAAAAGGAAAACCCTCTGGGCACCTTAACCCTCATGAAGGCGTCGGCCAGCAGGTTTTCGAACTTTCAGAAGGTACCATAGCCTTTACTGAAAGTCTTGATACCCTACAATTTGAACAGTAAATGATGTTATTGGAGGTTGCTCCTTCAACAACTTTGAAGGTTCTGGAAAACATCGTACATATGATAGTTTACTTTTTTCTATTGAAATGTGCCTACAAAATTAAAACCAGTGTTATGAGTCATGTCATCTAAATCAGGTCTAAGCAACCCCTTCCCTCATCTGTAAAAAAATTGTACATTTAAGATAGTACATTATCAATACTTGTAGGGGGCAGGGAGAAAAAATAATTGAAAAAAAAAAATGCAATCACAAAGATTAAATCAGTTCTTCCTGACACGCACATTCTAACCACAAGAGGTTGGTTAATTCATTAACAAAATACTCTTTATCTTTCAATTCTTATGATATTGATGTTGCTCTTTATCTTGTAATGCTTATGATATTGATGTTGTTGTTTGATTTGGTTTCATAGGTTATAACTTATAACTTATAAGTGGCATGAAGAACAATGGAAAGTAGATGCAATTGTAGCTAGTATATCTCTTAAGTTCGAAAGAAAATGGCCTATCATAGGACTGGAAATATTCTGCCCAGTTATTAAAATTTAAAAGGAAGGCCATAATTCTGCACTTCCAATAAAAATGTGTTTGTTTAAACATGTTTTTCTTACAAATTATATCTATAAAAATTACTTCAAGGGGATGCTTCCTTGATTTTTCATATGAAGAGCTGTTGGGGAACACCGTTCTTATTGAAGGGTAAGGTTTCTCATAAAGTTTAATGAGGGGAGACAATGACCCAAGTATGTCACTAGCCCCTAGATTTTCAAATAGGAGACCTCGGTAAAATGTATATGTCACATTTTTTCAAACAATAGCCATGACACTGAAACAAGAATCGCTCATTTTGTAGATCTCAAATCAAGTGGCAATCAAGCAGAAGAGTAGGGCTGAAGAATAATGGTCAAATAGGAGTATAGTGGCCAAATAAATGTAGCTTACAAACACAATGATGCAGGAAATTGACATTGGAAATGGAAATGAACTTTGGCTTCATCATAAATCAAATCACAGTGACCCCCAAACAAATATGATTTAGGCCCAGGAAGGAAGAAAAGCCTTAGGTAATGCACAGATCAAAAACCTAAAAAACTGAAATAAAATGTCCAAAGGCAGGAAGTACGAAGAAATTAAAGCAAGATATTCACTTGACACTAAGACAAAAGAAACTATGATGCCAAAATCAATCTTCAGAGAGATTCAGATCGCAAAAACCAACAAATCAGGAATAAAATGTCGAAAATATAAGACTTGATGACTGAACCCAGATTCTTAGAACTAATGATTTGATTCTTAAAATCAGAAAAGCAAAGCCAACTTAAGACACGATAGGAAGTCTAAAACATCTACAAATCTTGCAAGGAATAAAAAAGATAAAATCCTCCCATGCTCATCGTAGAGCTTGTTACTCTTTTACTATAGCAAATAGATAACTGAAAAAATAAAAATCACCAACGTTTCACAAGCAGTCTCACACAATAAATTTTCACGAACTTGGAAGTTGCACATAACTTCTTTTTTGCATCTCATCTAGCTGGCATAATACATACTAAAAAATGCAAGTTTCCAACACAGGATTCAAGAAAAAATAGATTTAATAATAGAATAAAGATGCTTACCAATTCCACACCCCTATCTTGAAAGGATCGGACTTCCTGTAGGAAGTATAAGAAGCCAAATTTTCTATTCTCCATTGGGAAAGCCTGGCTGTAGTGTCAACTCTGCAGCCAGCCTCACCCATCCGTGTAAGAGTCAGCGCTGCAACAATCTCCGTGATGCAGTCAAAGAAACTGTCCAACAAAATGCCTGGCTTCCACAGCTTGACAAATTAGAATATACTCCAATTATCAAATCCCCAAATGCAAACATAAATTGATATCCCCAGTGTGGCAGAAAGGAACATACAGAAAAAATCAAACTTGAAAATATACACATATAATCATATCCCCTGTATTGCAGAATAGAAGATACTCTGATAATCAAATTATCCAGACATAAAAAGTTTAAAGAAATATAAAGCTGCCTGTAGTAATTTTGGTTCTTTTTCTTCCAATTCTGGGTTGGCAAAGCTCTGGGTTTAAACATAGTTTCATGCCTTTTCGGCACCCATGTTCTCATAATGTCTTAGGAGCTCTACACTGACCACTTACGAACTTTACAGCAGCTCATATTTCAGCATCTAAGCAACACAGACCGATCTTTAAACAAAAGAGGGAACCAAGCTTGGGAAATCTGCACTGGCCACTTTAAATTTACAACTCTTATCCCACCATCTAAGCAACATACATCAATCCTCAAACAAAAGAGAGAACAGAGCTCAAGCGCGGAGGGGGAGACTGCAGACTATTGATAACTGTGGCAAACCCTTTCCCCTCATTTTTTTTTAAAATTTTGTATTTATCATCCATTCATACCATATTGGTATTCAAATTCTCATCAGATTTGAACTACCAACATATCTTGTTGGCAATTGCCACCTAACAAGGATAACCATCGCTAGCAATTGCCACCTAACAAGGGAAATCCATCACTCAACCCTTTATGCAAGAACAACCAAGAACTCATACTCCAATTAACAAAACCCAAAGCTAATCATACAAAAACCCTCTTCTCCCGGACTCCCTCTATACAAAGTCAGTTCCAAGCATACTTGCAAAGCGCTAGGCCAGACCCACTACATCTGCTTCTCATGACTCACCCAAAATGCATCCTTTCTCTCACACACAAGAAGAAGACGACTCTGGATTATGTGTCCATGGAAATAGAGAATTCATGAACACCGACTTATTATGGAAAAATTGTTAAACATTTCAAAACCTCAAACAAAGAAACAGAAGACAAAAGGAAAACTAGGCAAATCAAGCTAGAAAACCTTAATCCTACTGAAGAACTCCTCCTTTCCTTTAGGCTTAGACGATGCCATGGAGCTATTCTCTATGTTGGAGATCATAACATCATAACAGATATGTGTGACACACCGCCAATCTCAATTGACACCGTCAAATTCTCTGCAGATACCGACTTTCAAAACTCGAAATATCTCTCCGCTATTCAAATTGAAAAGAATATTAAGACGAACCAACAATTGCAAGGGTATACAAGGTACATAAAAACGAAGGTGAGGAGGAAACAGTATCATATAGGAACTTGTTACAACATGACCATGACAAACTGGGAAACTAAACTAGAACGGGATTCTGCATTTGCATTTGTTTGAAGAAGAGGAGTATTATATGAAGTATTTCACTCAGGTAATGAATGATTTTATTATATTATATGAAGTAAATTAAATTTAAATTACATTTTTTTTAAAATAAAAACAAGTCAAATCCATAAATAACTAATTCAGTTCAGTTACAGAGAACCGGGACAACCCATATGTACATTAGTTTTTTCCCTTCAAATAAAAACTAGTTAAATCCACAAGTAACTAATCATTTAATCACATAGCACTAAGACAACCCATATGTAATCTTGCTGCCTTGTCGCCATTCCAATGAGGAATGCATCGTTTAAGCAGTAATTAAATTCTGAAACGTAAAATGATGACCAAGAACAATAAAAGAAATATTGCTCATCAGATAGGATGAGCCATGTGAACCAGGGGATATAAAAAACCCTCTTTGTTTTCATCTTCACATCACAGAGGAGATACTGCTTGCTTGCGGCTTCTACTCGATCTTCTCACCAGGGTGACTACCTTGTGCTCCTCATCTCGACCACCCTCTTTTCAGACAATGTTCTCATAAGTTGTAAAGCTTCCATAAGAAGGTGAGTCTGTGGAAAACTCTGGTGTAACTGAATACTCTTGATCAGTTGCAGAGGATATGCTGTCTCATCTTCTTGACCTTCTTTCATATGTCCGAGAAATATTGTCATATGCACTCGCTCTACTGATGATACTTCTATCTTAGTTGCTTATCTCTCCTGGAAAATACTCAGCAAGTAATTCCACATGAGGTGGAGAAACCCTGGAATTTACTCGCTTCTCTATTCTATTTTGAGGGGATGACATAAACTGCACCCTAGAGTATGGGGAGTAGTAAATGTTTCCTGGTTATTTCGTTGCTTTAACTAATTTCCCTCCAAATTCACTAGGGATTTTAGAATTTTTCCTAGAGGCAGAAACAAAATAAATATCAGCTAATGCAGTAGCTACTAGAATTGATAAACCTATAGTTGGACTAGGCAGAAGCTCTCTTACTGAGTTCTTTGGAAGGGTGGAGGCATTAACTCCAGAACCAATGAAGTCTCTTGCAGCAGATGAAGGAGATTCTTCTAGTGCTCTCTCTTCCACTTGGGAAATCATAGAGTCAGTCGTCTCTGTGAATTGTAACTCCTTCACAAGGTACTCACCATCTACATTTGAAGGAGAAGCACTGTAACTTTCATATTCGACAGTCACATTCTCAGGTGTTTGGCTGTCCATGTCTAGTGCCTCAGATTCTTGCTTGAATTTTGTATTGCTCTGTGAAACCAAGGTTCACTGACTTCTGAATCTTCGCTGACAACTGATGCAAACTTCTGGTCATGGTTAGGAATGACGGTAGTTTCAGGAATCTCATCAATGTCTGCTGCTTCATTGATATTATCTGCTTCTTCAGAATGAACCATAGGCAGAGATTCCTCAGAAGCAGCAGAAATGTCTATTCTATATGAAGAACATGAGAACATAGATTCCTCAAAACCGTATCTATCATTTTCATCATCTATGTCAGAGTAGGAGGATAAAGGTATGTCTAAACAAGGAAGGGTTTCTGGAGAAGATAACGGCATTAAGTCTCCATGTTCTTGTACTCCAACCTTATTGTCTTTTTATTGCATTCCAGAGGATGATGAGTTCTCAGATGCACTGTGAAGATCAGCTTCAAGCTTAGTATTCCCCTCTAGAACATGCCCTCCCTCCCTTGCACTGGATATTTGGGTGGAATGCTCATTATGAACTGAAGAAGCAACAAACTAATTGAATCCTTTCAGAGTAGCCTCTGTGCTACTCCCCTTCTCCAGTAGGCCCTCATTGGAGGAAAGGATATGGTCCTTGATATACCTTTCTACAATAGTTTCCAAGCCAAGATGATTACCCATTCCTTCAATACCACTGCTATGGGTTTTCTCAAAGGAGTTCTCCATTTTTCTTTCCATAACAGAATTTGTTAGCACCTTTCGCTTGGTCAAGGATGAATCAACCCAGAACTTAACATTCTCTACAATAACATCGAATTATGCCCTTGAATATTGTAAAAGAGAATGATTCATATCTTTGATAGAATCCTTTCTCCAAAACCCTTGTACATCTTTAACAGCATTCACTGCCGAGGCATAAAACTCACCATTAGCTAATGCATTGTTCTGCAGAGATGGTGGTAGAAGACCGGGGCATCCCGATCCCAACAAAGCAACTGAAGCAGACAGCAAAACAAATACAAATAGAAATGACATTTTCAACCAACCAGAGGCTTCTCCTCCTCCTCCTCATCTTCATCATCATACATTGCCCGCTCTTTTTCAAAAATATTCAACCTAGGTTCAAAGGCTGCACCACCAGTGTTGTAGGGCGTTTCCTCAAATTTATCAACTGATGCTATTTCTTTTTCTTCAACCTCATGGATTTCTCTATAATCAGTGGATATACCTACAGAAGCCATTCGGTATCCCAGGGACTGTATTTTCTTAATCTCTGTGACTTTGCTAAGCCCACTTTCCGGTCCAGATTCCAAAAACCCCTGCTCCCCACAATCTTGTCCCCCAACTTCCAACTCTAAGTCTCTTTCTGGACGATAACGGAGAAACTGAGGCCAGGGAGACAGATAATTAGTCTTAGGATCATAGGGTGGAAGGATTGTGGACTCGTCGCCAAGGTCAGGAAACTGAGCCAGAAAGGCTAATGACTCACCTTCCTCGCTTAATTCATGGTTAGGTTCCTTTCCCTCGTCGGGATTGGAAACAAGCCCAGCTTCAAAAAGAAGCTTGCAAGCCTTGCTTTTAGTCTGCGGCGTGGATTGGACTTCGTCCACCTCCATACAATCCACTGAAACTTCTTCATGCTCTTCTCTAGCAAGTGGGCTATCTTCCATCATAGGCTCATACAGGACCGAATTTTGAGGCTTCGGCACAGATGGCGATTTCACCAGGAGTTCAGCCGGTGATTGTATTGAAGAAGCAGGATGACCAACAGTCTCATTTTTCTCCATCAAAATCCTCTTTCTGGGTTCAGCAACCTTAGAAGCAGCTGAAAACGTTGGGGCCATGAAAATTTTGATGCCTTTGGGTGTGGGCGACCTCATGCTTGCAGATTTATGAGGCCTGATGTTCTTAGGACCATTTTTCTCTTTGATCTCCTGAGCTTGCCTGGAAAATGAATCCTTGAACGGAGATGGTGCTCTCTGAGGATACTCTGCAGGGCTATTGGCTAGGGTGGAGGCGCAGAGATTCTTGGCGGGAACCTTGGAATGCACATTGACATTGAAGCTCTTCCGAAGGCCATTCCCATTTCCTGGGCTTGTGAAGGCAGTCTTGGGCTGCTCCAGAGTAGGAGAAAGAAATTTGAATGGAGATGCCATAATTAGACTCTGAAATCGTTCTTTTCCTTCAACAGAAGCAACTTTCTTGCTGAAAAAAATGATAGTACTCTGCTCTAGCGCTCTGAGAATGCGATTTCTATGGAAAAACTAGACTCACCAGCGGATATCAGTGGATATCACCAGCAGCTATAGTAGAGACAAGAGATTTTTCTTGCGAATCTCAAATTTGTCCACCGCCTGTCTAAACCCTAGTCCGTCAGCCTCTGATTTTTGCAATGCCCGTCCGCCTCTACTGAATCTAATGGCAATGGTCGGCCTCTGCTGAATCAAATGGCAATGAACCTCCACTGAATCGAACATGCTCCAATGGAAAAATTTGTGGTCGGCCTCTAATGAATTTCTGATCTGCTGAATCTGAATTGAACGGTAATGGCAATGGTTCTCTGCAATGGAATGCGCTCCAATGACAAAATTGTCGGAGGCGCTTTTTTTATTTTTGACATGCCTGCACAACAAGCCATTTGGCCAAATAAATCAATAATAAATACCCTAAAATATTTATATTGCCTATGTATTAAAAAAAAACCCTCTAACCCATGGTTATATGTCCAATATAATGTTTTGGGTTTTACTAAAAAAATTTACCCCAATATGAACGCACGTGATATAATATTGCTTTATTAGTGACGCCCCCGTGGTGCCAGCCCATCTAGGTTAAGAGTTCAAGGATGGATCTAATAGAAGAGTACCTTGCAACAAGTGAAAAATTCTTATCATAATCGATGCCCTCGATCTGTGAGAATCCCTGAGCCACAAATTTAGCCTTGTTTTTCTCCACACTCCCATCAACATGTTTCTTTACCTTGTAGATCCATCTCGATCCAACCACTGATTTTTCGACCAGTCTTGAGACAATCTCCCATGCACTTTCCTTGATAATACTCCTCCACCATTGCATCAACTCAAGTTGGTTTCTGCACTGCTTCCTGAAAGGAAGATGGTTCTGTCACAATAAATTTGCTCATAAGAGCCATGTATCTAGTAAATCGGCCAAGAGATTGTCTCGGTCTGCGCTAAGAAGTAGGGGCTCCTACATTATCCATAGCATCAGGTCTCAATCTATCAACTTCCATGGTGTGCCTTCTGCCATTTGTAATGGATGGTTTTGCATGAGTGTTTTCCTCCACTCCATGATCCTCCCCATCTGGTTGATCCACATCTTGAGGCTCATCCTTGGGAACCAAGATTTCCTCCTTTGCATGCAAGTTGAGCTCCCTCTCAAGGGACAACCACATGGATTTCTCGTCATCAAATTTTATATCCCATTGCACAACAGGTATTCTATTGTTCGGAAATACACACGATAATTATGGGGTGTTTAAGTGTATCCCACAAAAATCCCGATCTCAGCTGTCAGTTCCAGCTTCTTCCTTGCATCCTTGGTCACATGCACATCAACAGATAAGCCAAAAATCTTAAAGTGTGAAACATCAGGTTTCTTACTAGTGAAAGCCTCTTCAGGTGTAGTCATGCCAAGTATCCTATGAGGACAACAATTTTACACATGTACTGTTGAGTTGCATGCTTATGCCCACAGATGCATCGGTAAGCCTTGATCATGCAACATTTCTCATGTTGCACCCACAATAGTTCTGTTCTTTCTATCTGCGACCCCATTTTCTTGTGGGTTATGAGGCGCTATGATTTCTCTTTGAATTCTTTCTTTTCTGCAGAATTTCTTCAATTCGTTAGAGATGTATTATTCACCATTATCGCTCCTAAGAGCCTTCACTTGCTTCCCTGACTCTTTCTCCAACAGTGCCTTAAGCTCAAGAAACTTAGAGAATGTCTGATCTTTCTTTTGCATAAAGAAGATCCAACACTTATGAGAAAATTCATCCAAAAATATTACATAGTGCTAATGTTTTGTTGTTGAAGCAACATAGAATGGTCCACATACGTCTGTATGAACTCTCTCAAGGGTCCACGAAGCTTGGTTCTCCTTCTCATGAAAGGTGGCCTTTACATACTTCCCCATGGTACACCTATTGCATGTATCTAACTGGGCAAGTGTTCCCATTGGAATTCTAGTACAAATTTGTTGCATGACTTTCAAGGCTCCATGGTGAATATGGCCCAATATCCTGCGCCATAATTCTCCCTCATCCCAGCTCACCACTTTATCTACCTTGCCCATCATTGCTGCGCAACCATCTAACTCCGGCTTGTAGAGATTCTTAACATGAATCCCTATCCTCTTGGCTTTTCCTGTTGTTTTATGTCGTAGGAAATATTTTCCTTCACTAAAAACAACATCATAGCCTCTATCCTCCAACATTGCGACCGAGACTAAATTTTTCTTCAAACCTGGTACATGCATTACACATTTTAATTGAAATGGTTTACCTGAATGTATCTAAAAGGTAATAGTACCAATCCTGGTAGCACTATACCTTCCATCATCCCCCATTTCAATATGCATATGGAGATCCTTCTCCTCCAAGTCACTGAAAATTTCCTTGTCTCCCATCATGTGAAAGGAAGCACCACTATCCAAATACCACACAGATCCCCATGCACTTGACACAATGCATGAGATAAATGATAATTCAAGCTCAAATTGCAAGGTAAGGGCCTCACCAGCTGTAGATATAGCGGCCTTCTTGTTCTTCTTCCTTTGTGGACAAATAGTATAAAAATGCCCATGTCAGTGACAATGAAAACACTTCACCTTAGACATGTCCTGCTTCTTTCCATTCTTAGACTCGGATTTGGAATGGAATTTATTCCCCTTCCCCTTATTCACATTGGAAGCCAAGGCATGATCTTCTTCATCCTCATGCTTAGATGAAGGTCCATCTCTGGTGTTCCGTCTGAACTACTCCTACACCAAATCCAACCACAGTCGTTCCCAATCTGGAAATTTTTCCCATCCATTGATGGAGTCTTCATAACTATGCCAACTCTTAGGAAGTCCTACGAGAGCGAAACTCACAAAATCATCATCAACGACTGTTACTCCAACTCTCCCCAATTCATCCCGACATTGGACAAACTTTGTTAGATATTTTGGAATGGTGTTGCCTTTTCCATCTTGTTCTTCTCGAGTTTATCTTTGAGTACCAATTTCCTATGGTCGCTGCTTCTCTAGAATAGATCCATCAAAGCCTTCCACATTTCATATAGTGTGGCTTTCCCACGGAGGCTCAAGACAATGTGGCCTCATACTCCCTCCAATAAGATCCTCCTTTCCTTTTACACTTTCTTTTTCCATGCATCAAGATCTGCAGCATCTGTCACAACGGGTTTAGGAACATCATTGTAAATGAATTCCTTCAAGCCATTTTCTTCGAGTACTACCTCCATCCTTTAATTCGAAGAAATATAGTTTGAGCTGCCCTTGAGTGCATACTCCAACCTCAAGCCATTGAAAGCCATTTCAATCTTGAATTAGTTGTAGCACCAAGAAAGTCTTTCTTCAAATTTGAATTATATACAGTCACAAACTCAACTCTTGCTTCACTTCTGCAATTTCATGTGCTCTGATACCATGTAAAAATTATACAACATAAATGTATATCTTGGATTCACCCGATCTAACAATTTACTAAAGTTTAATACCCAATCGCTTCTAAAAATATTTTACGGAATTAAAAACACAATCGCTAATCACATAAAGTAAAGAAAAATCAAATCACACATAACACAGATAATTTCCAGGGGAAAGCTTGGTACTGAAAACCCCACTATCTTCTATTGTATATTCAGCATGGATCATGAAACAATTACATACAAAACTTTTCTCATAAGAGCCCTCTAGTACTCAACTAATTGTCTCACACTATCATACATAAAACTGACCAATACTTAGCCAATTTCCTACCTCCAGACAACCTTCTTCGCTTGGGCAATCCCTGATGGATGAAATTCTTAAAAGATAGGAATTATGGCCTTCCTTGACTATGCAAGTATCAAGGGCACTCCAATGGGTGTTTTGTTGCATGCGTGCAACCCAATAATCCTACAACTGATAGTCAACTTCCCTTTCACCTAGATCTCAACTGGGTCTGACATGCATGCAACTAATAATAGTAAATCCTCAGTTGCATGTGAGATCACTGATTGTAAATTAATTAATATTTAATTCACTTCATCTCTCACTAGTGTATCTTAAGTTACAACTAGCACAACTGAGTTTAACTCACTTAACTGAGTTAAACTGATTACAACCTACATTAACTAATGCACCACTGCACTTTGAACTCTGTTACAAATAGAATAACTCTGCATGCCTCACCAACTACCTCTAACTTGAAATCCACTAGCTAACTGAGCTTATCACTCTCAGTTAACTATTACAAGTTATCATTGAGAATACATTACAGTTTATTTTCCATCTTAATTAAGGGATAACTAAAATAAACATGCACCAAAAATAGCACTGTGGGCCCCACCCTAGTGTAGGTGCTTAATGAACTAGGCGTGGGTGCTAAAATTTTCTTGTTGAATCTCAACAAAAAATAATAGAACCTATGGTATCCAATCTCGGTCCAGATGCATGTTGGATAGAGGGGACATAGTTAGAGGTGGAAGATCATTGGATACAACTGACATGAGGACTGGTATGTATGGGCATCATTTTGGTTCCCCATATAGGATACATCCTCTCAACAATCAACGTCATCATAATTATAGGAGTAGGGATAATTTTCCTAAGGAGTTCACCAAATTGATGCCTCCTACATTCAACAGAGAGATGATGAAGTCAGAATATGTAGAGGCATGGTTGCTTAGGATGAAGAAATTCTTCAGATTGCATAGCTCCTCAAAGAACATGAAAGCCAATATAGCCACCTCCATTCTTAAAGGGAAAGAATATATTCGATGGGAATATGTGAATATTTTCAAAGGAATTCGAGATGAAGACTTGATTTGGGATGAGCTCGAGAGAATATTCAAGAAGAAGTACCTATAATAGAGATATTATGATGATAGATATAAGGATTTTTATGAGTTATAGATGGGTTCTATGATAGATGATGTGTATACTAGCAGGTTCTTGGAGTTGTTGAGGTATGTACCTTATCTCAAGAACGAGAAGGCTAAGATTCAAAGATTCATTAGTGTATTTCCAGCAACATATAGAGATCAGATTGATTTTGATGAGCCTAGATCATTGGAGGAGGCCATTTGGAAGTTGAACCATTGTTATCAGCAGTTAAAGCGCAAAGCTGATCTTAAGCATGATTTGAAAAAAAATGAGAAATTTAAAGGGAAGTGGCCACCAAATCGGGGAATACCTTAGGATGCAGATGAGAAAGAAAATGTGATTCCTTACAAGAAGTTCAATGCAATGGAGCAAGAACATGGATCACATCGTGGAGAGTAGTAGACTAGAGATGATGGTAGGGGACCGTTGCAGTGTTGGATATGTGGAAAAGATCATTGCAAGAAGGATTTTCCATTGTACTAGGGTGGTAGGCCTCATTTCTATAGTTCTCAAGAGGCGCAGAGTGTTTGGGATGTTGGTCATAGAATTCCTTGGATTTATGTACTTGTGGACAACAAACATGGAGATCATCAGACATCCATTATTGAGATGGAAGGTAAGAATTTTTTGTCAAGTTGTTTCTATTTTGATTTATCATGGATCTAACTATAGTTATGTTAATCCTAACCTAGTAGATAAGTGTGGCTTGAGAAAAGAAGGGCATGAATAACATTGGTTGGTGCAGTTGGCTACAGGTACTAAGAAGAGAGTTCATCATTCAGTAAGATCTTGTGCTTTCGAGCTAAATGGTATGCCTACATTAGCACATTTGAATGTACTGGCATTGGGAGCATATAACATGCTTTTGGGTATGTATTGGTTGTATCTTTATAGGACCAAAGTAAATTTATATGAAAATTACATTGATTGCTTGGATGATAATTGGGAAAAGAGAATCTTGCAGGGAAAGAATAATCCTACATCAGTTAGAATGGTCACAATTATTGAGGCTAAGCACAATTGCAAGAAGGGGTGTGTGATGTTTGCAGTCCATATTTTCAGTGACAAGGGTAAGGATGTTGAGGATGAAGAAATATTCAAGAGGTACCTTATATTGCAGTAGTTTCAGGATGTGTTTCTAGCATAGATTCCATAGTTTCCTCCTCACAGGGAAGTATATGTTTCTATTGAGTTGGTACTAGGAGCAGCACCAACATCAAATAAACCTTACATGATGAGTACACCATAGTTAGTAGAGTTGAAGTTGCAGTTGAAGGAAATGCTTGATAAGGGATACATTCGGCCAAGTGTATCACTTTGGGGTATGTGAGTATTATTCATGAAGAATAAGGATGGTGGGCTTAGGTGTTGTGCATTGATTGCAGGAAATAGAACAAGGTGACGATCAAGAATAGGTACCCATTGCCGAGGATCGACTAGTTGTTTGACTAATTGAAGGGATCAGTGGTGTTCTCAAATATTGATTTGAGATCAGGATACCATCAAGTGCGTATTAAATAACAAGACATCTACAACACTGCTTTAAGAACCAAGTATGGGCATTATGAGTTTTTTTGTATTTTCATTTAGTTTGACTAATGCTACAACTAATTTTATGTGCTTGATGAATAGTGTATTACATCCTTATCTAGACAAGTTTTTTATTGTAATAATTGATGATATATTGATATATTCTAAGAATGAGGAAGAGAATGTTGAGAATTTAGCAGTTGTGTTGAGATTTATAAGAGAGAATTAGTTGCTTGCAAAGCTTAGCAAGTGCAGTTTATTTTAGATAGAGGTACATTATTTGGGACAATTTTTTTCCAAGGAAGGAATAACAGTAGATCCAAAAAAGATAAAATCTATAATGGAATGGGAAGTTCCTAGAAATGTGGATGAAGTCACATCATTTATGGGGTTAGCAAGTTACTATAGGAGGTTCATCAGGAACGTCTCACATATTGCATATCCTATTACATCATTGCAAAGAAATGGTAAGAAATTTGAATGGACAGAGGAATGTGCAGCCAATTTTGAACAATTGAAGTATTTGTTGACAAATTCTCTAGTGTTAAATATTTTATATCTGAAAAAAATGTTCGTAGTGTGTACATACTCTTGCAAGAGAGGACTTGGTGGAGTCCTTATGCAGGAGGTATGGGTAGTATGCTATGAGTCGAGGAAACTAAATGAGAATGAGAAAAAATATGTGACTCATGATCTTGAGTTGGTAGTTATTATTCATGCCTTGAAGATGTGGAGGAATTATCTTCTTGGCAGGAGGTTTGTATTGATGAGAGATCATAGAGGGTTGAGATATTTGTTTGATCAACTTAATTTGAATGTCAGGCAAGCTAGATGATTGGCTACCCTTCATGAGTTTGAATTCGAGAATAGATACATCAAGGGAAAGGAAAACAACATTTCAGATGCTTTCAGCAGGAGAATGCATATGAACCATGTTGCATCAGTGAGCTCATATGGGACAGAAATTTTATGGGAAAGGATCTTATAGATAGGAAAACAGGATGACAGGTATAGGGATCTTATGCACAATTTACAACAGGGCATAGGTGATTAGGATGTCTACTATCATCTTACTGAAGATGGCTTGGTAAAATTCAGAGACAAGATCTATGTGTCAGATGGTAGTGAACTCAAGAAGCTTATCCTGAGGGATTTTCATGCCAAACCATATTCAGGTCACCTAGGATATCAAAAGACATTGAAAATAGTGAAGAAGTTCAACTATTGGCCTAATATGAAGAAGGAAGTGGCAAAGCTTGTGGCTAGATGCTTGGATTGTCAGCATGTGAAAGAAGAGTGTAAGCATCTAGGTGGGTTACTTCAGCCTATTCTAATTCCAGAGTGGAAGTGGGAGGTCATTTCAGTGGATTTAATTATAGTTCTTATGAGGACATCAAGGAAGCATGATTATATCATGGTTGTGGTCAACATGTTGAGCAAGGTAGGTCACTTCATTCCAATGAATACTACTTATTCAGCTAGTGAGGTAACATAGGTCTTCATCAAGGAGATAGTGAGGTTACATAATGTTCAGAAGAAGATTGTGTGACACAAGATGCTAAGTTCACTTCCAAGTTTTGGAAGGATTTATTTTTAGGTTTGGGGACAAATTCCACCTTCAATATAGCTTATCATCCACAAACATATGGATAAACAGAGAGGGTCAATAGGATTCTGGAGTATATGTTGAAGAGGTATGTCATGCACCAATAGAAGATATGGGAGGAGTACCTTCCATTGGTCTATTTTTATTACAACAATGGTTATCAAGAGTCATTGAGGATGAGTCCGTTTGAGGCACTCTATTGGCAGAGTTGTAACACTCCCATCAGTTGGAGTGAGGCAGTGAATAGGGTACTTATTGGACTAGACATGTTGGTAGACATGGAATATGAAATGCAGGTTATAAAGAAGAATCTAAAGGTAGCACATAGCAGATAGAAGAGTTATGCAGACTAGCAAAGGGAATTTAAGGAGTTTCAGGTTAGGGAGCATGTATATGTTCTCTTCAAGCCCAAGAAGAGCTCCTTGAGGATTAGATCATGTGTTAAGTTTGGCACCACAATATTGCGGGCCTTTTAAGATCCTTGAGAGGATTGAACGAGGGGAATATGTACTTGCACTTCCTTCGATAGAGAAAGTCCATGATTTTTTCCATGTTCCATTGCTTAAAATATATGTGAAATATGTTGATCATGTTATTGATTGGTCTGTATTGTAGGTAGAACCACTACCATGAAAAGACCCTATAGCGGATGTTTTTGAGGAACCCCTTATAAAAATAGCCCAGACATCCATTTGTAGTGGAGGTTACAAGAGGAGGTTGGCAGGTGGAGGTTTTTGCGGATGTTTTTTGTCCAGTGTGTTTTTCATCCTAAACTGCAATGGTGCATTCCATTAGCGAAAGCACCGATGTGTACTAAAAATTGGCACATCGGGACACCGTGCGCTCGGTACAAACCCACCCGGTGCACCTCATTACAGTAGCGCACCGATTCTCTACACAGATTCAGCATCGGTGCATCCTAAAAACCCACGCCAAAACTAAAATGACTCGGTGTAGTTGGAAGAAACTACCCAGTGTGCCTCGAAAACCCGCGCACCGAACAGGGTTAAATAAAAAAAAATACAGTAAAAAATTCACATTTTTCACTTTTCAGTGCTCCAAAGCTCTCAAGCACCAGTGAAAATCTACCTTGTGTGAGGTGCCCTGCCATCGATGCTCCCATTGCATGCACTACTGTTGTCCATTGCCCATCATCTCCATTTCGAATTTTGTAAAATGGTGGGAAAAATTAGTTTTTCAAATTCTACAGCCAATATGCCTCCTCCACACCCAAATGTACAGATACTTTACTTGTTTTCCATAATTAAACCTTTTAGTAGATTAGTTTTCTAAAATAACTTAAAATTCACATTGTTAAAAAAAAAAAAATCCTGTGCGGTGCGCTAGAGTCGTTCGGCTCGCATCGGTTCGCGGTGCTGCCTGTAAATTTATAGGTCACACCACGATCGGTGCTAATGGTATCCGCATCGGTTCCAGGGAGGTACTAAAACAATGCACCATGATTTTTTAAAATTAAAAAAATTGCAGTGTAGTCAGTTACTTGACCGCACCGTTGACCATGTTGAAGTACGGGAATACGATGTGTTGAAGAAAATATGCACCCCAAAGCAAGTATTCTTGTCAGTGCACCACCCTCCTAAACTGGACAGAGTCAATGGTGCAGTCATGAAACAATGCACCATGATTTTTAAAAATTAAAAAAATTGCAGTGTAGTCGGTTACCCGACCGCACCGTTGACCATGTTGAAATACAGGAATACGGTGTGTTGAAGAAAATATGCACCCCAAGGCAGGTATTTTTGTTAGTGCACCGGTCTCCTGAACTGGACATATTCAATGGTGTGGTCATGTAAATGACCACATCATTGACTATGTAGTGATGTCAGGAGGGCGGTGCGCTGCCTGAACTGTATGCCCTGGGGCATATAGTTTAGTCATTGCAACACCCTCCCGATACTGGTACATAGTCAACGGTGCGGTAGCTTATACCACCGCACTATTGACTGTGTAACGATGCGAGGAGGCCAGTGCGCTGAGGAAACTATCTGCCCCGGGGCGAGTAGTTTCATCACTGCACTGCCCTCCTGAATGTGTTCATAGTCAGTGGTACGATCGGTTAAACAACTACACCGTTGGCCACTAGCTGATGTTTGGTGGTGCGTTTAGTCAATGCATCGCTTGACATAGAACAAGTCATGATTTTCAGTGTGCTAAAAATTTCCAGGTGCACCGCGTCTGGTGCACGATAAACACAGACGCACTGTTAACGATGCATGCTTGTTTTTTGTGGCGCACCAACTATTTTTTTTTCAAAAAATTATGTATATATATATATTCCTAAATACATGTCTCATTTAATAAAAAAATTGTATTTAATATGTGAATCATTCAGTGACGTCAAAGGAGGGAAGAGAGAGAATAGCAGCAACAACAAGAAGACCAGTATAATGTGGTTCGCCTGTGGGAGGCATGAGAGAGGGAGAGAGATATGTACCCTCATTGTATTACAACAGCCACCTAGGCACTCCTAAGAGAGATAGGGCCTCCTCAAGTTCTATGAGGAGGCTACATCCCTGAAGGGCCCTGGTGGGTTATTGCGATAGCATATCCACATGTGGAATGCCCACCGACATGCTTTTCGGATTAGTCATAACCAGTGGTACGCACCCACTGAGGAGGAAATATATTTAATTGATGGCATATCAAGGAGACAGGTGGATTTTCCCTCGCTCCTAGAGGTCCCTATTGGCTATGCAATAAGGAGTCAGTTGGTTTACTCCTAGGGATACATTAGCACGAATATATTGTCTCCTGCATATTTTCAGGTCTCTAGTGGTGAGTTACGTATTGCTTCATTTGGTGGAGAGGAGGTAAGGTGCCTCTCACTCATGATTTGAACCATTGCACACCATACCAGTGATGAGAAATGCATTAGTTGCCCGCTTCCATTTTATGTTGATTCTTTATTACAAGTGCCATGACTTGTGAGGTGGTCTACCATTTTTTTTTGGCAGTTATGTACAGCTTTAGATAGATGCCGTGCTCAGGCACAAGGGAGGGTGAACTTCCATTTTTCTTTAGAGCTATTTTGTTCATTTTTTTAAAGGTTTCTAGAGACGAGGCCTAAATTTTTTGGTAGCCTCATAGGCCGATGCTGCATGTATGAATGCAGATTTGGGGACAGATGATGCCCAAGAGGGGCGAGTCAGAGTTTTCTAGGGGGATATCGCATGATGCACTGAAGTTGCTAGCTAGTGTTGATGAGCATGCCTTCGTTTCAGTCCCCTATCCGTATGCTAGTTTCGATTGGTGAGGGTGTGCCAATATACTCTTCACAGATGATGAGCCGCCAGATGATAGAGGTAATATTAGTGTTTTCATTAAATTTATTCTAACATGTTCTTTAACTTGTTTTTATTAAATTAAATAATGAAATTGTCTAATTATTATTGTGTACTTCCATATATTTTGCAAACATTGGGTCATTTGATGGCGATGAGATGCCACTACCACCAAATGCTCCAGGTGTAGATCTTGATGATGATAAGGAGATGGTATATGCCGAGAATCAGGCCACTTCAGATAGACCTAGTCCTTATGTTGCGTAGGTACCAGCTGGTGTGAGGCATAGGCCTAAAACTAGATTTAGGATGGAGTTGGGCGACCAACTCTATGGTCTACTTGTGGATGAGGGAGTCAAGCCGACCACTATGAGAGAGATACAGGCTGATGCTAGGTTGATAGAGATGTGGAGAGGCATGCCACATGAAATGTTGACCCTGATGCAGCATGTCGTAGGAGCTACTAGCTTAGTGGTGTGGTTGAGGAGGGACCTTCGACATAGGCGTGATTGAGACATAGTACATCGATAGTCGAGAAGCAATGCATCATCTGATGATCACGATTAGGGAGTGATCATCGTTCACCTCACACTGTAGATGAGAAGCTTGCAGCATCGACCAACAGTCATGATCATGAGCAGGCTGGACCATCCACGACGAGTCATCATGATCATTAGCCTATAGCATTCAGTAGTACTCATGATCATGAGCAGGCTGGACCATCCATGTCGAGTAATCATTAGCACCCGACAGTTTATTCTGATCAGCATGAGGCACCACCAGAAAATTAGGCACATGATGATCAACATCTATCTGAGCTTGTCGAGGCTGCACCATTAACTGAGCAGGCCTCGATTAGTACTACTATTGATCATGTACCATGAGCTGATATTTGAAATTTATATTACAATTATATATTTTTGACATTATACAGTTATATATATATATATATATATATATATATATATATATATATATATATAGATATATGGGCCATGTATTTTATGCTCATGTTGCAGTTGTAATTAATTTACATGTTGGTAATCATCATGGTGTGTATATTGTTAGGTCATGTTAGGTATGTTCATTTAATGTGCAACTTGTAGATAGCTGTGTATGTGATAGAAGTTATTTGACATGAGATAGTTATTTGATATTTGTGTTGTGATGATGTTATACAGTGCTTGTGTTTTTTTAGATGATCATGATCATGATGATTAGATGATGTTAGCGATTTTAAATGTGTTTTTTAGTCAAATATGATGTTTGTACAATGGTTATCATGATTGTGATGTTTATTTTTAATATTAAATCATGATATTTATTAAATATTATGTTGTGATTGTAATTGAAATTTTAATTTTAATTTTAATTGTATGTAAACTTGTAATTGTATGTAAAATATTTGTAAAATTTTAATTGTAATTGTAATATTTTATTTATTGTGAAATGGTTGTAATTGTAATTATATATATGTAAAATTGTAAAATTGTAATTGTAATTGTAATTTTAATTTTAATTCTAATTCTAATTGTATGTGAAATTGTAATTCTAAATTTTATGTAAAATTCTAAAATTGTAATTGTAATTGTAATTTTAATTTTAATTGTAATTGTATGTGAAATTGTAAAATTGTAATTGTAATTGTATGTAAAATATTTGTCAAATTTTAATTTTATTAATGTGAATTTATTTTCATTGTAAAATTGTAATTGTAATTCTAGTTCTAATTGTAATTGTATGTAAAATATTTGTAAAATTTTAATTGTATTAATGTGAAATGATTTTATTAAAATTTGTAAATTTGTAAATAATTGTAAAATAATAAATCTAGAATAACATGAATTTTTGTAACATAATAAAGTTTAGAAAATAATGCAAATAAAGTCATGTAATTTAGAATTATCATTATTTTATTATGATCTTACATACCAAAAAAAAAAAGAACTTTATACAGTACGCCATTGTTTTTTTAGATCAACATAATTGCAAATTATCAAGTGAAATATTGATCTTTACATTAACACAATGCAAATTGCCAATTAATTCAAAATACATATTATAATGTTTCGAAAAAAAGAGTCTTATAAGATATAAGGTAATTAAGTCCTCTTCTTTATAAAAACCCATCTTAAAAAGTTTAAATGATGAAATAACACATGTACCATATCACTCTCGATTCTCATGATCACCCTCATTATCTTCTAGCTCGCTTGGCATGATAACACTATTGTTCTCAAAAAAAAAAAATTGATCTAGGGTCATGTCTTAATACGAACCACCAATCCCTATCCAACACATCTGGGCAAAAAAACACCTGGTTGCAGTGTTTGGGGAAAACATAAGGCTCCTTCACTTCATCCCACATCTTTCTAGAGTTGATACATATCAGCCTACTATTACGATCTTCCTTTACATTATTCCGATTAAAGGTGTCCCACCACTTGCACCTAAAAATAACACATTGGAAAGAAGAGAAATCCACTGCAATGATATCTTGTATATTTCCAACGTAACCTAATGTCCCTCGTAGAAGTTTTGATCATGGTGGCTAGATCGACTAGATTGATTGAACTCGACTTCCACTTCATAGCCTTGTGTCATGTGCCCATCATCGACATTTTCTGTGTGAAAATGGTGTCCATATGCCCACATAGATGGGAACAAATGCACCTATAAAAAGTTAAGAAATCATAGTGTCATGTGTCTTATAATAACCCAACAGTTAAAATATGAAATATAGATGTAATTACATTTGAAAGGTGAATTATTAAGTTTGAAATGTACATATAAATTAAATAGATTATTACCAAGTTGGTGCACCCAATCCATACATTTAGCACATCCTCTTCAGCATGCGTGTAACGACTGGTTGCACTGTATTTCTCTCTGACTTGGTCAACAACCCAACTATTGGGGCATGCTTTTGGAATATTTTCTTTTAAATGATTGGGATAAGGCACACTTCTACCATTCAATCATCTAAATTCTTTCCTGTCACTATCCCATTTCATCCTCTTTTTTTCGTACAATGCGACCCACGGTTGTGTCACTACAGAATTGTAAAGAACAAATTTATTGATTTCTTCAATTTATGAATTTGCTGATGAAATACAACCGACATATAGTACATTGAGATGAAAATATAAATTATATCGAAGTTCAACATGAATATTTACCTTGTGTAAATTTGAAAAATTATAAGTCTCTTACTCTTTATGAAGCGCTTTTTTCCATTCATTTAGAGCAGCTCCCCTTCTCTTTTGTCTTCATCCCTTTCATCATCCCAAATCACTGCACTTGGTCTATTGTTGATCTGCTTGACGTACTCACTCGAATAATAGAAAGACTCGTACGATATGTACCCCTCTGCCATAGACCCCTCGGTTTTTCCCTTTGTCGAATAAAACCTTTCAATTTCTTCATGTACCTCTCTAAGAAGAAAATCCAACGACAATAAACCACCCCAACTAATTCAACCTCATCTACTAGGTGGATTATAATATGAACCTGCAAGTCCATGATACTCGTCAACAATTCCTTCTCAAGCATACAAACAATCTCAACTATTTCTTGACGACACCATGGAATGCTAGCCACATGAATCTCCTTTGACGTGATCCAATGTACAAATGCAGATAATTTAGATATGGCACATCCTAGGTCTTGGGGGAATTCATGTTTCACACACCCACACATGAACAAAGGATAATGACACTGCAAAGTTATAAATACGTGAAATAATATATAAAATTAGCTATGTTTTATGATCCTTGCATGGGATAAAATTTATTAATATAACAAATAATAAAATCATGATTTTGACATTATATGTACTCTTAGAAGATTCAAATGATCATGCGATTTATACACTGAAAAATGGTCATCCACAGTGAAGAAGCGCCGTAGTGAAGACCCGTATGAAGATGACACCCTCACACCCATTATAACTTCCTTTGCCAAAGAAAGATAATTTTTTTAAAAAATCCATGGGACACCAACTTCTTTGAAATACCATGAATTAGAGGGACCCACACTTGCCTCTGATCTTCTACATTCTAATCATCTTGGTCGATGTTTCTTTTTAGTTTTTGAAGTAATAAGATCTTTCCTAACAGCCAAAGTGTCTCTTTTTTTTGATGATATGTGCCTCCATAAAGAAGATTAAACATTTTTAAATATATGCATGGGATAAAATAAGTGGGTAATATTAAGATGCTCCCAATATGGGATGTTATAAAAGATAGATTTCATTTTCATCCTAATGGGCAATTTCTCGACATAGGTGTTGAAGTAACCTCGATATCGAACATAGGCTCCCCATTTGAATTGAACATTTCTATGAACTCCTTCTCCTTCTCTCTCTAATATGCTCTAAGTCATTTAGCTGGTGTCGTTATTGGAGGCCTTTGGGTTCTCTCTCATTTACCATTGAAAGAGGTTGTTGCTTTTCTATAAGGGTGTTCTCCTAGGAGGAATACCTTGGAGCAGTCATACACTGGATTTCGTAGGTCGTTGGACCATCTAGCTTTTAGAGAAGGTCCACAACATTTACATCCAAAATACCCTTTTGTTACAAGACCAGGGAGATTGTTGTATACAATTTATATACATGGCATGTTAAATAATATCATGAATATCATAACAATTACAATGAATTAAATAAATAATATGCAAAAGAATATCGTTACGTATATAAAAAAATCAATAAACATGTAATTTATCAGAGAAAACTCCTAAGCCTGGATAATCAACTATCATGTAAGCACATATGCCATATAAAATAAAACTCCTCTCTACAACGATGGGTCGTGATACGTCGTATACATTTATTCCATCCCATAATTCCTTCAATTAATCTACCAATGGTTGTAAGTAGAAATCCATATTGTTCACTTGTCTTCTACTAGGGACTATGATAGCCAACATAAGATGTTCATTCTTCACGGACAACCATAGGGGGATATTTTTATTGATCACTACTATATTCCAAACAAAATAGTTGGTGTTCTGGAGGGAATATGGGTTGACGCCATCCATGGCTATGCTGAGTCGTAGACTTTGTACTTCATCATTGAATTTTTCGGACCATGTATCCTCTATATGCTTCATGGCTATTGAATCTGTTGGGATTCACATAACTCCAAACTCACTTCCATGTGAGGCATGACATCCCCGCAACAATATAGCTAATTCTTTCCAATGAAAGAGCCTTTGAATCCTTCGGATTATAGGCATGTGCCTCAATATCTTAAAGGAGGACCACGTGATTCATTAGGGGAATTTTGAGGTCCAAAATCGGCCTCCTAAGAAAATGTACAACCAAAATAAACTTTATAAGAACCAATAAGATTCAAGATGATGATGTCAACCATGGGGGATGATTCACAATCTTTTCAGTAAAAGAGTAAAAAGATTAAAAAATAATAAAATAATAAAACTACTTTTTCAACTCGTATTTTCAACTTATATCCCCATTCTTTTACTCAAATTTTGAGCGGGGTTACTCGTTGGATGAAAAATTTAATTCCTCATCCAAGGAGTACCCATATTGCATACTTTTGATAGACCGTGCTACATGAAAAATGAGAAATACATTAAAAAACGTGATTGCAATCATGTTTTCCATGTATTTCTCATTTTTAGTGTAGAATGTTCCATCGAAAGTATGTAATATGGGTACTCCTTGGATGAGTAGTTAAATTTTTCATCTAACGAGTACTCCCGCTCAAAATTTGAGTAAAAATTTTGGGAGATAAGTTGAAAATACGAGTTGAAAAAATAGATTTTTTTTCCCCTCTAAATTTTGATGAGGTAATCAAATCTTATTTTATTATTTCCACTATTATTTTGTAATTTCCTTAGCAAGCCTATTTTAGACCTCAAAATTCCCCTAATGTACTATTTTTTTTTAATTTATCATACCTATCATGCCCACATTTCGGATATATCTCTCTGTCTGAATATTCTCCTCTATATAGAATACAATCATTTGGACATGCATGATATGATATGTAATCAACACCCAACATTTTCAACAATTTCTTTGCCTCTTCGCAGCTACCGGGCAAGACATTATAACTTGGAAGAACCTTATCTTTTATTAGCCTATTTTTGGTGATCATGGAAAATATTATATTTACATTAATGTCGATATAATTATTAACGTTCATAAAATTGACTATTTGTAATGTTCATTGCGTGATTATATTTCTCAAAATTATATAAGGGAGGACTTTATGGTAACTTACCTCAAAATTTCTGAGAAACATGCATTCTACAAGCCAAACTTTGCTTTCAAGTTTTATAGTAACATCATTGTCCCCAACTGGGTAGACTTTGATTGACCGCTAGGTCCAAAGAGAGGGGTGGTGGAAGCAAATTTAAGGCTTTCAAAAAAGGTATTAGCAATATGAGCATCATCCCCTAGTTGATCATCATTTTGGAATTCAACTAACAACATTGTCTCCATGGCAGTCACATCCCTTAAGTAATCATCCATACCAACCTCCATTTGATTGCCTCCATTTCCATCTTGTGAATAACTACTGTTGGTGTAGTGATTCCTAATTGGTGAATCTGGACGTAGTGGGAATTGAATCAGTGGATGATTCAACCATTCTTGGTATCATTCCTCTCTTATTTTTTCTCTTAATTCAACCTTCTCTCGATTTGACACTATCGTGGGGTGCAACGTAAGATGTTAGGTAGGTTGATCATCATCACCAGAATCCTAATAATTTCAAAAAATATATTTGAACATGATTAGTAAAAAATATATGACATCAATTAGTAAGAACATTGAAAATGCATGATTAATTGGTTTGGAATTGAAATAATTACATTAATATACCAAACAATTATTATTACCATCATTTTCCTGGGATTGTGTCTAGAAGATGCAATATTGTTACAATTGGCAGGGTGAAGTGGTCATCCATTTTCATTTACCAAATGCGCCTTGCGGTATGTTGCTCCTGATAACAGCTTCTGGAAATTTGCAGCTGTTTGAATATTTTTTGCATCTGAACTCGATTATGAATCTGCATGAACCTGAAAATTTGTGTACATTATAAATTTTATTAGGCTAATTGACATGGATAAAAAACATAAATTCAATTAGGTAATGAAAATATAAATAAAATCCGAAGTAAATATTACAGCTCGAGATGGATAGGGAGAACTCCGCGATGGACTTTGTGAAATATTATGGAACAAGATGGATTTTGAATAATTTTCCATTCGATATAATTATGATATTTTCTCCCTACATTTAAGCAAAATCAACAATAAATTTGGTGTACACACCTAAAAGTAATTTCAGTGCCTTAAAAATGGACATATTGTTATCGATGCTAATGTACAGATAACTACACCGGTGTGTTTTAGTTATTGCACACAGGTGTCATGTTATTAACTCACGCACTGGTGTGGTGTTATTAGTTGACGCACCAGTGACGAATAGTTGTAAATAAAAAAAAGAACAACTTTATTTTTTGAAGTGAAAAAAAAGCGGTAAATTGAAAAAAGGGCGGAAAAATATTTTCAAAAATCTAATTTCATAAAACAATTCTTTAAATAGTAAACACTTTTCATTAGTTCACTATTTTTGCCAAAAAAAATCAGCCAGATATTTGCATGAGACATACCTGGAGTAAGAGAGCACGACAAAACTTTGGAGCAGGGAAATACTTTTGAACAGAACTATTTTGATAATCAGAATTCCAAACCTCTGGTGATTCAAACCCTGTAGCATAGAATTTCAAACGATCTCATGATTAAATTTTATTGTTTTTTTACATTTTCTGTAGTATTTTTTACGCAGTAAGTAAATTAAAAAAAAAAAAAAAAAAAAAAAAAAAAAATATATATATATATATATATATATATATATATATATATATATATATCCATTTAAACCTAAACCCTTCATTCTTTTTGTTTCTAGCCTTGCTTCTTCATGCTTTTGTGATTTCATAATTAGGGCTTTTCAATTGAGATTTTTAGGGTTTGTATTGCTATATATATAAGCCTATGACATGTAACCCACAGGACAACTTGCATAGTCAGATCCTGATCCATGTCGGCCCTTGCGTGAATTTTTTTAAAACTGAATTTTTTTAACCGGTGCACCCTGTGTAATCTAGCGTACCAGTGCATTGCCTTATCACAGCGCACTGCGCATGTACTATTTGATAAAAAAAAATTAAATACATATATTTTTTTTTTAATCCGAGCACCATATGTAAAATAGGGCATCGGTGCGCTATTTCATTATAGCGCACCGCGCACGTATGTTAGGCAATTTTTTTTTTTTTTTTTGTGTTTATCGGTGCACCATTTAACATATAATGCACCAGGTCTCCTTTTTGACAAAGATCAGCATACAATGGTCCCCTGTTTTCGTGGTGCATTTATAAGAATAGGTTGCACCACCCCCTCCATGACACCATATGCTACAAAAACTAACACTAGATGATTTTTATTAATATGTTTGTGTTAATCGGTGCGCTGGTTAACATATAGCACACCAGTGCTCCTTGTTGACATAGAGCATCATACAATGTTTTATATTGTTTTTTCGGTGCGTTTATAATAACACGATGCACCGATGTCGGTGCGCATAATACTAAAGGCGCACCGGTTTCTTGATATTTTATTTTTACCTGAAAATTTGATGATTTATTTATAAAATATATTAATGAATGATATAGTACAGGTTTCATAAAGAAATTGCTAACAAGAGATCAAGTAACAAAAATACTGATAGTACATCAAGAAAAGAAAAAAAAGTCAATTTCTTTGTAAATTCCTTACAAAAAATATTATTTTTTAACTATATGTACATTTAACTAATATGTATTTTTTACTGTGTATCATGCAGAGCCACAAAATTACGAAGATCGATAAGATTATTTCTAATCTAGGACCAGAAGAGCGTAAAATCTTAATGGAAAAATTGCAAAAGGATGAATCAGGTGAATGAAAAAAAACTATCGATCTAATATGAGTTTCTTTTTTAATTTTCATTAATAATATACTTAAAATTATTAGATAACATGTTTCAAAAAATCTATTAATTCACATGTGTTTAATGTTATTAAACACACGCATAGTAAACACACAAGAATAGGGAAAATAGGCATGTGTTGCTATTACCATTGATATGATGTATATTTATAATACAATGAGGTGACCCTTGGTTTCCCATTCCAGGTGGTCTCTTGGACTCCATTTGTCCATTCGCCTTCCAAACATACCCATAGAGGATTAGGTGTCCAACATTCCCCCCCTTAATCTGAAGGGGTGTGTGTGAGTCCAAGAAGAGAGTTGTAATAAAAATCTGCAAAGTGTGCATGATAGCACTTGGCTGAATCAAATCTCTAAAATGTTGGCATAAAGAGGTGCTTTAAGGATGACCACCAACACTGGAATGCTTAGTGCAGTTCCCAGAACTCTTCCAAATCTGGCAAGAAGTTGAGGACTTCTGCTAGAGGAAGTGTCCCTCATATTTGAAGAGGGATACCTTCAACCTAGAAGAAGGGAGGTATACAACCTGTGATGGTTTAAGGATGACCACCAACATTGGAATGCTTGATGCATTTCCTGAAACTATTCCAAAACTGGAACGAAGCTGAACTCTTCTGCTAGAGGAAGTGTTCTGAATTCTTTGAAGAGGAAGAATATCAACCTCACATAGATGGTTTAAGGCTATCCACCAACCAAAGGCATGCTCATGGGAATCTGTGTCTCTAGCTACAACTCTGAATTTGGAATGTGAGATTATCGCTCAGGCTCGCTTGATCTGGCTTTGAAGCTTGTAGATGACCACCATTTCCCCCCCTGTCAGGTACAAGGTCAGATGATGGCGAAAACTCAACTACAATATTGTTCAATATTCGAGAACAAGTTCTGATGTGCGACTTAAACATCTTCTTGGTTGTTGATACCCATTTCCAAGAAGCGATCCATCCAAGATGAATCTTTGTTCTTGCAGGAGGCTTGTTTCTGAAGCATCTGTGTGAAGAGTGGGTGTGCCGACCACAGTGCTTGCATGGGTGAAGATCAAAATAGTGATATTTCATATGGCCAACTCGATCACAGTGTTGGCATTTAAGATTATGTTGTTGCTACTGTGGAAGAGGAGTAGAATCTAGAACAATTGAAAGTGAGCTATCATGAAGGAATCTGACACTCTGAAATTTTATGGGCTTCGAGTAGTCTGGAATATGAAAGGACAACTTCTTGTCATATCTAAGACCAATTCTATGCTTTTTATGGATAAGCTCTTCCGAAGGTATGATGATGGGCTTGGGAGGTGAAGCGTGAACATATGAATCTGCATACAAATCTCCTTTTGAACTAGGCATTGAATGTGAATCGACTGCAACATTATTGACTTGCTGCTTATAGGAGTCTGTTTCAAATTTATGAAAAGAAACAAGTTCAGAATGATGACTCCACTGTTGTAATTCTTCTTGTTGAAGCAGAGATTCAAGTTGCAAAAGCTCAATTTGTTCTTATGCATTTTGCAGAGAGGTTTGAATATCTATGAGAGTGTGTTTGCTGACTTTAACTCTATCTTTGACATTAGATTGTATCATAGTTTTGAGAAACTCTAATACTTCACTAATTCGAGCCATTTTCTCCAATATCAAACTAATGACACCTGTGGATCAATGAGGAAGAAGTGACACCCGATAAATCAATACTTTCTGACAATAACAATTACATGTGAATGTTTTCAGCTCATAGAATGAAACTCCAATGTTGGTTCATGGATTATAATGCCCAAAAATATAAATGCTAACTCATATTGGTATTGACCGCTTTTCTCTCAACGATACGTGCAAGGTTTTTTCTTGAAATGTTACCCAACACTCACTGTGAAGCTACAAAAATATCAAAGGCATAGGAAAAAGGCCCTACAACCATATCTATGGCTATTTGAAGCACCCCGCTATCCACGCATTCAATATTTTAACAAATATGCTGACCAAGAAGAAATACGATATTCTATCTCATTAAGATAACGGGCTTGTTACAACAATATTGTTGAAAATAACCGGCCAAAAAATAACAGCATTGCAATCTATCTCATCATTTGAAAATTTCACCCATTGTTACATGGAAATTTCATTCATTATTACATGCCTTTGTATAAATCTGGTTCACATCTCTGCAATATCATGAAATTTGGGAAATTGGAGAAATACCAACATAATTACACAGTTTAGTTCTATTAGGGAAAATATCATTTTTTTTCTTTTTTCGCCCTAAACATTGTCAAATTTAAGTACATTTCCTATTCTTTCCTCCAAATTTCATCCTATATATGCACAACTCCTATGAAAATATCTTGAAGCTTGCAGATTCTTGAAATAATTGCTATCATGGTCTCCTTTTCTGAAATTCCACAAATATCTCTGAAATGTGTTTGAATCAAGTCTTACATCAGGAAAATTATCTTAAAACTCAGCAAATCGCTTTCCATTTACCTCAAATGTAAAAAAATTGTGCACATTTCGTTGATATTTTATTAAAATACAATGTGTGCAAGGCCCAACTGTGGAATTTTTCTGTCGATTGCTGGATGCTTGCAGGGTGGCATGATACCTTCGGCTTTGCTAGAACGTTGGCTATTCTGAGGGAGACCAACCAAATGTGTAAAGGAGTCCCCGTTAACTGTGTATGTCTCAATCACAAAATCGTCCTCTATTAATTTCTTCTTCAACCTGAACACTAGAAGATTATCTATGAATCTCCGAAGGATGACGGGACTTGCAGCAGGAGCTATGTTTGCCTAGCACTCTCTCTGGTTCTGTGACAATTGATGATCGGGTGGAAGTCGAAACAACATCAACAGGCCAATTCCAAGAAGTTTCCACGAATGAATAAGTTCATAGTCAAGGGCAATGACATGTTGCTACCCATGAAACTCTGGCTGTATTTCAAGGTGTACCACAGACAGATGCCGATGCAAAGAAATGCCAATCTACTACAGGTGACATAGCCAAAATCATGGTATATGGGCGAGTGTGGTATTAACAACCGGTTGATGTTGAAGGAGACTACATGGAAATGGAGAACCGAGGGATAGGAGCACAAGTACAAGAGTAATAGTGTGGGGTGTAGGAACCAGGAGTGTTATTACCACGAACAGATCATATGGTAGCGAGGTATGACTATGTGGTATAATGCAAGCCATTCATACCAACAATTGCAGTCGAGGGATAACATGAAGTGGGAGGTGATAACGTGCAATAGTATCCCCAAGACCGGAGCCGAGGAGTAGTGTGGACTGCTCGTATTGATGTGGAGAGGCTGACTGCAAGTGGAGGTGGAGGGGCGAGGGTAATGTGGTGTTATGCCAATGGAGGCATTCCAGGCCAAGGTCGACTGCATAAGGGGTCACAAGAGCGTGTATCACTGAAGGAGGGGCATGTATGCGTGGGAGGAGCGTGAGGACCTGGTGGAGTGAATGGAATAAGGTGGATGAGGGAGAGCTCTTCTACCTTGGAAACGGAGAGGCAACGAATACTAAAGCATGAAATGTGGAAGCACTACTCGTAAAACCTTACAGAATTAGCAAAGACAAGTTTGGATGGTAGAGGAGCAACATACTTGGAGAAGAGAGTGTAGGAAAAATGAGGACAATGGTAGGCATGAGTTACTTACAGGAAAAAATAATTTGAGAGTCGACAGAATCTGAGAATGCTGGGGCCTAGCCTACGCAGATACCAACTAAAATTTAGTTGTTTGGAGCAGGGTCAGCAATCGCTCGCTCTGATACCATGCTAAACACACACATGGTAAACACACAAGAATGGGGGAAATAGGCGTGAGTTGATATTACCATTCATATTATTTATATTTATAATATAATGAGGTGACCCTTGGTTTCCCATTCCAAGTGGTCTCTTGGACTCCATTTGTCCATTCGCCTTCCACATCTACCCATAGAGGATTAGGTGTCCAAAAAATGTTCTACAGGGACCAACAACTTATAAAAGGAATTTTTTTCTAAGAAAAGAAAAGAAATAGAACATGTAAATGAAAATGAATTTCTCCTTAGCTCATCTAGAGTGGTGCTGGAGGTTAACGAAAGAGGGAAAAACTTTTACAAAAGTTTGAGGGATCTAGTGGAACGAATGTATAGACGTTATTTCCACTTACAATACAAAAATTAATCCAATGATTCCAAGAACCAAATTTTATGTAAACTACAGGAAGAGTTTTCATAGAATTGATTAATGAGACATGTCATACTTTTAATAGAAAAAACGTACAAAAAGAAAAAAGAAGGAATGAAAAAGTAATATTCCTTTAAATGTTTTTCTAGAATTATTTATAAATATCACTTTTTTTATATTTACTTTTCATATATCAATATAAAAATTAAATAGTTTATTGTCATGTTAAATTTTGAGGAATATTATGAAAATCTCAAAAGATGAACGAGCTGATATCAGAAATATGCTAGTAGGAATGTCCAAAAAGGTGTACAAGGAGATGGTCAAAGAAATGGATATAATTGCATCGCACGAGGATCCATCTCAACAACAACGTGCTTCAAATGTAATATGTAATCATTGAATTTTTCGATTAGGTACAATAAATAAACAATTGAGCATTAAATATTAATTTTCAAGTATTTTCTTGCAGAAAAGAAAATAAAATGGAACCCACTTAGCACATAAAACATGTCGAGAGGGAAGAAAAGGGTTGATATCTAAGTTTGTGAGTAATTGTTACTTCCTTATAACAACTTAACTAGATTTCATTTTTGTATATTTTAAGTTATTTTACAATAATCATCATTGAATGTCTTTAAACAGGTGCTAACATACAAAGAAGAACCATTCGATGAATTGAATGACATTGGGTTAAATATGGGTTGTATATGTTGGCATATCAGAAATTAATTGTGGAATTTGTAAGAATATACGATATTGTTTTACTTAGCTCTGTCTATAATTAATAGAACAAAAAATTTTTTTATATTAAATATATGATTTGTTATGGGGTATAAAACTTGCAGGAAACAAAGTATGGAACCACACCAACAGATGAAATCTTGAAAGATGGCATGAAATTTGGTTTTGAAAGAATGTGTATAGTTCATGAGTCAATTGTTGCTATGGTACGTCATTTCTTTTCGATTTACATTGATTTATATTATTTAATATTGAAATTTTTATTATTCTCACCAATGTATATACACTCATTATAGTTTATTTTTATGTTTGTAGATGGAATGTGAGGAAGAAGAAAACAATCAACACTGTGAACACAAAATTCCTCAAAATAACCCAAGTCATGGAAGTAGCTCGAGCGGTGACAACAGTTCAAGCGAAGAATGATGATCATTATGTTTTGATATCAAATAAAGGCGTTGTCTTTTTTGAAATATTTGTCTGTGAAATGAGACATTTTGTTTAATGTAATGGACATAGTGTCCCAATTGAAAGACAAAGGGATACCAATAACTATCCCATTTTGTATAAAAAAGAGTGTCTTATTCATATATATATATATATATATATATATATATATATATATATATATATATATGTTTTAATTTATTCTATTGCATTCTTCATTGCCGCTCTGAAATGTAACACCGCTGATTAAATGTATGGATGATTAAATATTATAATGAAGAGATGCGAAATCTGATGATATGATATAACAAATTAATTCAAACATAAAATTCAAATGCACTAATAAAAATTCAATTTATATGAATAATGTTATAAGATATGTGTTGTCTTTTGATGAATAATGAATTTTAAAAAATCACAATAATTATGATATGATATAAAAAATTAATCCAAACATCACATTCAAATGCACTAATAAAAATTTAATTGATATGAATACTATTATAAGATATGTGTCAACTTTTGATGAATAATGAATTTAAAAAATTAACAATAATTGCACTGTCATAAGTCGATGTTTCTAAAAAATACAAAATGAACACTGGTGTGTGTCAGTTACACTGGTGCGTTTGTGTTATAAAGCGCACTGGTGTGTTTCTACGACTTATGGGCACTGCACAAATACCAATACCAATTATAAATCTTGGTGTGTTTGTGCGATATTGCGCACTAGTGCGTTTATGCGAGACTTCTCATCTGTGCATTTCTACGACCTATGGGCACCGCAAAAATACCAATATGAATAAGAAAAATTAGTGCATTTGTGTGATACTGCACACTGGTGTGTTTCTATAATACTACAAACCGGTGCGTTGATATGACCTATAAGCACCACACAAATCCTAATACCAATTAGAACAATCAGGTGCATTGTATCACCTATAGTGCACCCAGTGTGTTTTTAGACCCTTACGGCTCGGTGCATGCACCTTTGACCGCCTCGGGGCAATCATCTGGATGACATGCACCGAGAGGTTTCTAAACATCCTAGGGCATCCTTTATTTTTTTTTCGTCCCAGTGCTTTGTAAGTTTGCAGGACCGGTGTGTTGACACCTGAATAACGCACCGATGAGAAAAACATCGGTAATAACCTCTAGCCACCTAGATATTTAGTTGTGTTGAAATTCCATTAGAAGCTCCACCAAAACCTCTGTTTCCGAAAACGAATGTTGTAGAAAATGTTTTTTTGACAATTTTGGCCAATTTTATAACACTAAAAACCTCCTTTATAACCTCCACTAGAGAATATTTTCCTTTTAGTGAACTAGAAGGAGAATTCCAGCCATAACCTTGGTGCATATTGCAATGGAAAGATATCATGCTCCATAACTGAGAGATCGAGTAGGTTAAAGTGCAGTGGAAGCACTTTGGGCCTGATGAAGTTACATGGGAGATGGTTGATCAGATGTGGGTTATGTATCCTTCACTAATTTTGAGTGGAGGCAAATGATTTTTTCATATTTGTATGTATCTATGTATGTTTGTTATCTTAAAACCCGTAATGAGTTGTGTTATAAATCCCTAATTAGAAGTATGGTTGTTATGTTTTATATTTTTCATGATGCATTTGCTTTTGAGCAGGTTATTCATTGTAAATATTATAATGAGCTAAGTTATAAATATCCATAAGAAGTATGTTTTTCTTTTTAGCGGTTTTGTTGGTTGTAGGTGTCATAGAACATCGAGGATGATGTTCCCCTAAGGGGGAGGGATCTGTACCAACCCTGGGTTAAAAGTTCTCGTAATAAAGTTAATAAAGGAAAAATAAGACCAAGGTCATGAGACACTTATTCCAAGTTGAATGTTGGGAAAAATATCCTAGTGGGCATCACTTGATGTGTTTATGGCTAAGGGGAAATTGGAAAAGGAAATGTCAAAGGATTTGAAAATGAAAAAAGGCATTAATGGTATTTTATATATGAAAATAAAATAAAGTAGGGGAAAAAGAAGGTGAAAGGTCACAAGTTGCATGTGAGGAGGAAATTGAAAGAAAATACATCAGAGCATTAGTTTGTATCCTTTTTTCAGTTCAATTTTGGAATTAGTCTAAGAGAAGAGAAAAGCACTAGTAGAAGAATGAAAGAAATCAAGCAAAGGAATTACAAGGAAAGCAAAGGAAATCAAGGATCAACCAAGGAAAAGTTGGATCAAGAAAATTAAACGAGAATACTTATAGGTAATAGGTTGCATGTATGATTTCCTAGTTTTTTTTTGCATGCATGGTATATGCATGTGTATATTTGGTTTATTTGTTGTCAGTGACATGGATTTTTCCAGTTTTTTAAAGTGGTTTTAGCCTTGCCTTGCCATTTTTGGATAACCATGGTGTGACGGGATTCTTTCTTGGTTAAGCTTTGGATTGCTGGAAGGTTTTGGATCTGGGTGAGGTGGTCTCAGGAAAATACCAAGGGTTGGAGGAAGAGATGGTTTTCTCCTGGAATCCCTCAACAGGTGGGTGGAGATAGCAAAATTCCTCAATAGATGGTGAAGTAATTCTGAGGCATCCAAACTCAATTTGGTTTTGTGATTTCAGGAGCAATTTAGGTGAGATCACGGTATGGTGAGGGTGTAGGTGGGTTAACTTATGGATTCCCTTCGTTGCTTATGGTTTTTTTTATCCCATGAGACCCCACATTCACGCTTGGAATATGGAACAAGGGAATTAGAGAAATTCTTAGGTCTAAATGGGCCTCGTGTGAAAAGTGTAAAACCAAAATAAAATTTATAAAAACCAATAAGATTGAAGATGATGATGTCAAAAAAATGGGGATAATTTACCATTTTTGGAGTAAAAAAGTAAAAATATCAAAAATTAATAAAATAATAAAACTACTTTTTCAACTTTTATTTTCAACTTATCTCCCTATTGGTTTCCTAAAATTTTGATCTAGAACACTCGTTGGATGCATAATTTGATTCCTCATCCAAGGAGTACCCATGTTGCCTAATTTCGATGGACTCTACTACATGAAAAATGAGAAACACATGAAAAACGTGATTGAAATTGAAAGTATGTAGCATGGGTACTCCTTGGATGAGGAATTAAATTTTGCATCCAACAAGTACTCCTGCTCGAAATTTGAGTAAAACCTTAGGGAAAAAAGTTGAAAATACAAGTTGAAAAGTAGTTATTTTTTTTTCCCTCTAAAACTTGATGATGTAATCTAATATTATTTCCACTATTATTTTATAATTTCCTTAGGAGGCCCATTTTAGACCTCAAAATTCCCCTAATATGATTTTCTGAAAGAAATATTTGGTTCAATTGATCTATGGTTGGGTGGTACGTGGAAGTACCTGACCTCGTTGGATTTTACATATGGTTAATAAGAGCTAAGCTGCTCTTACTTTTGATAAGTAAATGTACTTGTTGTTTTGTGGCTTTAATGGTTGTTCTATAATTTTATTTATCTGGTTACGTGTTGGTTATAAGCATGGACATTTGACAGATCTAAGTATGGTTCTTATCACATTTTCATTAATGAATTTCTTGTTCATGAAGGTATGACCTAACTAGTGTTATGAAAACTGTTGTGAGGAAGTATTGATCCTTCTTGTTAAACCTCAGATACATTTTCAGATCATTATGTTCATATATGCATTCATGACATGTAGTTTTCATGTTTACCATGTGTTTGAAGAAATGTCAGTCCCAGTTGGGAAGGGTCAGGCCAAGTCCTAGTTCAAGTTCTAATTTATAACATTTTTCTTTGTCATTCATCATTTCTGAAAGTTTCAATGAGTTATAGGTAGAGCCCTGTGTTACACGATTTTTTCGTCATATAACCTATTATCATTAGATGAACCGAAGTACACCATGTAAGACCAATTTTACCCTAAGTAAAATTGCTTTCACTATGTGAAATAACTTAGTAAAACACCTTTATTAAGTTGTTTATGGTCTAAACAGGAAACCCCAAAAGGAAATAATAAACAAATCTATATTTGTTTATATTTCTCGGTCATATTTAACCCAAAACAAGGAAATCAATTAAATAAATCCTTATTTATTTGATTATTTCCTAGGAATAAGTTATTTAAATCCTATTTAAATAATATTCCTAGTTAAATTTGACTAAATCATTTATAAATAATTAAATAAATCATTATTTATTTAATTATATTCACACCATTTCCTTAAAATAGTAAATAAATCATTTATTTATTTATTATTTATAAATAAAGGAATTGACCCAAGTCAAAAATCCTTTTCCCTCCAACAAATATAATAAAATATTCCTAAAGGGTGGTTCTAGAATTTGATTAATAATATTTTATTCATACACCAAGTTCTAGATCACCCCAATATTTTGTTATAAATAGAAGGGTTTTCCCTATTCATTAGTCACCTTCCATTGCATTAGATCACTCTGGATCTATACACTTGGTCACATTTTCTCCATTTTTGCCTTGTGAGCTCCCATTGAGTTCTATATTTGTCTGGGTTTTCTACACCAACAAGAGAGAGAAATTTTAGATCTGAAATGCTGAGGACTGTCAAGAACCCATCCCAACCTTTATTTTTTTCCTCTCAGGTGCCCCTTTTTAATATAATATAAAAAATTCTTTCAAATACATCGTTCTTATCTTATCTATTTGATGTAAGGAGCCATATTTCATTTCTACTGCTTAATGTCTTTTACGCTTAGATCTGGACTTGTGCAACATTATTTGGATCAACTAACTGCAGACTTAAAGATATTGGTAGTCATACTTGATGTTAGGGCTATTTGTTATGCATAGCTAAAGTGGTCTTTTATGACGAAAGATTCATACTAACAATTGGCGACTCCACACGGGTTTTCTTTTCTGACCACTGTCGTTTTATATTTTTCTGCATATCCAGCTATTTCAGACCCTAGGGTTTCTCTTCAGTGTCATCCTTTTCACCTCTAAAACCTTCAAACATTAAAATTTTTAACTTCCGTGTCTTTTTGGCCCTATTGCGTAGGTGACAGACATCAGCCGCAGCTGAGACGACAACTTTTTCTGAAATCTGCCGCCGAGAGACCCGGATCTGCAGGTCGCACTTATAGGCCCGAAAATTGTGACCTAGACTTGAGGGCACACTTTTCTGCCCCAAAACTACGACCTAGACTGAAAACAGGTCAGAACCTACGACCTTCACTTTTTTCTCCAATTTTCCAGCAATTTTTCTGGGTTTGTCTGAAGCTTCTGTCAGGGTTTTCCAGCCTCCGTCTCTGCCTGTTTGGACCTGTTTCTGATCTGTTTCACTCAACTAAGTGGGAATATTTCCCCTTAGGGCTTTAGTACCCTCCAATTTTTGTGGGCGAGTTTTAGTTGTTTCAGACGTCTAAATTTTTCGAGTTTCAGCCTTCTTCTATTCAGATCTGATACCTCCTTTTCAGATCCCTTTAGATCAACTCTTATCCCTTTCAAATCACCTCATATAGTCTTGTTTGGGTTTACCTCTAGGGCCACCTCTTTGCCCCTCCTACCTTTAGTTGATTTCCCCTTTTGTTACAACAACCTTGCCTCTGCCTCTTTGTTGTTTTCTGCACCTCTTTTTAGCAGACTTCTCCTTTAGATCCCTGTCCCTCCCGACCTTAGATCTATTGGCCTCTTTGTCGTGTGTTTTTCTTAGATTTTTTTCCTCTTTTTAGACTAGTTTTGAGATACCCACCTTCTTGGGTTAGATCGATGCATTGTTAGCTGTTAATTTTCTGTTATTTCCACATTATATATTGTTACTTGCAGATTTATTTTCAGTTACGCAGCACACTTTTTCTTTTAATCTCAAAACGTCTGGGTTTAAAAAATTAAAATCAACACACGCCACACAATGACCCTAAGTGAAGAAGAGCCTGGTTAACACCGCCTGGCAAAGACTTTAAAATAAATTTACACTACACCTCTCTGCCCTTGTTTTGACATTGACCTCACTTGATTTTGCACCTCCCTGCCCTTGTCGGTTTTTCTTCTTCCCGTCATCATTGCGCCCCCAAGGTGCTTATCCCGGAGACTTCTTGGCCTTCACCCTCAATTTTCGGTTGGTTGACTTCCTCCTTCCTGTCGTCATAGAGTAAGTCCTCCCCCGAGTCCGCACTCCAACTCTTCCTCTGATTGTTTAGGTTCTCCCCCAACTCCTGGTTCTCCCCCTGTTACCTTCACCATGTCTAGTTCAGGGCCTAGCGCTAGCGGCAACCCCAGTTGTACTGCTGGGTCCGTTTCCAACGGAACCACTATGGGACCTACCTCGACTGCCCCGTTGCTCCCTTATATGGCTGGTCTCAGTCTCCCCAACTTCAATCAACTGATCAATGATCATATCCACCACGATGTCAGTTGGCCTGCTATGCCAACCAAGCTCCCCTCCGACATTCCCAAGATCGAAGGCCTTGCTAGTGAAGATCCCTCCAACCATATCCAATATTTCCATATGTGGTGTTCATCCAATTCCATTACTAACGACTCCATCCGTCTTAGATTGTTCCAACACACGCTTACCGGTGAAGCTTCTAAATGGTATGTTGATCATGCCACCTCCTCCCATACCACTTTTGCGACCATTTCCCGAGACTTTTTATATTATTTCCAGCTACCTCTCCGATACGACACTGGTACCGAGCTTTTAACTTCTTTTCTTCAATCCTCTTCGACCCACCTTTCCGCTCATGTCCAGGAATGGCGGCGAAGAAGAAGCTTATGTCGCGCTCCTCCCTTTGAAGATCGGGTTTATATGGACTGGTTCCTTCGCTCTCTCTTACCTCCCATTGGCAAGGATGTCGCCTCCCATTTCCCTCAAACCAAAGAAGCCACCCTCCAAATAGCCTTGAAATATGACCTTATCTATGCTCAATCTGGTTATGTTTATACCATCCTTCCTGACCTCCCCAAACCCGGTGGCGCTAACGCCCCGGGGGCATGTCACTCTGCCAACGGTATCGTTGGAGCTCTTTCACATACCGTTGCTCAACCTCTGATGGGATATGGTTTTCCTCCAGGAGGGACCAGCACCTCCAGCACTTTTCCCCCTCCAGGTAGCATATATATAGGATACAGCATGCCTCCTCCTTTTTCCCACCCTCCTGCTTAGCTCAATGTTGCCCACCCTAACCCTTATCCTCACCCACAGCCTGGTGTCCCAGCTCCTCCAGCATTTGGACATCTCCCTCCCTTACCTTCTCAACCCCCGCAGCCGCACTTACTTCCCCCGCCAGGGCAAGTCTTTCCATAGCAGGGCACGACTAATTCTTTCCCTTCTCAAAGCAAGAGGAAAGGCAATCAATCTGCCTCTGGTAATCATGGACCCAATCCTCCAAATATTGATTCTCACACCGCTAACCATCCACAGGGCCCCCAGCCCAAGCCAGACAGGCCTCTACGCACCAATAAGCCCTGTTCATGTTACGGTGTTTATGGTCATTACACTCATTATTGTCCCCTATTACCATAGATGCGGCAGATGTGGGAGTCTCAGGCCACCGTGTGGGGACAACATTCTTCCCCTACTGTCCCTTCCAATACAGATACTTCTCAACCCACTGTGTTTACTGATCCTTTCCCTCAAAAAGGATTCGTGGCTACTCAACCACCTCATGCCCCGGTAACCACTCAACCTTCCCCTTCTGGTTCCTCCGATTACTAGATTCTCCTGATGGCCTCTGACCAACCTCTCACCGTCGACCTTAACCTTCAAACTAGGTCTCTTCAGTACTCCATGCCTCCCACTCCATCTGTCTCCAAGTCCCCATCTTCAGGTCCTACAGAGCCTCTTTTGACACCCAATGGTCCCTTGCAAGTCCCTCCGCCCAAAAATGAGGTTCATACCAAGATTCCTAAGGGCCCATTACGCCGAAATGCTACCCCTGGTCAGGCTACCCATTCATATAGCATAGTAGATGATCTAGCACAATCTCCTACTGCCATTTCAACACTGGAACTCCTCCAGTTGTGTCCTTCTCAAAATAAGGCTCTACTATCTGCTGTGGGTGCTGTAGATCCTTCTGATGACCAATTGATTGTTTTCGATGCTCGTCAGTTTGACCATCCCTCCCTTCCTGCTTCCGTTGCTTTCCAAATCCTAGTCAAAATCCGAAATGCCAACGTCGCTCGGTGTATTATTGATGAGGGGGCATCTACCTGTGTGATGTCTGCTTCGGTTTGGAAACAACTTGGATCTCCTGAGCTGGCCCCTTCTACAATCACCCTTCGTGCATGGGATGGCCATGCTTCCCAACCCATCGGCCTTTTTTGTAACTGTCCTATCACCCTTGTGGGCAAGACTATTTGTGTCGATGTCAAAATTATCAACGCCTCTCTTGACTATAACATTATTTTGGGGCGTAGCTACACCTATGCCATGTCAGCCGTCCCATCCACAGTCCACCGCAAGATGTTTTTCCCTCATAATGGTAAGATCATCACCATCGATTATTTGACCAGTGTCTTCCCCAACGTCTACAAAGACTCCTCCTTGCTTGGAACCTTCCCTAGTCTTCCTCCTCCTCTTGTCTCTGATCCCAGCTCAGCGAATGTTTGCATGATGCAATCGTCTCGGGCCGACCTCATGTGACCCGCTTCGGCTAGTCAGCAACCTCAACCTCGCCCACCGCTACCTGCTCCTAGCCCTTCGCCACCACCAACTAGACCTCTTCCTGTTGGCCCTTCCCCTACAGCCGATACCCATGAGCCTCTCTACCCTCCTAGGTCGGTTCCCCCAAGTCTTAACCATCTTGGTGCCATCCCTCCTGGCCATTACCCCGCTGGTCAGATACCCTTCTTCACTCCCCCTCCCGGAGTCTATTCGGTCCCCATCATGGCCACCCTTTACCTCCCTAATTTTACCCTGGGAATTCTCGTCTGGTATCCAGCCGTTACCCCACCAAGTCAACTAAAACCATACCTTGCTTTGACACCAGTTCAACTAGTTACCTTAGCTGCTCCTGTCACTACAGTGCCACCCGCACCTCAACAGGATCCTTCTCCTGCTGTGACAGCTACGGGAAAGAAAAGGAAAGCTCGCAAGGGGGCATCCAAAGACAAGGCCACCCCGCCTGACCCTACCCCTCCCCAACCTGCCAAACCTTGTGCCTTGTGTGATGGTGTCGTTCATGCCAGCCACCCATACTTGTCCTGAGTTGCCCTGTATCAAACCCATGGTTAAAGTTGCGTTCCCTGAATCTGCGGTCCCTGAAACCTCTTTTTCTTCCTCGTCCATAGCCAAGAACCCAAAGAATCTTCGCACCAACAAACCTTGTGCCTTGTGTGGTGTCCATGGCCATTATTCTCATCATTCTCCTCACCTCACGCATTACCGAGCCTCTTTAGAGGTCATTCGTGAATACGAGGTTGAACAAAATCAATCCGCCTCCCCCATCCTTGCTCAGTATGCCTCAGGCTTACTCGATGATCCCCCCACTACCATTGACATTCCTCCCCCTGATGTTGAGATATCAAAACCTACCGCCCCCCTCCTATACCTATCATCATCCACACGACCCTCGGAGTACATTCCCTTTGAATCAATTCCATCTGTTTTTCTTGATTCCCCTTCAACAACATTCTTGGGCTCTACATGCTTTGACCATATTTTTACTTGTCCTTCTGTCATCCCTCGTGACGATCCGTATGTGCGCCTTTCTTCCCATGCTGATGATTTAGATAGCTTTGCAGCATCATGTGGTTTCCTCGACCTCTCCCTTTCCTCCCATAACCAGGGTGATACCACCCGTATCTATAATGTCCTTCGCAGCATGAGCCCCTGCCTTTCCTCCAATAGTTCTCATTCATCATCCTCTAGTCGGTCTATGAGTCCTAGCCATCCTACCTAGACTACTCCTTCGCATAGTCATCGTTTGATGTCTACCCTATACTCACGTTGCCCTCATTCTTCTCCTTCCTCCCATTTCTTGTCTTGTGACACTATTCCTCCGGACCTATTGTCCACACATTATATTGGTTATGCCGATAGGGCAAGTCGCTACGCCCAAAATCTCTCTTCGGCTGCCTGGGCCATCTTTACCCCCTTGCATACCCTCATTCTTTCGAATGGGGTCTACATTGGCAATACCACCAATAATCAGGCTAAATATGATGCAGTACGTGGTCTCTTAGCCGATGCCCTCTCTCATCACATCCTCCATATGCACGTTCGTCTAGATTCCATACTTCTTGTCTTACAACTCAATAGTTTCTATCGTGTGCATAACCCTATCCTGTTTAGACAATATTTATGAGTGAAAATTTTGATCCGTGACTTTAGATTCATTACTTTCCACCATGTCCCTAGAGGTCAAAATCACTACGTAGATAGAATTGAAAATCATGTTCTAGACTGGCATTTATCACACACAAGACAATAACATTTCAAACCATAAACACAATGCATATATATCATATATATCATATAACATGTTTTTAGCATCCATATACTCTAAAACATATGCATTCCCATAGCATGTTACAAAAAGCAAAAATCACAAAACTGGGGGGCACCACTTGCCACTACATACACACTAGGGGGCACCACCTGCCCTACATCTAATCACTCTCTGGAGGATCCTGAGCCAATGGCTCTGCTCCCACATCTCGTAGATCATGCACAGTCTGACCAACCATCGCCATGCATCGCATGATACCTCGCCATTCTGAGGGTAGCCCAATACATAGCTCTATGTACTGGTCGTCTAAATCCTACCAACCACGCTCTGACACATTGGTCAGCAGCCCCTCACATATACGCCGAATGTCCTCCAAAAGCACGGCCATATCCTCGTTCTGTGTTGTCCTCGATCCACTAGCACCTATAGTTTCGGCTGTTGTAGGTCGTCCCATATATCCGGCCGGTTTCACTGGAGCTATATCTGCATTCCAAAAAGTGTAAGGATCAGTACCATAAATACTATTCACAAAATTTAACATGCACATAACAGATTAGTTACTTGTCACTTACCATCAGGCCCCCATACTCGACCAGGCGGAAGCAGCAAGTCCGGATCCCCCCAATAACTCATCCCACTATAGGGATAGTCGTCTATGTACAATGGCATCTGATCCCAATGGGCAAAGAAATCTGGTCGGAACACCCATCTGACCACCCCTCCCCCTCATCTACATAGTATTTGTCCCCACCAACGCATCCTGGGTTCTCTTGGACCCCCATCAGGTAGCTGTACACGAGGTCGCAGGGTCGGGATCTTCCCAAAAAAGGAGCACAATACCGTCCCATAAGCACAATCATGGTTCTACAATCATCATCTGTCCTCCAGTGATGTGATGGAGCGCCTGGCTGCCCAAGATCTGCAACACTACTGCCGCCATTGTCCGGGTCTCCAACCTCTCTAAATCCCCAATCAATATCCGAGTCCCTTTGACTCGGACACCTGGGCGACAATGTCGCTCTACGAACTCCATGATGTTACGCCCATGCGGTAAAACAGGCTGTGTATTTCCCACCATCCCTAATGGTGGGAGACCAGTTAGGAAATACAGATCCTGGACTATCAGTTCGATCCTGTGCCCCTGTACTATAAAAACCTCATGATCTGGATCCCAATAACTGATAATCTGGGCCAACAAGGGCTCCCCAGCTCTCATCAGAGGGTTCTCCACAAATTTCAGAACCCCAAACCTGGCCAATGCACGACGGACACCCTGATCCGCTTGGATCTCCGTTCAGAATGTACCCAGGTCTCTCTCTCTCCACTTGATCCATATATCTGCCATATCTGCATAAAACCATCCTTTTTGTCAGTCAACAGATAAGAAAAACTACATTCAATTACAAAAAAACTGAATCTCAGCCCACAACAGCACTAAAACCTCCATCTGACACGTCGCACTTTTTGGTCAAATCCTGGACCAGGTCGCACTTTTTAGGCCCAAACCTGCATCCCAGGTCGCAGTTTTTTCCCCAAAAAGTGCGACCCGGCCGTAAGGATGAGGTAGGGGCTATTACTGAGATTTCAGACCCTAATCTGAACTTTTAATCCATTAAAAACAAAGAGTAGGATTAGGCCTCTTACCTGCAGCTGACGGATCTCGATTCCAACGGTCGGTTTGTCCGCTATGATTGCCGCAAGATTTAGGGCCTTCTCTCCTCTCCACATTCACCACAACTACACAAGCAAATGAATGAATTTGGAGGGAAAATGCCTTATTAGAAGAAAAACCCCTGCTTTTTCTTTCACCCGCTGCGACCAAACCGTAGGCCCGTTTGACACACCGTCTGCACCGTTGGAAAGCTCTCACCGAGTGCTAAAATGGGTATCTGTTATTTTTTCATGTTCTCATACTTAACCAAGACCCATTTTTTCCATGAAGGTTCTATTCACCTCTCCTCCAAATAGAATGTCTCCACTTACAACACTTGTACTTGGGGCACCACTTCGGCTCCATACTTGTCTTTGTTTGTATTGATTTTTGTCATGAGATACCCTATCGTACTCATGTTTTTATGGTTCCCCATTGGACCTTTACTGTGTGGCAGCACCATCGATTCGCCCTTGTTTAGAGCATCTGAGTTGAGTCATCATCAGTCATGGAGTCTATCTCGCGTCCCTTCGTATCCCTCTATAGTCCTCCATCCTTCATTGCTTGGTCCTTCTCTCGTGTTGCACCTTATGGCCTTCAATACAATCGTCCCCTATCCCTCATGATATTGTGTCAGTCGCTGCCAAGCCATTCATGCTCTTTATGCTCTAACAAGGGAAGCCATCCATCTGCTACTTAGTATCCCTCATTTCATCATCATCATTAGTGTCCGTCTGTTAGTCGCTCCACTATTTTCTCTCGCGCCTTAGTTGGGGATCCCTTATTGCCTCACCTATGGCGGACCTCCTTTTGTCGACATCAGCTCATTTACTACAGAAGCTAGGTCTAGAGGGTGGTGTGCCTTGGTTCGAGCTCCTGTCAACATGATCACGAGCCGTATACTTAATGGTCAAGTGATGCAATAGCAACTATTGGTGATTCCCAATTGTGTGTGAGATGTCTCAACCCTCATGAAGGGGTGGCCCTGCAGGTAGCCCCCCACATGCCCGGATGACTTCTTCATTTCAGCTTTTGATGCAGTTCCTTACATTTGATGATGTCGACCTCAGCCGCTTGCAACAACTTTTCGATTTGCATGTATCAGTCATATTTTGCGAGCCCTTCCCCGTGTATAGGGGGCATTCGGGGTGTATTTGTATCTCATGTAATACACTATTATTGTATACGTCCTGGCTATTATTCCAGGCACAACATGTATGTGGGATTCGTCATTCAATTTTCTGGCTCGTATTTATGCCATCATGTACTTTATAGTTCAGTTCCTTGTTTACTGGACATACTATTCTTTTGTGCTTTGTCTCGGCGGGCATAGGTATGCCTCCCCCACCGCCTTTTTCACAGGTACCAGTTCATAAACTAGAGACTTGTTGCACTTGTAAGTCTCGTCTCCTCAGGGTCTAGTCCTTTAGCACATTAGACTACCTTACATTTCTCTCTCTGACTTCCCTCTTGATGTCTAAGGATTGAGTTCTTACAACGTACTTCGGTCATATGATTTTCTCCTAACACTCGTACGTTGGGGGAAATCTGTTACACGATTTTTTGGTCATCTAACCTATTATCATTAGATGAACCCAAGTACACCATGTAAGACCAATTTTACCCTAAGTAAAATTGCTTTCACTATGTGAAATAACTTATTAAAACACCTTTATTAAGTTGTTTATGGTCTAAACAGGAAACCCCAAAAGGAAATAATAAACAAATCTATATTTGTTTATATTTCCTGGTCATATTTAACCCAAAACAAGGAAACCAATTAAATAAATCCTTATTTATTTGATTATTTCCTAGGAATAAGTTATTTAAATCCTATTTAAATAATATTCCTAGTTAAATTTGACTAAATCATTTATAAATAATTAAATAAATCATTATTTATTTAATTATATTCACACCATTTCCTTAAAATAGTAAATAAATCATTTATTTATTTATTATTTATAAATAAAGGAATTGACCCAAGTCAAAAATCCTTTTCCCTCCAACAAATATAATAAAATATTCCTAAAAGGTGATTCTAGAATTTGATTAATAATATTTTATTCATGCACTAAGTTCTCAAACAATATACGCATAAATAGAAGGGTTTTCCCCATTCATTAGTCACCTTCCATTGCATTAGATCACTCTGAATCTATACACTTGGTCACATTTTCTCCATTTTTGCCTTGTGAGCTCCCATTGAGTTCTATGTTTGTCTGGGTTTTCTACACCAACAAGAGAGAGAAATTTTAGATTTGAAATGCTGAGGACTGTCAAGAACCCATCCCATTGAGGAGAACCAGAAAACACCTTTCTTGTTTTCCTCTCAGGTGCCCATTTTTAATATAATATAAACAATTCTTTCAAATACATCATTCTTGTCTTATCTATTGGATGTATGGAGCCATATTTCATTTCTACTGCTTAATGTCTTTTACACTTAGATCTGGATTTGTGCAGCATTATTTGGATCAACTAACTACAAAATTAAAGATGTTGGTAGTCATACTTGATGTTAGGGCTATTTTTTATGCGTAGCTAAAGTGGTCTTTTACGATGAAAGATTCATACTAACAGCCTGAGTCCTAGCACTGAAAAAGTGGCTCAGAATTCAAGTTCACTAGCATAGAATTGTCTAGAAAAGTCCATAGTCGCATGGAGGCAGGCCTATGGGAGCGACTGAAGGACTACAATCGCTTGCATGCCTTGGAAAGTGAGCGGCTAAGGTTCTAGTCAGTGAAAAAGAGAGTTATCTGAAGGGTTGGTCACTTGGAGGGGTTGGGTTTCTCTTGGATGTCCTATAACACCTGAGGGGAGTCAGTAAGATCTTAAGTTGTCAACTCCATTTCCTTAAGGTCATATAGGATGTTGAGTCTTATCAACGACCCTTAGCTCATGTTTACCCCAGGTGATCTGAATGGGAATATTAGTGTTTATTGTGCTAAGATCCAATTCATAATATAAACACATTGCTTGGGGATTATGATGTAAATTTCAAGTTAAATATGAGTTTTTATGTGTTTTTATGTGAATTTCTTGAGAAAATTAACATAAAAATAACACTGAAAAACAACATCTAACAGACATAAACATCACCATAAACAGTAACACAACAACACATGATGAAGGAGTTCACCCCACCTGGGCTACGTCTCCTTAGTCTAGCTTCCAATGGCTTAACCCTCTTATATTATTCTCAAAAGTGTGATTGCATATGTTTACAATGCTCTAACAGCTCTGAAACCTATTCCATCAGCTCCAGAATTCCCAAAAATGTTTGTGTAGCCTCTTTCTACCTTGAATTTGGTCAAAATTTGGATAAGTTGTGGCTTCCCCAAGTTTTTGCACTAACCACTCCACAAACTCCTCAAAATCCAGCACCATCCTACAAATTCACCCGGAAATCCGCTAACGAAGTGCCAATTCCGCAAAAATTGGGCAAAATTGTCGGCGCTTTAATTTTTCCAATAGGGCCTAAAGTCCTAATATATTTTTTAAAATAAAAAAACATACATGGTTAGCTAACCGTCGGCATGGTAGCCTCATATAGTGGCATCAAGTGTTACAATTAACGTTGGCAGTGACCTAAGGACGGTTAACTCTACAAACTCCACAGCGGTCTTCGGCATATGTCACATTGCATCAAAAGTTTTATTGTTACAGTTACGGTTAGTGGGGGGGGGGGGCGTAGAGCTAGCCTCTTTCCCATGGTCCCACCATGAGGAAGTGACTAGGGTTTGGGCTAGACCCCGACCCCCACCCCCAAGGCGCAAAACATATGAAATCAAAACTACGTGAAACCCGTAGTACTATAAGAAACACATGTGTGGTGTGACGGTAATGCAGAGTGTTCTGTACTGTGAGGTCATGAGTTCAAGCCCCACCCAATCCACTCAGTCTATAACAGAACTTTTGGTGGGCCTCGAGCCCGAATGTGGCAGCCCTTGGTTGTGTCATGTGGGAGACTGTGATTGGCCATCATTAAACCAATCAAATCATGACACAATCAACCAATACAAAGATGCCACTTGGCACAATGTCATATGTCAGAGAAAAACAATTTGACTGGTAAAGATGCCACTATGAATGCCCATTCAGTTGTACAAACAGTTGATTGGGTTGTCCTGCAGTTTTTTTTTAATTTATCTGTTTGACAAAGCAGACAAAACGTGTTTCTAGGATCATGCGACATCAATTTTCCATAAAACAAGTTTTGTCGAATTCAAAACGATGTTATCTACGTGGTTTCTTAGGTTCCACACCATTCCAATAACTTTCATTTTTTAGCATTATTTTGAGCACCAAATGTATTTGAAGAAACAAACATTTTCCTTCCTTTTTATTCATTCAAAGGAAACTTGAATAACTTGAAAACTTTCTCACCTCGAACACTGTTGACATGACGATATTTAGCTTGTCTTGCCTTGTACTTGGGTTGACTTTTGACCAAGTGTTTTCACCATTTCCATATACCATTTTTAAATGCAAGAGAAGTAATTTTGGAACCTATTCCTTCTTTGTCATCTTTCTTTGGTGCTTGTTCTTTGATTTTTGCACCATTCAACACTGACATTTTATTCCCATCACTGTTCAACAATGATGTGGACTGTTACAAATCTTTCACTTCATGTTTACATATTTTCAAAGGCAACATGTTAGAGCCCTGAAACATCTCATTACAACCATTATAAACTTTAATTAAATCATGTTTTTCATTTGATGCATATTCTTGAAAGGTCTCATTCAAAACATCACTATGCTTGAACATTAATAAAGCCAAATTTTGACTTTCATTCACTATTCTCTTCATTTGTCCTACATGCATAAGAGACAAACTCATATTCTTCTTATGCGCTCCAACTATGTACTCAATTCCATTCTTGAACAAGTGGTAATTTTTCTCATGGAAATGAAATATTTCCCTCCTATCATAAATATAAGGAATTTCCAAAGCGATACCTGAAATATCAAGTGGAACTACATCAAGTTCAACTTCGTCAAGAAAGTTTGAGTTGATTACAAGCCTTAGGATGCACTTCATTGTTACCTGCAAGTTTTCATTCTTGCATATCCAACCTAAAGGATAAGGTCTTGGATGTGTAACAGTTTCTATATTGAACCTCTTAAATAAGTATTTAGAAATAAAATTGGCTTGAGAACCACTATCAAATAGTGTGTCTATTTTGGTATGCTTTGAAATAAGTCTAATGTGAAAGAGTTCAATTCTTACATCACCATCTTGAGTTACATTATAACAACTTGAAGAACTAGTGCTTTATATGTTCTTATCTTCCAAACCCATTGTTGTAATATTGTTTTCATCTCTTGAATCTAAACCTAAGTCATATTCAATGATTGCATCTATTTTCTTCTTCTATTTGGTTTTAAGTCAGTTGGGCTTCAACTCTGGATGGAGTTGCCAACAATGGTCTTCATCAAGGAGATTTTTCAAACAATGTTTACATGTGAGTTTCTCTTTTTCTAACTTAATAGATTCATTTTTATTTCCTTTTCCATTAAACCCACCCTTTCATTTTCCTTCATACTCCAGGGAACTATCACTTTTCTCATCTGCACTATGTTTTCCTCTTGCTTCAAGATGTGTGGCTTGAACACATACCTCATCTAAATCTGTGGGATTGAAAATGGGAATAGTATGTCTGAGATAGATGTGAAAACCCCCAATATAATTTAACAAAGTGTCTTGAGAAGATAAATTGACACCCAAAACTAGTGCTCTTCTCCTAAACTCTTGAGTATAATTTTGAACACTTTGTCCCCTTAGTTGTCTAAAATTCTGCCAGTCCATTGTGGCTTTCTATATATATGCTAGAGGGTAAAATTTACTTTTAATTGCAGAAATAAAATCATACCAAGAGATTGAAATCTTAGCATGGTTTTTCATCTCTTCTTGTGTCTTGGCTTCCCACCATACTAGTGTTGCACCCTCCAATCTCAAGGAAGCTAGCTGAATCTTTGTGTCATCATCTTGAAGGATTTGAATCCTACAATAGAAATCCAACTAACGAATCCAATTTTCAAGCTTCTCTACTTTCACTTCACCATTATACATATGCAACTCAAATTTAATATCAATTTCTAACAAGGGTTGTTTACCAATTCCCTTTGAGGTATGTTGATGAGTATGAGTAGGGGTTATAGTAGTGGAAGAGGATGAAGATTAAGGTGAAGATGGCTATGAGGCTGATGGTGGGGTAGATGGTGGCTTATCACCATTCTGATTGCCTCCTCCTCCTAGAGAAGCCTCTCCTCTTGGAGGCCTGGAGCTTTAACCTTGCAAACTTGTATTCCTCTCTTCATAGAGGACCTTCACCATCTCTATCATGTCAAATAAATCCTTCCTAAAATCCTTCTCATCCTCTAACATGTTATCATTTCCTCCTTCATGATGCATGTTTACTGAAGCTTCTACTACAACTAGAGGTGAATATTGTGGTGGATATTTTTGCAATTGTGACTTCCTTCTCTTTGCTGCAACTAGAGAACCTGTACCCACAAGCTTTCATTCTCCTCTCTTGAGGTTCAACCTTGTAAGAATTTAAACACTTGCAAAACAATTAAATCCTCCTTGCACAAGTAAACCTAGTGCTCTGATACCAACTTGATTTTAATGGGAATATTAGTGGTTGTAGTGCTAAGATACAATTCAAAATATAAACAAAGTACTTGAGGATTATGAGGTAAATTGAATTTTAAACATGAGTTTTGTGTGTTTTTATGTGAATTTTGTGAAAAAATTAACATAAAAAAAACACTGAGCAACAACATTTAATAGACATGAACAGCATCATAAAGAGTAACACAACATCACATGATGAAGGAGTTCACCCCACCTGGTCTATTTCTCCTTGGTCTAGCTTCTAATGGCTTGGCCCTATTCTATCATGCTCAAAAGCGTGATTACCTATGTTTAAAATTATCTAACCACTTTGAAACATGTTCCATCAACTCCATAATGCCCAAAAATGCCTGTGTAGCCATTTTGTGCCTTGAATTTGGTAAAAAACTTAATAAGTTATGGCTTCCTCAAGTTTTCTCACTAACCACTCCAAAAGTTCCTCAAAATCTGGCACCATCCTACAAATCCGCCCGGAATTCCGCTAATAGAGTGCCAATTTGGCTAAAAAACGGGTAAAATTGTAGGTGCTTTAACTTTTCCAATAAGGCCTAAAGTTCAAATTTCTTTTTAAAAATAAAAACCCTGCACAGTTGGCTAACCATCGGCATGGTGGTCACATATAGGGGCATTAAGTGTTATGGTTAATGATGGAATTGACCTGATGACAGTCAACTTCAAGGACTCCACAACGGTCTTTGGCATAGGTCACATGGCGTAGAAATTTTTAATGTTGCGGCTACATTTAATGGGGAAGGGGGGGGCAGGGCTAGCCTTCCACCCATGGTCCCACCCCCAAGCGATGACCAGGGCTGGGGCTAGACCCCGTCCCCCACCCTCAATGTGAAAAACATATGAAATCAAAACCATGTGAAACCCACAGCATTATAAGAAAAACATGCATGATGCGATGGTAATGCAAAGTGTTATGCATTGTGAGGTCCCATTTTCGACTCCCACCTGCTCCACTCGATCTATAACAAAACTTTTGGTGGCCCTCGGGCTACCATGTTGTGGCCTCTAGTTGGGCCATGTGACAGCCTGTGATTGGCCATCATGAAACAAGTCAAATCATGCCACAATCAACCAATACAAATGTGCCACTTGGCACAATGTCATACGCTGGAGGAAATCCCTTTGACTGGTAAAGCTACCACTCTGCATGCCCAATTAGCTTTACGGACTGCTAACTGGGATGTCCTGCATTTTTTTTTTTAATTTCCTGTTTGAAAAAGCAGATAAAACGATGAAATGAGTTGTGCCAGATTCAGAAAAACGAGATCTAAGAGGTTTTTCAGGTTCCACACCATTCTGACAACTTTCATTTTTTAGCATAATTTTGAGCACCTGATCACCAGGAAAACCGGTGAAAGTAGGTAAATGCGGGAGGAGTGGGTTACACTCATCATACTACTTGAATCATGAGAATATGGAACAAGACTACTCCTCCCACTCCAACCTTCCCAATAATTTCTCTAATGCACCTCCTCTTAGGTCCCTTCAAATATAAATTACTCCTCGCACTCCCTCACCAAAAAGTAGTTCCCATGTAGATGATCTCTTAAAATCTCTTGGTCGTCAACTGATCTAATGCAATACATCGCATCTACATTACTCAAAGCCACCACATAAGGACTCTTCTTCAAAACTCTATGATGGGCGCCAATATGTCTCACCCACTTCACTCATTGACCAATCCTCCCTAGATATTTCCATGGTAGAAGTTGTGGCCCAGGCTATTTTTTCAATTTTTAAACGTAATACCACAACGCAACCAACTCCATTCTGTGGTCGAGGTTACTCCCAAAAATTACGTGCCCTCGACCTAGGGTCTTCAAATTTTAAATTCAAATTTAAAGGTTTCTTTTTAAAATACTTTTATTAAGTATAATTTATTAGATATTTTTAACATTGTTTAAACATGCTAAATTTTGCATTTTTTGGCGAGTATCCAACGATTGTTTTTGGGCCAAATCTTAAATTTTGTTGTTTAAAATTGGTTTTTAATTGCATATATGGATTTAAAACTGTTAAAAACCCATGGGGCACTTGGATTGTGGAGATTTTACACAATTCAAACATGTGATTCTGAGAAATCCCTACCAGATTTTGGGAAAATTAACCCGAAAAATATGCTAGAAAACCCTCCAAAACTTAGAACACATAGAGTACGACTATTTTTTACAAATATATTTGTAAATATAATTTAATAAATTTATAGGACAATAATTTTACCAAATTCACTTGAATGAATTCCATAACTAAATTTTTTCTCTCACGTTTATATTAAAAATAACACACACACACACACACACACACACACACACACACACACACATTCTTTTTTGTAGTTTTTTTGGATTCATCAAATTGATGAATTTTTGGTTGACATTTTCAATCAATGAATGTGGTTCATCATTAGGAAAATGATGAGAAATTTGATCCAGTCTTTGGGAATAAATAGGGGTGAGATGCAAGAGAAAAGGGAAAACCCCGATACTTTTGATTTTTTTGGGTTTTCCCCTTTAACTTGCATATTTACCCTATTTATTCCCTAAGAGTGGATTAATTTTCCCATCATTGTCTTAATGATGAATGACACTGGATAGTTTGAAACATTGAACCAAATTTTTTAGTGTGATGAATCCTAAAGAACTACATTAAAGCATTATGAAACATAGAAGCTTGAACTCTAAAAAAATTATTTATATAATCTATATATAAAATCATCCTAAAATAAATAATAAATAGAAAAATCACATTAATAAATGTGGTTGATATAAATTAATTTCATTTTCCATTTTTTATACGCTAATTGACATATGAAAATGATGTTGAACAATGTATATCAACTATATTTATTAATATGGTTGTGCTAGTTGACCATATTTATTAATATGTCATGGGACACATATTCCAAGATGAATGTTGGGAAAAAAATCCTAGTGGATGTTTATTTCAGTTTATTATGGCTAAGGAAATTGGAAAAGGCTTTGAAAAGGCAAAGAGACAATAATTGGCATTTTATTTATGAAAATAAAGGAAAATAGGAGAAAAGGAAGGTGAAAGGTCGGAGGTTGCATGTGAGGTGGAAATTGAAGGAAAATAGATGAAATTGAAGAGAATAAAGGCCTCATTAATAAAAAGAATTTTGAGGATTAATTCATAGGGTTTTTTTTTTTTTAGTTTAATATTTTGTTAGTTTAGTTTTGGAGCTCTCTCTCCATTCTCTCTCTCTCGTACTCTTACACACTTGGAGTACTCTAGCATTGGAGAAAGGAAGGCAAAGGAAGTATAAGGAAGAAAATGGAAGCAAGGACCAAGTAAGGAAGAGTTGGATCAAGCGGTTACAATGGATTACTTGCAGGTATTGAGTTTCATGTATGATTTCCTTGCTAGTTTGGACATGCATGGTACTTGCATATGTGTATTTGGTTTTATTTTTGTCATTGGCATGAGTTTTTCCATGTGTGACAATGATTTCAACTTTTCCTTTCCATTTCCGAATAGCCATGGTGTGATGGGGTTCTTTCATTTGGTTGAGCTGGATTGTAGGATGGTTTTAGAACCAAGTGAGGTGGTCTCAGGAAAATTCCCAAGGGCCTAAGAATCCCTCAACCGATAATTATGGGATACATTATAAAGCCTAAGGGTGGAGACACAAAAAATCCTCAAGGTATTGGTGAACAAATTTGGAGGCATCAATGCTTGTTTAGGGCCTAGTGATCCCTTGACCCGTTTTGGTGGGATTGCAGTAAAGCCTGGTAGTGTATGTTTAATTTTTTGGGCTAGGAATCCCTTGACTAGTAATGGTAGGATTGCGATAAATCCTAGTTGTATAGATGATGGTTTTGGTCCTAGAAATCCCTTAACCGGTAATGGTAGGATATGTGGTAAATCCTGAGGAAACCCTGGTTTTTTTTGTTGTGAGTCCCACATTCATGCTTGGAATATGGCACATGGGCGATTAGTTGAAAGAAATATTTGGATCAGCCCAATATATGGTGAGGTGGTATGTGGAAGTCCCTTGGTTGGTTTTTGCATATGTTAATAAGAGTTATTTTCCTCTTGTATTTCATGAGTATTTGTACTTTTTACTATGCTTAACAATTATTCTACCATTGTTATTATTTTGGTTATATGTTGGTTATAAGCATGGTTTCATGAAAAATTGTAGTTATTCCTATTAACATGTTTTGATTGGTAAATGAATGGTTATTGAATGCATGAACTAAGAGATTCTATTGTAGCTATTGTGAGAGGAAATTAGAACTTCTTGATCATTATCAGATAAGTATGCGACCCCTGTGTTCAGATATGTATTTATAACTTGTAAATTAGATGTTCATGATGTGTTTGACAAAATGTATGTCATAGTTAGGATGGTTCAGGTTAATTCCTTGATCAATTTTTTAATTAAAGGCTCTATATTTGTGTCATTTATCATTTATGAGTGTTTCATCAAGTTTTGGGCATAGGTCTTGATCCTAGCCCTGAAAAAGTGCCTCAAAAATCAGATTTGTTGGCACAAAACTAAGTAATCTAGTATAGAGTTGCTGGGAAGCAAGCTTATGGGACTGACTGGAGGGTTACACTCAATGGATTTCCTTGTCATGGGAGTTGTTGTGAGTACATATCACTGAAAATAATTTTAAGTCATTGTTTAGACACCTAGATGGGTGTTTTAGCTCTTGGGGGTCTTGTAGCTCCTGAGGAAGGTCAATAAAGTTTTGATTTCTCGATTCCACTTCCTTAACTGTAACTATGAGGTTGAATCATATCATAGTAACTCTTTGTCTCATATTTACCCCAGTGAACCAATGAACTTGGGTAAGTGTGGGAGGAGGGTGTTACAATTCATATTTGATCGTGGTTTTCCATGCTTGATTATGGTTGGCCATGTTAACCATGGTTGACCATAGTTTTCTTTCATATATTATGCTCATACATGTTAACAATGGATGACCATGGTTGACCATGTTCAATAATGGTGACCTTGGGTAGCGTGTTTGAAGATTCTAACAATGATTGACCATGTTGAGCATGGGTTGACCATGGTTTTACAAGGTTAACTGTGGTTAATCATAGATGATCATGGTTGGCCATCGTTGACCATGGCTGATTATGGCTAATAAATGTTGACTATGGTTTACCAAGTCTGACCATGGTCAACTATGGTCATCCATGGCAACTAGAGTCAATTATGGTTGACGATGGTTGAAAATGTTAACAATAGCTATCTATGGGATACGATAGTTATTTATGGTAAACCACAGTTAACCATAGTAAACCATGGTGACCATAGTTGACTATGATTGACCACATTGAGTGTGGCTGACCATGGATGATTATGGTGACTACTGTTGATCATAGATGACTGATTTACTTATTGTCGAATGAGGTTAGTAATGGATGACTATGGTTGACCATGGTTAACCATATGGTGACTATGGTTGATCAAAGATGACCATTATTTCTCATGATCGACTGAGGTTGACCATGGTTGACTATGGTTGACTAATATTGACATGGATAACTATGGTAAACCTTATAACCATGATTAACTATGGTCAACTAAGGTTTGAATTTTTCTTATCACATTTCGGCACAATTTTTTCTCATCACATGTGACATCAATTTTTTTTCATCATGTTGTTTTGCCAATTTTTGTTCGTGAGATTGTTATCTTTATTTTTTTTATGCATTGTAAAATTTATATTCATTTGTCACATTTGGATGTCAAATTTTGAATATGGTTGTCTATGGTAAAATATGGTTGAGTATGGGCGAACATTAGTGATCATGGTTGTCAATGTTAAATTATAAATGAATATGGTTGACCATGTTAACCATGGATTACCATGATGACCTTGGTTGACCATAGTTGATATGGTTTGACCATCATTGAATATGATCGTATCGTTCAAAACAATTATATGAAAAATTAAATATTGAAAAATCTTAAATATTAAATAAACTTAAAGTCTTATTAAATATAAATGTTAAACCTTTTCATAAATATTAATATGATTAATAAGCCTTCTAAATAAAATTTTACTAAACATTATTAATAAACCTAAATATTAAACCTTTTTAAAATAATAATATCAGTATTAGACCTTGGCTATGGTTGAGTAACATTGACCATGGTTTAATATAGTTCAATATGGTTGACTATGGCTAAACAAAACTGACTATGGTCAACACATGGTTGATTATTTAAAAGTTAACTATAAATGTTAGACTATAAATCTTGACTATGTTTGACTATGTCATTATGTTGTGACATTGTTATTTGTTCATCACAATGTGACTTCTCTTTTTTTTGTCACGTTGCATTGCTGATTTTGGTTTATCATATTGCGATATTGATTTTATGTTTGTCACATTGTGACATTGATACTTTGTTTGGCATATTGCGATATTTATTTTTCATCTAGCCAACTCTGTTGGTGGTTTTCTATTTGATATATTTCCTTAAACTTCAATTGATTGTAGACTTTGGGAATATTTCATAATTTGATGGATAAGAGCTAGATCAATTGATTAACCTCACTCTTGTCCATTGAATTTCAAAATATTTGTAGAATTCACAATCGAGATAAGGATGAACATTATATTGTGATGTTCGTTTTTTTCTTCACATTGTGACAATGTTTTTTTGCTCATCACATGTGATGTCAATTTTTGTTAATCACAATGTGATGTCATTTTTTGTTCAATCATTAGAGAAATTTTGAGGTCTAAAATGGGCCTCATAAGAAATATTATAAAATAATAGTGGAAATAATAAAATAAGATTAGATTAGCTCATCAAGTTTTGGAGGGAAAAATGAAAAAATTATTTTTTTAACATGTATTTTCAACTTATATCCCTATTATTTTACCCAAATTTCAAGTTGGAGCACTTCTTGGATGGAGAATTTAATTTTGCATCCAAGGAGTACCGATTTTTCATACTTTTAATGGACCCTACTACAAGAACATTCTGAAATGAAAAATTAAATTCTACATCCAACGAGTACTCCCACTTGAAATTTGAGTAAGATTGTAGGGAGATAAGCTGAAATAGTAGTTTTTATTTTATTTTTTAAATATTTTTATCTTTTTTACCCCAAAAATGGTAAATCATCCCCCATGGTTGACATCATCATACTGAATCCTTTTGGTTCTTATAAATTTTATTTTTTTTGTACATTTTTATTTTGAGGCAAATTTTTTACCTCAAGATTTCTCTAATGAGATGATGATGTTGATTTTTGTCTGATATATCATGACATTGAATTTTATTTATGATATTGCAATGTGGATATTGAACATGATTGTATATGTCCAATTGTGGTTGACTATTGGTCAACATTGTTGACCGTGGTTGTCAATGTTTAACCATAGATGAATATGGTTTATGGTGTTCGTTATGGTTAACAATGTTAACCATGGATGGCCATGGTGACCATGATTGACCATAATTAATATAATTTGACCATGGTTGAATATGGTTGCACTATTGAAAAAATTTATAAAATTATTAATATTGATATTATTTTTAAACCTTGACAATGGTTGTCTAAGGTTAGCTATGGTTAACCATGGTTGTCTAAGGTAAACTATGGACAGCTAAAGTTGGATGAGGATGAATAAGGTCGATTATGGCTAACTATGGTCAACATATGATTTATTATTTTTACCATATTGACTATGGTTGACTATTTAATCGTTGATTGTAAAGGTGGACTACAAAGGTTGACTATGTTTTCCTATGTCATCATGTTGTGACATTGTTATTTTTTCACAAATTATAGGTAAACAACGTTTTTGTGTTAGTAACATTGCCATGTTGATTTTGGTTCACCATATTGTGATGTTGATTTTTTCTTCACCATATTGTGACATTGATATTTTGTTTTCAATATTGCAATGTTGATTTTTTATTTCTCATATTGCAACATTTATTTTTGTTCATCACACTGCAATGTGAATATTTTTCTAATCACATGCAATGTCAATTTTTGTTCATCACATTGCGATATTTATTTTCATTCATTACTTTTCCATGTTGAATTGTATTTAATATATTGTGACGTTGATATTTATTTGTCACATTATGATGTCAATTTTCAAACATGGTTGTATATGATCAATTGTGGTTGATTATGGGTGGACGTTGTTGACAACATAAATATCAATGTTTATCTATATATGGATATGGTTGACCATGTTAACCATGGATGACCATGATTGATCATAGTTGAGATAGTTTTACCATAATTGAATATAATTTCATTGTTGAAAAAAGTTATATTAAAATTTATATATTAAAAATACTTAAATATTAAATAAAATTAAACTTATATTAAATTTATTTTCTAATGTTATTAAAGTTATTAACTATGATTGCTATATTAATGTTTGTGTCCATGCTAACTATTAACATGATGCTTATGGTTTATTGCGAGTATATTACGAATGATGTATTTGGTTAATTATAGGCATGTTGAGCATAATGTATATCATTAATCAATGGTGAACACAATATCCATATTAACTATAATTGACCATGTCAATCATGATGTATGTGTATTAATGTATAGATAATATATTAATGTATAACTTATATATTAAAATATAAATGAATATATTATTAATGTATTATTATAAAGTTAATAAGGTTTAAATAATATTATAATGTTATTAATATAATTATGAAAATTATGAAAATTTATTAATAAATATCAATAATAATAATAATTAATATTAATATTTATTGGTTGGTTTGAAACACATCGACCCCAAAACAAGTGTGTGATTTATCTGGAAGAGATATTTCTCTAAACATTATGAATCATAGAAGCCTAAATTCATAGATTAATAATAGTTTTATTAATAAATTGTCATGAGGGCTTCACTCAATGAACCCCTCAAATATCACATGTGTTCATGGAATAATAAGCAATGCCATTAGAAAATACCCCTAAAAGTCACATTATTTAACCCCCTACCAATACGAACCTAATACACCTTCCCAATTTAAAAAACCTCTACTTTCACTAGATATTGTAGGTATCCATTTTTTTATTATCATTTTTTATACCCTTTTACATTTTTTTTTATTAACTTTGAGGTCCAATTTTTATACTCGCCAATATAAAAAACATTACACCCTATATCTCCCAATATATAACATCATTTTTACCTCAATATATATCCTCCAATATGAATGCACGTGGTATGTTATTGCTCCCCAGTGAAGCCCTCATGTAAATTGGAAACTTTACTATTCATACTATTAACATTATCAATAACCAAATTAATGTTATAATTAACTAAGGTTATCTTGGGTGGTTGGGTAGAATAATTATTATCCTCCCCAAATAAGTTCAAATCCCCAATAGTGAGATGATGATTTTTGATGCCTTATGATGATTGTTTTAATGCTTTAGAGATCCTGATAGAAAATTTTCAAGTGCATATAATTGTGGGATACCTTGGTACTAGCAATCTAACTTGGAGGAAGGTCCTTGACAGTGAGGTTCAAATTTTCTGGGTATGTGTTATATTCTTTCCACGAATAGTCGCACGTGTGGGGGGGTGGGGGGAGATAGGCCCCCTTGCTCCTTACGTCGGGCGCAGCGGGGGCATCATCCCCTTTGTTAAGGGGTTCGCAAGGGGCGGGTAGCCCCCTGCGCGAGTTTCGGGGCAATGCCTCGGAAATTTTTTTTGGACCCTATTTTAGGTGGACAGATCTACCTATGGTTTTGTGCATGGGTTTGCACATGGATTTGGGGCATGATGGTTTTCGGCCCCTGGTATTTTGTAGATCCAGTCAAGGGAACTACAATTATGTTATATTCCAAGGTTAATAGACTAGGGTTTATGAATTCTTTGACATGTATATATATGTGTTGTAACACTAATAGGAATATAATGAAAAATCAAGTTGTTAGTCCCGATTTGGGGTCCAAGAGAAAAATCTATGTGTATATTTTTTTAATGTTTTATGCTCTTTGTAAGGTCCCACCTTACCAACCATCAAGAGTGTAGAGAAGTAGATGTTACGTTGAAAACTATCACTTAATATTTTATTCTTATTTTTTATTCTGATTTTTTTTTACCTCCTAAGAGATTTTAACATTTTGCAGGATTACTAACTACTCATAATATGACTAACTTGATTATCATGAAGATGTTGTTCCTTCATCAATTTCAATATAATAATATAACATAAGAAGTTAGGGATAACTTCCCCTTAAAACCAATTCCAAAACACATTTCTCCTCAAGGTTTAAAAGAAGATAGCATATGCGCTTTTCATACTTGTACGTGAGTTCTAAGCAAGATTGGAAATAAATTCCATCGTAATTCCATGTGTGAGAATTAAGAATAATTAATCTATTTGACCCCCTAGATTATGTTAAATAGGTTCCACTTATTAACTCTTTACATCATAACCACAAAGTATGCCACAAGAACCTAAAATATCATGCCTATATTAAGTCAAAATACACATATAAGGACATGATTAGTAATCAACTTGTAACAAGGTAAGTTAAGGAGGAATATGCCTATCTTCATCATAAAATATAATGATATGTATATGAAATGGAGAAATGGAATCACAAAAGATATTGATTCAACAATGTTTCCAAATTAATCAACTAAAAATTATTATTCCCAAGTATTAAGGAAAAACAATTATTTGCAGAATGACATTTCTTCAATCATGAAACTTGTATAATGAATGTAATAGCAAGAGTAGCTATTGTTACAAATTCAAAAACATATTATTCTTCAAAGAGTTCCAAGTAAAACATTGGAATTGCCAAAATTAGGCACAATTAGTTGTTTTCTACAACTATTCAAGCATAATACTACACCCATGAATATGTTGATCAATGGTTGTCATTGATGTCAACCAAAGCAGCACCAGGGGCTACCCCAATCTTGCATGGGAATTTTTCCGACAAAATTTATATATTCCTAGTCAAGGATATTTTTTATGGTTTCTTCTTGTGGATATGTTTCTATTGATATATGGCATGCCATGTAATTCTTTACGGTTTGAGAGATATTCATTTTTTAAGTTAGTAACCCTAGTTAGTGGGCTAAAACCCCATGGGGTTGTGACATGGGTCATTGAAAAGTCAATAATTAATATTTTTTAAGCTCCTAAGATCCCTCCCACATTCACTTGTTGAAGACCCTCTCAACCTAAGCATTTATATAAATTGTGATCCTCATATCCTCCTCATGGAGGAGATTTCGCTAGAAATAGGTCATCGTGAAATTTTCGCTATAAATTTTTTTATACATAGGTTTAGAAGCTAATTTTTATGAGGAGAAAACGAAATGATGATAAATCTCCTGTAAAAATTTTAGATTATGGTGCACAATATTTTTGGATATATGATCTGTTGAAGTTAGGGTTTTTGCAGGCTCCTAAACTTCATCTCAAAGAGGCGACCTTGGGGAAATCGTCATAACAATCTCTCTGAGTATCGGATTGGAATTTTGTAAAAATTGGTAGATAGCGCATGGATAGTAGTGTTTTCTGTATCAATTTAATAGCAGAATGAAGAAACAGTGACATGTGGCATGCCGTACAAGTTCGATCTACTGAACTAGTCCATAATTAGGTCATTGTGAGAGATTGGGAATAACTTTGCCTTGAAGAATCCAAATTGGGTGAAACCTTTGGAATTGGAAATAAGACTCGAAAGACTACTGTAAGACCGAAAATCACATACTGGGGATCTGAAATAACAGAGATACACCAGATTCAATATCGAGCTCCTAGAAGGCAAGAAAAAGCTAGATCATATGATATCAAGGACTGCAAAGGGCCAGAATTTATAGGGCAGCAAAGAAAAGCGAGGTGCAACAGAGGTAAGCTCTAGGTAAGTATATTCTGTATTTGAATTTTCATCTCTTAATTGCATTAGGTTCTTTGTATTCTAATTTTTTTTTTTTGTTTAGAATTTACATATGCTCTCCAGGACCAGGTAAGTTTTTCTATTATGATGTCATGAGTATTTCCTTGAAGAATTTTGGCAGGTATTATATATTCATCAAGATAAGACTCAATGCATGATCTAATGTTCCGAAGATTGAGAAAGGGTAGCATGACAAGAGCAGCAATCAAGGTGCAGAACAATAGCAAGAAGTTAACCACATGAAGTCTTCACGTGGGTAGCATTGCATATAGTCATTGTAAAGGTATCATTATATTGATTCATTGTAAAAGCATCATTGTAAAATTTGTACAAGTGTCTGTCTACCAAGAATTCAAGAGGCAGTGTCGAGAGGTCTAGGATCATCATTAGATATTTGTGTCATACTTGGGGTTAGTGTGTCTTCTTCTTCTATATCATTCTATATCGTTATAAAGTGGACCATTTTCCCTGGTACGGGATTTCATTCTTCTTTTATTTTTCTATAGGGTGGTAGGGTGGTGGTAGGGTGAGTTATAGCTCATCGGGTGTTGGGGCATCCGTTCAGTTGAATATTGAAGAATCTCGGGTGTTGTTGCGTCCATTCAGTGAGAGATGGAGAAGAATTCTTTTCTAGATTCCAGGAAGTTGGAGCTTTATTTTCAATTGGAGTTGAATATTAAAGAATTATTAGAGAATAATTCAGGTGGTTTTCGTCACGGAGGGAGTTTCCACCTTAAAAAATGGGTGCATTTGTGTTCCTTTTGTTTATTGCTATCATTGTACAAACACTGATAATAATTGAATATTAACTAATGGTTTGGAAGATTAATAATAATACTAATTGAAAGGAATAATGATTCACGCCCCTCTCAGTATTTCCAAAAATTGGTATTAGAGCTTGGTTCCTTCAATAGTAGTTTAACATCTGGAAGGAGGTCATGGAGCATACCAAGAATGGTGTACCTCTGTTCAATGAAAATAATTATGCACTCTGGAAAGGAAGAATGGAAGTCTATCTCTTGGCGCAAGGTTACGAAGTATGGGACACTATTCAAAATGGCTTTACACCAACCGCGGATGAACAAGGTAAGAAGAATTTGGTAAATGATGCAAAAAAAAGAATATTATTATCAGTGGACTTATTGAATCTACTTATCATAAGGTGTTGGGTTGTAAAACCGCCAAAAATGTATGGGACAAGCTTGAGAATATATATGCAGGTGACTCAAATTTCAAATAAGCAACTCACAATGAAAGAATATGGCAACATTGCTTCATACTTCCAACACGTTGATGAAATAACCAACACTCTAGAAGGATTGGGAGAGCTAATTGACGAGAAGACTATTATACAAAATATTCTTAGAATGTTACCAGGGAGATTCAACCCAAAGGTATCAGTCTTAGAATATAGTGAAAATCTGGAAAAACTCAACAAAGAGGAATTACATGGAGTTCTCATAGCATATGAGATGAGACTTGATGAAGAAGAGGGTACTTTGCATCTAGAAACTATGTTCGTTGCATCTAAGAAAACCAATAAGGACAAACAAACTTCAAAGGAAAATACCTGCACCTGCAAGTGTGAAGAAAAGGGATATGTTGAAGAAGGTCTTTCAGATGAATAATATTCCTACTTTACGAGAAAAATAAAAATTGGTAAGGGAAAATTCAAAGGTCAACTTCCATTGATATGTTTCGGCTGTGGTGAGGTTGGACATTTCGCAGCAAAATGTCTTAACATAAGTGATGGCAACTCAAAAGGAAAGAAATGATTTAAGAAATTCAACAAGCAAGGAAAAAAGAAAGGATTCAAAAGGAACTTTCTCTCTAAAGAATATAGCTCATCATCCGATGAAGAGAGTGACAACGAAGAAGAAGCCAATGAGAGAGTAATGTTTATGGCCAAGCATAATAAAAAAGAGGTATCAAAAAATGCAGAAGAAGGGTTGACCATAGAAGAATCTTCTAAGGAGGCAATCGGGCTTAGAAAAGTTCTCAAGGCTGAGAAGATCCGTTCCAATACTCTTGAAGAACAAGTTCAAGGTATCAAAATTGAAGTTGAAGAACACAAATGTATTGAAGAGTCACTTAAAAAGAAGCTGGAAGAAAAAACCCAAGAAAGGGAAGCATTAGAAGTTGAAGGAGTCTCGTTGTGTAAGGAAGCAAAGAAGGGAAAAATTGTCCAAAACTATGCCAACGAATCAAGGGCATTGTAATAACTGATCAACAATCAACAATCTTACAATGACAGAACTGGCCTCGGTTACAAAGAAGAAGAAGTAAGACCTTCTACAACAAAATACAATGAACGTATGAGATCTAACGTGCATGTAGATATCATTAGACAAGATTTGCAAGAACAACCTTGGAAGATAATTCCTCAACGAATATTTCCATCGAGGTACCAACATATTTTTCTTGGCTATTGTTATTCATGTTGAAAATTTGGTCATAAAGTTGTAGAATGTCACACATACCTTAGGATCCAACACAATTCCATGAGATCTGTCAAATATGAACCTCCCAAGGCTTAACGAAACATCAATAGATTTGAAAATTTAAGAAATAATATGGAATGTTACAAATGTAGAAAATTTGGACACATAGCCAGAGACTGCAAACTTGAAAATCCTCCAGAAGAATCTTCGAAGCCACAAAACGAATGAACATGGAAGAAGAAGAAGATTGATAATCGTGCTATCGGTCTCAAGGCTCAAAACAACAAAGATGTGTGGTATGTTGATAGTGGTTTCTCAACGCATATGACTAGAGATAGAAATAAATTTGTATCTTTGGAAGAGAAGAAGGATGGAACTGTATCCTTTGGAAATGATGGATCTCCAAATGTTATAGGATCAGGTACCGTCACTCTCGGAAGCAAAGATGTTATAGCCAAGAATGTTCTATTGGTTGAAAACATGAATCACAATGTTCTCAGTGTTGGAAAAATGTGTGATCAAAGACACACAATTCTATTCAACTCCACAAAATGTGAAATTAGGAAAGGCACGTATGGTAAAATTGTTGCTACAGCAAGTTGAGCTCCAAACGACATATATGTTCTAGATGAATCAACTAAAGCATGTCTACTAGCTAAATAAGATGAAAGTTTTTTATGACACAAACGAATGGGTCACATAAGCTTTGACAATCTTGTCAAGATAAGAAAAAAGGAAACAATATGAGAAATGTCGAAAATATCAAAACCTTCCAACACACTATGTGAGGCCTGTTGGCACAGCAAGCAAAAAAAAGTCGAATTTAAAATAAAAGAACACTTTGCATCACATCCAATAGAATTGATATATACTGATCTATGTGGTCCTATGAGAACAAAAGGATTATATGGAGAATTATATTTCATGTTAATGATAGATGACTATACTAGGATCACAACCGTCAGTTTCCTAAAGAAAAAATCTGAATAATTTGAGTTCTTTAAGATCTACAGGGAGTTGGTCAGAAATGAAACTGATTTGAAAATAAAGTTTCTAAGATCAGATAATGGCGTTGAATTCACTTCCAAATTATTTCAGCAATACTATGACAAAAATGGAATAAAAAGACAATTTTCAACAGCACGAACACCTCAGCAAAATGGAGTTGCTGAAAGAAAGAACAAAATTGTACAGGAAATGGGTGGAACAATGTTGAAGGACTCAAAATTGGATGAAAAATTTTGGGTTCAAGAAATTGATACGACGGTCTTCATTATCAACCGAAGTCTTCCCAGAAATAATTGCAACAAGACCCCATATGAATTATGGAAAGGAAAACCGACTAATGTAAAATATTTCAGAATCTTTGGAAGTAAATATTATATCAAAAGAGAAGATCAAAAGTTGGGTAAGTTTGAATCACGTGTTGACAAAGTTATCTTTGTTGGTTACACATGGAAAAGAAAGGCCTATAAATGCTATAATCTAAGATGAAAATAGATAGTGGAGAGCATAAATGTTACATTTGATGAAGATGGTGTTCTAACAAATAATGATGAGGATCTAAAATCTTTGAAACTTGAGACGGAGGCTGAAAAGACAGAGAGAAAATTCTAGAACAGGAAGCAACTATCAACTAGGAAGAAGTAAATAATGATCATCAATATATATCAGAACAACAACAAGAAGCTCCTCCAAAGAGAAGAAAATAATGGAGTCAAAAGAACCATCCATCAAATCAAATCATTGGTGACATAAATGAAGGTCGATAGCTTCGTTCATCACAACAAGCTCACATTGCTTTTCTAGCCACTTTTGAGCATGGTAGTTTTCAGGAATCCAACCAGAATGAACATTGGGTAGATGCTATGAATGAATAATTGGATAAAATAGAGAAGAATAACACCTGGGAATTAGTTCCACGACCAAAAGATAAAAATGTCATTGAGAATAAATGGGTGTTTAGGAATAAATTGAATGAAGATGGACAAGTTACCAGAAACAAAGCAAGATTGGCTTGCAAAGGTTGTGCACAAGTGGAAGGAATTGATTTCGATGAAACATTTGCACCAGTTGCCTGAATGGAAGCCATCTAAATGTTTCTCGCCTATGCATGTTCAAGAAAAATCAAAGTCTACCAAATGGATGTTAATTCATCATTTTTGAATGACGAATTAGAACAAGAAGTTTACATCGAACAACCTGAAGGTTTTCTACTATCAGAAAAATAATACTATGTTTCCAGGTTAAAGAAGGCTCTATATGGTCTCAAGCAGGCTCCCAGAGCATGGTATGCTCGTCTTGATGGATATCTACATCAACAAGGGTTCAAGAAAGGTATTAATGATATTAATCTTTATGTACAAATCGATAAAGATAATTTAACAATCATTGAGGAATAATATAATTGTGGATGATATAATATTTGGTAGCAATGATGATCGACTAAGTAAGAACTTTGTTATAAATATTCAAATTGAGTTCGAAATGTCTTTACTTGGTGAGCTGACATACTTCTTAGGGCTCCAAATATCTCAGCAGGAGAAAGGAATATTTATATGTCAAGCCAAGTACATAAAGGAAATGCTCAAGAAATTCAAAATGGAAGATTGCAAACCCATCCTTACTGCGATGGTAACAGGTTTCAAATTGAACATAGACGACTCATCTAAGGATGTGTATCAGAGGTTGTACAAATCTATGATTGGTATTATTCTATATGTAACAGCCTCCCGGCCAGATGTTATGCAAGAAGTTGGACAAGTAGCAAGATTCCAAGCAGCACCAAAAGAATCACATATTATTGTCCTTAAAAGAATTATTTGATATCTAAAGGGCACAACAGAATATGGCTTGTGGTATCCCAAGGGTAACAATCTCATTATTCAATCCTTTATAGATGTAGATTGGGTAGGAAGTGTTGATGACCATAAGAGTACTAGTGGAGCAATATTCTATCTAGGTGGTTGCTTCGTATCATGGTTGAGCAAAAATAAAACCTCAATCTCATTATCTACAGTGGAAGCATAATACATTGTAGCGACATCTTGTTGTACTCAAGTCCTTTAGATGAAACACATTGCAAGATCTTAAAGTACGATTCAGTGATCCTATTCACATATTTTGTGATAACACCAGTGCCATCAAAATCTCCAAGAATCTTTTCATGAATTCAAAAACAAGACACATTTCGATCCAATATCATTTTGTTAGAGAACAAGTCGCTGAAAATAATATCAAAATTGAATATGTTGGTACAAAAGAACAAATCGATGATATCTTCACTAAACCTTTACCTCATGAATCATTTAAATATCTTCACCAGAAGCTTGGGATTCTCCCAAGTTCTCATTAGATTTTCCTTATTCCTAATATAAATGGGTAGTGGAAGTGTGTACAGGTCCACAGGATGGTTGTGTGTCAGGGCGAGTTACCTTTTTCCATTGATGTCAAAGGGGGATATAATTTTGCAGGAAGAGGTATGATAATCACAGGGGGGGTACTTGTGTCACATCACTGCCAAAGGGGGATATTTTTTATCAATGGTTGTCATTGATGTTAATCCACGCAGCACCCGGGGCTACCTCGATCTTGCATGGGAATTTTTCCTACCAAATTAATATATTCCGAGTCAAGGATATTTTTTATAATTTCTTCTTGTCGAGATGTTTCCATCGATATATGGCACGCCATGAAATTCTTCATGGTTTGAGATATATCCATGTTTGAATTTAGTAACCCCAGTTTTTGGGCTAAAACCCCATGGGCTTGTGGCATGGGTCATTGAAAAGTAAATAATTAATATTTTTTAAGCTCCTAAAATCCCTCCCACATTCACTTGTTGAAGACCCTCTCAACCTAAGCATTTATATAAATTGTGATCCTCATATCCTCCTCATGCAGGGGATTTCTCTCCTTGAAATAGGTCATCGTGGAAGTTTCTATATAAATTTTTTTCTACGAAGGTTCAGAAGCTAAAATTTGTATGAGGAGAAAATGAAATCCTAATGAAGCTCCTGTAAACATTTCAGATTATTGTGCACAATATTTTCGAAGATATGATATGTGGAAGTTAGGGTTTTTGCAGGCTCCTGAACTTCATCTCGTAGAGGTGACCTTGTGAAAATAATCATAACTATCCCTATGAGTATCAAATTGGAATTCTGTAAAAAGTGATGGATAATGAACGGACTGTAGTTTTTTATGTATTAATTTTAGAGGCAAATGAAGAAACAATGACACGTGGCACGTCATACAAGTTATATCTACTGAACCAGTCCATAATTACGTCATTGTGAGAGATTGGGCATAACTTTTCCTTAAAGAATCAAAATTGGGCCAGAACTATGACATTGGAAATAAGACTCATAGGACTACTACAAGACTGAAATTCACATATTGGGGATCTGAAATAACATAGATGCACCAGATTCAATATCGAGCTCCTAGAAGGCAAGAAAAATATATATCATGTGCTATCAAGGGCTGCAAAGGACCAGACTGTCTAGGGTAGCAAAGAAAAGAAAGGTGCAAAAGAGGTAAGCTCTAGGTAATTATATTTTGTATATGCATGTTCATCTCTTAATTGCATTAGGTTCTTTGTATTCTAATTTTATTTTTTTTTAGCACTGGCATATGCTGTACAGGATGAGGTAAGTTTTGCTATTATCATGTCATGAGTATTTCTTTGAAGAAATTTTGTAGCTATTATATATTCATCAAGATAAGACTCAATGCATGATATAATGTTCTGAAGAGTGAGAAAGGGTATCATGACAAGAGCAGCAATCAAGGTGCAGAACAATAGCAAAAAGTTCAACACATGATGTCTTCATGTGGGCATCACTGCATATAGTCATTGTAAAGGTATCATTGTACTGTGTCATTGCAAATGCATCATTGTAAAATTTTCACAAGTGTCTATCTGCCAAGAATTCAAGAGGCAGTGTTGATAGGTCTAGGATCATCATTAGATATTTGTGTCATAGTTGGGGTTATGGTCTAGTGTGTGTTATTCTTCTATATCATTCTATATCATTGTAAAGTGGACCATTTTCCCTGGTACGGGATTCCATTCATATTATATTATTCTTTAGGGTGGTAGGGTGGTGCTAGGGTGAGTTGTAGTTTATTGGGTGTTTGGGCATCCATTCAGTTGAGTAATGAAGAATCTCGGGCATTGGAGCGTCCATCCAGTGGGAGATGGTGAAGAATGTTTTTCTAGATTCTAGGAAGTTAGAGCTTTATTTTCAATTGGAGTTGAATATTAAAGAATTATTAGAAAAGCATTCAGGTAGTTTTCATCCTGTATGGGGTTTCCACCTTAAAAAATGTGTGCATTTGTGTTCCTTTTGTTTATTGCTATCATTGTACAAACACTGATAATAATTGAATATTAACTAATGATATGAAAGATTAATAATAATACTAATTGAAAGGAATATTGATTCACCCCCCCCACCCCCCCCCCCATATGATTATTTCCAACAGAATACATGTAGCTTGGGAAAATTATTATGCTCACTTGCACAAGTAATTAAATCCTACATAATTGGTTACTGTAAAATTGTTTCCAACAACATCCTTTCTTTATGATATATTTATGTGATAAAATGAATATTGTCTTTCTAATCTATTCACACTTCAGCAACTTTACTAAAATTGACTTTCACATTTATCCAAAAACTTGCAAGAACATCAAGATACATCCATTCAATAATATATTCATAAATTTCTGGTACATAAAATCTATAGTGAGTAAGAAATTTACTCTAATAATTGATGTGCATAAAAGCTACAACCATTGAGGAATTTTAACAAACAGTTTGCAAGCATACAATATATGATCATTTAAGAATTTTTTCGAACACTTTGCAAGCATGCAATCTACAAAAATTGATAATTTAAAACAACAATTTCAAGTGCATTAACTGGGTTAGTATCATCAATATAGAAAACCAAGTAAATAAAATATATAAAAAAAATAAAAAAACCAAACAATAGACAGTCCATACAAGCAACAACAAATCTACAAAATTGACCAGATCAGAGAATCGAAGTCTGAAAACCTTTTTTTTAAAGTCCAAGGGGGGTTACATGGCAAAAGGGCACGAATATTCCCTCATGTTGAGTTGCATCGCAACAGAAAGTCCCGGAAATGAAATTCTTTAAAACAACAACAAAAAAATTCCTTCTATCTCATTTATCACTTTTATCAAACACTTAGTGTGTAAAATTCATCTACAACCATACATGGAGAAAGAAAAATTAAATTTATGCTGATATGATATTTTCAACAAACTCATGGCAACCTGTTATGGACAAAAAATCATTATCAACCAAACTTAAAAACTTTGGCAACAGATCTTTGTTTTAATCCCCCTGCATGTACATTCTCATACATAGCTGCCATGAAACTATTAACTCGTTGTTGGTTAGCTCATAAATAATTTTCTAAATATTCATAGTTCGGTAATAATTTAAAGTAACAATTTCCAATAAATTTAGATTTTCCACAACACTTTAGAACGTAATAAGAAACCAAAATTTCAAGAACATTGATAGATATACTTGAAAATGTATATATATGGCTCCAAAGGATGAGAGTATGATCCAGCTCCAATATCCTTACCAACTCATTGTGAACCATCTGGTTTTCCACCCAACCATATCCAGGGAGAACTTCTCCCCTTGGAACACCCGAGTTGTAAGACCTCACAAATAGTACCAAAATATAGCAGTAGAGAGATATCCAAGGCAATATGAGGAAGATAAGTTTAACTTCCTCCCAATACCACTCAGGGTCAGCTCCACCAGGTATAACTACTTAGTAATTTAGTTTAGGAATTTCAAATTAATTTCGAAGGTATTGGCTACTCTCCAAGTCTCTCACTCTCATAATATTTTTCAAATCTCTCCAACTCTTGGTATCACAAGGCACCTCCCCCAAGTGAGAATACATGAGGCACATATATAAGAGGAGAAAAAAATTCTTGTCATAAAAGAGGGGTAACATGCATGCCTTGTATTCCTTTTAGAGGAGTGTAACTCATGTCATTAAGGAGAGGTTTTCATTCCTTAGTTAAGGAGAGTGTAACATGTGCATTAAAGAGAGTGTAAGAGGAACATTTTATGACATGTATTCAATGAGTGTAAGAGGAATATTCCATTCTTTGATGAGTGCATAAAACAAAGTATAATGTATAATTAAAAGAGAGAGAGGTAGAGAGAGAGTTACATAGATCCATGCATGCCTTGTATTCCTTTTAGAGGAGTGTAACTCATGTCATTAAGGAGAGCTTTGCATTTCAAGAACACTGATAGATATACCTAAAAATGTATATATATGGATCCAAAGGATGAGAGTATGATCCAGCTCCAATATCCTTACCAACTCATTGTGAACCATCTGGTTTTCCACCCAACCATATCCAGGGAGAACTTCTCCCCTTGGAACCCCCGAGCTGTAAGACCTCACAAACAGTACCAAAATATAGCAGTAGAGAGATATCCAAGGCAAGATGAGGAAGATAAGTTTAACTTCCTCCCAATACCACTCATGGTCAGCTCCACCAGGTATAGCTACTTAGTAATTTAGTTTAGGAATTTCAAATTAATTTCGAAGGTATTGGCTACTCTCCAAGTCTCTCACTCTCATAATAATTTTCAAATCTCTCCAACTCTTGGTATCACAATGCACCTCCCCCAAGTGAGAATACATGAGGCACATATATAAGAGGAGCAACAAATTCTTGTCATAAAATAGGGGTAACATGCATGCCTTGTATTCCTTTTAAAGGAGTGTAGCTCATGTCATTAAGGAGAGGTTTTCATTCCTTAGTTAAGGAGAGTGTAACATATGCATTAAAGAGAGTGTAAGAGGAATATTTTATGACATGTCTTTAATGAGTGTAAGAGGAGTATGCCATTCTTTGATGAGTGCATAAAACAAAGTATAATGTATAATTAAAAGAGAGAGAGGGAGAGAGAGAGTTATATAGATCCATGCATGCCTTGTATTCCTTTTAGAGGAGTGTAACTCAAGTCATTAAGGAGAGGTTTGCATTTCAAGAACATTGATAGATATACCTGAAAATGTATATATATGGCTCCAAAGGATGAGAGTATGATCCAAATCCAATATCCTTACCAACTCATTGTGAACCATCTGGTTTTCCACCCAACCATATCCAGGGAGAACTTCTCCCCCCTAGAACCCCCGAGCTGTAAGACCTCACAAACAATACCAAAATATAGCAGTAGAGAAATATCCAAGGCAAGATGAGGAAGATAAGTTTAACTTCCTCCCAATACCACTCATGGTCAGCTCCACCAGGTATAGCTACTTAGTAATTTAGTTTAGGAATTTCAAATTAATTTCGAAGGTATTGGCTACTCTCCAAGTCTCTCACTCTCATAATATTTTTCAAATATCTCCAACTCTTGGTATCACAATGCAACTCCCCCATGTGAGAATACATGAGGCACATATATAAGAGGAGAAAAAAATTCTTGTCATAAAAGAGGGGTAGCATGCATGCCTTGTATTCCTTTTAGAGGAGTGTAACTCATGTCATTAAGGAGAGGTTTGCATTCCTTAGTTAAGGAGAGTTTAAAATATGCATTAAAGAGAGTGTAAGAGGAATATTTTATGACATGTATTTAATGAGTGTAAGAGGAATATTCCATTCTTTTATGAGTGCATAAAACAAAGTATAATGTATAATTAAAAGAGATAGAGGGAGAGAGAGAGTTACATAGATCCATGAGAATCATCAAGGAAAGAGACAAGTAATTGAGGAGAAATAATTCCCTTTTAATAATAATATAATAGTCTCATAAAATATAAATAACATTAATAATATTAATAATATTGATGATTAATTCGACATTGAACTATTAAGATTGATCAATGATAAGTTAAGTGATTTTACTTCAAGTATACTTTATTCGCCATAGGTTGGAGGTGATTTACTATTTTTGGAAAGTCATAGTTGAGATGCTAGACATGACTTTCTATTTTTAGAAAGTAACTCCAAAATTGTGAGGAATGAGATTTTATTAAGGAAATTCATCCTTGAGCTACCCATGAGTGGTATTTTTCTTCCAGAGAAAAGGGATTCCGCACCCCTATTGTATTCATTTCCGTGCCTTAGTAGATTGAGGACTCTATGCCCTCATCTAATCTAAAGATCCAAGATTTCACACCTTTATATTTTTAAATATTTAGGACTCCGCGCCCTAAACATTTCATTATAGATCCAAGACTCCATGTCTTTATATTTCATGGATTTAGGACTTCGTGCCCTAATCCTTTTATTATATGTCCAAGACTCTGCGTCTTTATATTTCATGGATTTATGACTCTGCACCCTAATTTCCATGGCTTCCCATCTACTCTGCTTTGAAACTTTGTGCTTCACCTTAAGGTACTGATTGTGAGCTCATACCCATATGATGGTTCATTGGTAAGGTCTTCTTCCAAGACCTGCACACATCACAATCTCACAGATCAAAGGAATCAAATGAATTTCATAATTAACTTATTCACATTTTACCAAGGATTGTGCTTGACTTCCATAGTCATTTTGGTTTTGGAGGAATGACTTCTGCAGTCATTTATAAGTTGAGCATCCTTGTTGGAAATGACCAAGTCCCCTGATACATCATGCTTAGTATGAGATTACGCACATATAATCATACAAATTATGTATCATCCATAAATCATAAATAACCATATGTCCCACATAACCATGATCATCCATGGATCTGTGTCTCAATCCTAGATCACCATCCATGTTATACACCTATGTCCAAAATAGGATACCAAAAAAGAAAACATCGTTAATATGCTCTCAACCAAAATCAATTCTTATACACACAACCATAGATATTATCATAAGCACACAACAACCAAGTGACCCAAACTAGTTCTACAACATATAAGCATGTACATAAGTCTATCATGCATAATATTATATCATTGTATCAAAATCACCACATCTAAGGGTCATCAAAGCTATCTCACCAGGAAGGGACACTACATACTCCCCATTTTGGGCTAAACTTGGCCCGAAGTTTTTCCTACAGCCATAAGATTCTTAGTTCTTTACGATTCTCCTATCAATAAGTTGTTAGCCTTATTTATATGTATCTGATATTTTTTTTTCCTTCATGCCAATCCATAGTTTAATGCTTTCTAAATTGGAAGAAACTCCATGAAAATTAAACATACCTTTTTTTAATCAAGTAAAAATATATCCATGCCATATTAGGCATGTTTTGATACAAAATACCAAATATTTCTATATCGAAACCAACCAAACAATTTATATTACGATATCAAAATACTATTTTATGTAATTGATATTCTACATGTTTTTCTTTCTCATAGTCTATATGAATCCTACATGTGTCATATTATTGGTTTTTTAGTATGTTGAGCTTGCCAAGCTATAAATAGATCACTCATTGGTTGTATACACAACAATGATGGTCAATTCCATATCACAATCAATTTTGCATGCAATAAGCATAAAATCATCCACATACAATTGTGAGTTAAATTACACAACAAAACATGATGTTATATATAAAACCCACTCTTTCATCCCACTTGACTTATGTCTTCTCAATCAAATTTTCCCCTTTTCATTCCGTAAGACATCCTTGCAATAAAAATATTTAGGACCTATCTTTAGTTTTTACTAAACATTTACTCTTTAGGAAAAATCACAATTTGAGGTTCAAGGTACCATTTATTTTTAAATAACAAGCTAAGATTAAATACAATCCTCATTGACCCACTAATGTATTATAGATCATTCCTTTAGTTTCCATAATATTCATTATTATTCACTTCTCTAACTTGAGAATCAATTATGAATAACTCTATTAGAAAATATTAATTCTGAAAGCAGATTAATGATATATTTTTGAAAGCAGCTTGTAATCAAGAACAACTCTCACAATTATACAAATATGGTATCTATATTATTGAATCTACCTTGATAACTGTAAGTCAATTTGTTTTCCAACTATGAAATCATTCACGATTTCTATTCAATAAATAATCAATTCATTTGATTTCATGTCGTATTCCTTACCATTAATACGTATGCAGCAACAAGCTATGAAAACCATACATTTCTCAAAATGTGATGAATATTGTTAAATTTAAATAAGATTTAGAATATCATAAGGGAATTCCTAGCCTAAAGTTAAACCCTTTTTTTTAATGAGAATTACCACCGTTTCCAATAATTACAACATTTAGGACTAATAAATACTCATGCAACTATACATCTCAACACAAAATTCCTAAATCCAACAATATCTTCCATTCCACTTACAATACAATCATCATGCAAGAATTCCAATTAATCAAAATGTGATCTCACTATCCTTCAATTTCTCCCTCAAAAAATATCACAATCACATATTCTTGTAAAACAAGAACTCAACTAAGTTTTTCATTAATCACATGCATTTTTCTTTAAGTTCAATTAAAACAAGTTTTCACCACATAAAATGTTTACCTTCTGAACATGTTATTCTCTTAACAAATTATAAAAAATATGAATTTTGACTCGTTCGCTTAACTAACAATATTTTAGAGAAATACATGATTTCAATCCTCATAGTTTATCTAATTGATTTGGTTAAATAGAATTCAACCAATATTTAGCTGATAAACCCATTAAAGAGACTATTATGGCTTTCCTAAAACTAAGTTGTCTTAAGCTAATAGAAAAGTTTTTCATCAACTTATCACAATAATATTTTTCTATATTTAAAGAATTTGAAAATAATTTTAATTCTACCTAAATTCAACACATAAAAAAGGATTACAATACTAGAGGATAGATATCTAGTTCACACTTGATTCCATATATCAAAATAAATTATTCCAAACATTCTAAACTGCCTAATGGTGTTCAGTATACAAATTTTAGTATCTTCATTTGTAATAAAAATAAAATAATGGATTTAAAGCTCAAGCAAATTCATGTTACAAATCTCTATCCATTTAATTTTAATTACACATAATCACTCCTTAATCATGTCTTAGGAGATTCCATCAAAATATTCTAACCAGAAGAATTACTTAGCTCATAGATATATTTTAGTATGGATTCCACACCCATACCTTACCTCATCACTTATCTCATAGATATATACTAGTATGGATTCCACGAAAATACATTTTCTCATAGATATATGCTAGTATGGATTACACCCATAAATTAGCTCATAGATATATGTTAGTATGGATTCCACACCCATAAATTTTCTCATAGATATATGCTACTATGGATTCCACACCCATACATCAGCGTAAGTAAAACATAACCTTCAAATGTTCCTTAAAATGGCTTCCACAACCCTTCATGCACCAATCATTTAAGCCTCTTGTTTATTAGGAAGGTCATACCTCAACCTGGTATTTGATTCATTTCAAGTTATTTGATGCGTAATGTCAACCCAAAATATGCAAAATATTGTCAAAGAAATCAGAGGAATTCCATTCTTACTCATTCATAATGTATTCCCAAATCATATTTTAACACATCTAATTAATGCACATACATTACTCTTGAATTTATATTCACAGTTAAAAGCAACATCCTTCAAGGTAGATTTTTGTTGAGTTTCCATTAGTGTAGGTATGAAAAGAGTCAATATTAACATGATGAACTCAATCATCACGTTAATTGAATCTCAACCTTACACTTGTTACTCATTCCCAAATAATACACACCAAGGTCATCATACTATAGTCCATATTAAGCCAATATTTTCTTGGTAGATATGATTTCAGCTAGTAAAGATGGCTAATAAGCCCATACCACATTGAAAATGTTGCATTAAACATATATGCTACCATGCATGCACTCCACCTATCTCACTTATAGATTGACAATCAAGGCATTCACATACTTGGGTTTAACCTGAACTTTCTCAAGCACATCCTTTCCCATCATGTCTTTAAGCATTTTAACATATTGCTAATAATATGTCTTAACAAAAATATAAAGAAATATAAGAAAGAATTTCTTATTTTTCTATCATGATTTTCTAAATGAAATAATAATAATAATATCCTCTATGCAACCAATATGCTTCGAGGTTAAGATATACAACAACTCAACATGCATTCAAAATCAACATGCATACATCATCAACTTACAAGTAAGCATGTTGGCCCATTAGGCACTAGTGTTGTAACTCGCTCTGATACCATATGTAAGGTCCCACGTTACCAACCATAAAGAGTGTAGAGAAGTAGAGGTTACGTTGAACACTATCACTTAATTTTATTTTATTTTACCTCCTAAAAGATTATAACCTTTTGCAGGATTACTAACTACTCATAATATGACTAAATTGGTTATCATGAAGATGTTTTTGATTCATCTATTTCAATATAAGAATATAACATAAGAATTCAGGGATAAATTCCCCTTAAAACCAACTCCAAAACACATTTCTCCTCAAGTTTTAAAAGAAGATAGGATGTGCTCTTTTCATACTTGTACATGAGTTCTAAGCAAGACTAGAAATAGATTCCATCGTAATTCCATGTGTGAGAATTAAGAATAATAAACCTATTTGACCCCCTAGATTATGATAAATAGGTTCCACTTATTGACTCTTTACATCATAACCACAACGTATGCCACAAGAACCTAAAATGTCATTCTTCTATTAAGTCAAAATATACATATAAGGGCATGGTTATTAATCCACCTGTAACAAGGTAACTTAAGGAGGAATATGCCTATTGATGGGCCTCTAAATTGGACATAAAATAAGGCCCATCTAAACTTTCTTAAGCCCATCTACCTTCCTTACGCACATGCAAAGATATATTAAATCTCTCCTTCTACACTTAATATTTTTTTCTTACGCTTTAATATTTTATTAGGAAGGTTTAAAGGTAATTGCATATTTGTGCCTAATATTGGTTATTTTTGTAGAATATTGTGAGAATATTTGGCAGATTATACAGATTTGGAGAAGGAGATAATTTAGGGACTTGCTCCCTCCCACTGGAAGATCAAGAGTGAAGAATATCAGGAAATTAGGGAGAAATCTTGGAGATATTCAAGGGGGTTGTTCACCCTCAAAGGCATCCAAACGATCCTCATGAGATCCCCTCCAGCAATTCGAGTTCCAGAGGTAGCCAAGAAAATCAAGACCAAGTGCACTCAAACCATACTTCACTTGGAGTCAAGTGGACTCATTACCTATTTTTAGGGAGTTGTTGGTAGCTGCCCTGTAGAATAAATAGAGAAGATCTAGAGCTAGGGGATTTAAAGAGTTAGTTATTTAGTTAGTCAGTGATTTGATTCCATTTAGGATTTTTGCTGCAAGCTATTAGGCTTTTGTTGTTTAAGACCTTCGAGATGTAATAAGATTTCATTTTGAATGAAATAAGTAAACACACTCCATTTTACTAATTTAATTATGGAGAGTTGGGCTCATGGGTTAGAGCCCAACCCATGTGCCTAAGATTCTCTGTCGTTTCATGCTTTTATTTCATGTCATTTAGCTGGTTTTTCTTCTGAGCATTTATCTAGTTTGTTGGTATTTTTATTGACGTTTTAGTTTTCTTCCCATTGTCTTTTGTTGTAGATTTAATTTGCTCACCGAGTGGTAGAATAGTGATAAAATCCAAAAGTTGTGGTCAAGACTCCCCTCTCATCTCTATCAATAGAGTTCGAGGAGGGTAAACCTTCCCACTAACCAAAAAACCAATCTCTACTCATTATTTCTTTATCACACATTTCATCTCTTTTTCGTACATGGATTAGCAAGTTGATTGCAGAAATTATTGTTAAAACCCCCAGAGCAGCTCTGTGGCTCTTCCCCGCTTTATTTTCCATCTCCGTATTCACTCCCAAACACCTATGTTACGCTCTATTCCTTCCTTTTTCATCATCGCAGCTACCGTGCCTTTTTCTTCACAAAAGGGTTAAAAAATCCATCCAAGTTTGAACTCTCCCTTTCCTCCTCGAGATCCCCACTACCGTACTTCGTAAATCGCACTCTTTGACTTTTCCCTTTTTACTTTAACACTTACCACTCATGATAGCCGATTTCAATATTGCACTATTGCATATCACAGATTTCACATTTCCCCTTTGTCTTTCGAGACTTACCGCAAATCACATCGCATTTCCTTTTCACTCGACCGCAGTCGCATCTCCTTTCTGCAATCGCACTTCTCAGTCTTTTCTAAAAAACGCTTCTGCTATTCCTCTAGATTTGCAATATTGCGATATCGCATATCACACTCCGCAATATTTACTACATCGCAATTCATAGTTCACAACATTTACCTCATCGCATTTCACTACTTTATCTCCGTCGCATTTCGCACTTCGCATCGCTTAGTGGTTTTCGTTAATACGTACCGCTCTTTCTACCAATTTCAATATCGCATTTTGCACATCACAATGTTTACTCCATCACACCTCGCATTTCACAGATTTAACCTTTTCACAATTCACACTTCATCTTGCTCCCAAACTGTACTCTCGATTCTCCGCCACTACAATTTTCAAAACATTCTGCTCCAAAAGCCTTTTCTCCACTATAATCAGGTTTTATAAGGTTTACACCCCCTCTTTCCACTTCTAAGCCTCATTTCATGTGTTAATACTTCCATTAGCCTCTTTAGCCCTTTTTCTTCCCTCTAAGCTGAAAATTAATTATTTCCAATTAAAATTAAGTCATGGATAGCTTAGTTGCATGAATAAAATCATGATGGACATACCATAGGATAAATAGAGTGCATTTAGCCAATTGGCCAAGTTAAGTGTGGTTTAGAATTAGTTTCCTTTCTGCCGTTTCATTTCAGGAATATAGTTTAGTTTCTTTTTAGTCATTTCCTTTTCTGCAAATTAAATTAGTTTCATTTTTGTCATTTATTTTCAGTGATTTAATTTAAGTTAAGCTTCTATCATTTCCTTTATACAATTTAGTTTAGTTTCATTGAAGTGTGAAATACTTCACTGAGAACCCTTTCGTAAAGCAGAAGAAGATGACATGAACATAACAGATCTACTATGTATATATCATTATCACCTCAAATTTTGTACGAACCCTGGGTTGATAAACTGAAGTAGAGCAACCCCTGGGAGTTGTAGCACTCTTGGTGCAATACCAGGGCTCACCGCCTATCTTCATCATAAAATATAATTATATGTTTATGAAATGGAGAAATTGAATCACAAAAGATATTGATTCATCAATGTTTCCAAATTCATCAACTAAAAATTCGCATTCCCAAGTATTAAGGAAAAATAATTCTTTACAAAATGACATTGCTTTAGTCATGAAACTTGTATAACGAATGTTATAGAAATATTAGCTACTGTTACAAATTTAAAAACATATTATTCTTCAAATAGTTCCAAGTAAAACATTGGACTTGCCAAAATTAGGCACAATTAGTTGTTTGCTACAGCTACTCAAGCATAAGACTACACCCATGAATGCATGTAGCTTGCGAAACTTATTATGCTCACTTGCACAAGTAATTAAATCCTACATAATTGGTTACTGTAAAATTGTTTCCATCAAGACCCTTTTTTATGATATATCTATATGATAAAAGGAACATTGTCTTGCTAATCTATTCATACTTCGGCAACTTTACTAAAATTGACTTTCACATTTATACAAAAATTTGCAAGAATGGGAAGATACATCCATTGAATAATATATTCATAAATTTCTGGTACATACAATCTATAGTGAGTGAGAAATTTACTCTAATAATTGATGTGCATAAAAGCTACAACCATTGAGGCCTTTTAACAAACAGTTTTTAAGCATACAATATATAATCATTTAAGCATTTTGTTGAACACTTTGCAAATATGCAATCTACAAAAATTTTGAATTTAAAACAACAATTTCAAGTGCATTAATTGGGTTAGTATCATCAATATAGATAACCAAGTAAATCCAAGACATAAAAAAAATCAACAAAACCAAACAATAGACAGTCCATACAAGCAGCAAGGAATCTAGAATATCGACAAGATCAGAAAATCAAAGTCTGAAAACCTATTTTTTGGAATCCAAGTGGGGGTTAAATGGCCTAAAGACATGGATACACCATGTTTTTGATCTGCATCACAACAGAAAGTCTCGTAAATGCGATTCTTTAAAACAAAAACAGAAAAATTCTTACTATCTCATTTATCACTTTTATCAAACACTTAGTGTGCAAAATTCATCTACAACTGTACATGGAAAAAGAAAAAGAAAATTTATGTTAATATGATATTTTCATCAAACTCATGGAAGCCTTCTATGGAAAAATAATAATTATCAACTGAACTTAAAAAATTTGGCAACATATATTTGTTTTAATCCCCATGCATGTACATTCTCATACATTGCTACCATGAAACTGTTAACTCATTATTGGTTAGCTCAATAAATTTAAATTTTCCACAACACTTTAGAACATAATAAGAAACCAAAATTTCAAGAACTTTGATAGATATACCTCGCAATGTATATATATGGCTCCAAAGGATGAGAGTATGATCTATCTCCAATATCCTTACCAACTCATTGTGAACCATCCGATTTTCCACCCAACTATATCCAGGGATAACCTCTCCGCCTGTAACCCCTGAGTTGTAAGAGCTCGCAAACAATACCAAAATATAGCAGTAGAGAGATATCAAAGGCAATCTATAGAAGATGATTTTAACATCCTCCCAATACGACTCATGGTCATCTCCATCAGTTATAGCTATCTAGTAATTTGGTTTAGGAATTTCAAATTAATTTCGAATAAAATTGGCTACTCTCCACTTCTCTCACTCTCATAATCATTTTCAAATCTCTTCAAATCTTTGTATCACAATGCACCTCCCCCAAGTGAGAATACATGAGGCACATATATAGGAGGAGCAACAAGTTCTTGTCTTAAAAGAAGAGTAATATGCATGCCTTGTATTCCTTTTAGAGGAGTGTAACTCATGCCATTAAGGAGAGTGTAACATATGCATTAAACAGAGTGTAAGAGGAATATTTTATGACATATATTTAATGAGTGTAATAGGAATATTCCATTCTTTGATGAGTGCATAAAAGAGAGTGTAATTTATAATTAAAAGAGAGAGAGAGAGAGAGATAGAGAGAGTTACATAGAGCCATGAGAATCATCAAGGAGATAGATGCCAAGTGATGGAGGAGACATAATTCCCTTTTAATAATAATATAATAGTATCATAAAAGATATTAATAATATTAATAATATTGAGGATTAATTCGACATTGAACTATTAAGATTTATCAATGATAAGTTGACTGAATTTCCTTCAAGTATACTTTATTACCCATAGATTGGAGGTGATTTACTATTTTTGGAAAGTCATACTTGAGATGCTAGACATGACTTTCTGTTTTTAGAAATTCACTCCAAAATTGTGAGGAATGATATTTTATTAAGTAAATTCACCCCTGAGCTGCCCATGAGTGGTATTTTTCTTCCGAAGAATAGGGATTCCGCACCCATATTGTATTAATCTCTGTGCCTTAGTAGATTGAGGACTCTACGCCTTGATCTACTCTAAAGATCCAAGATTCCACACCTTGATATTTTTTAATATTCATGACTCTGCGCCATAAACATTTCATTATATATCCAAGACTCCATGTCTTTATATTTCATGGATTTAGGACTCCGCGCCCTAATACTTTTATTATATATCCAATACTCCACGTCTTTATATTTCATGGATTTAGGACTCCACGCCCTAATTTCCATGGATTCTCATCTACTGTGCTTTGAAATTCCATGCTTAACCTTAAGGTACTGATTGTGAGCTCATGCCCATATGATGATTCATTGGTAACGTCTTCTTCCAAAACCTGCACACATCACAATCTCATAGATCAAAGGAATCAAATGAATTTCATAATTAACTTATTCAAATTTTACCAAGGATTGTGCTTGACTTCCAAAGTCATTTTGGTTTTGGAGAAATGACTTCTGCAGTCATTTATAAGTCGAGCACCCTTGTTGGCAATGACCAAGTCCCCTGGGACACCATGCTTAGTACGAGATCACGCACATATAATCATACAAATCATGTAACATTCATAAATCATAATTAACCATATGTTCCACATAACCATGATCATCCATAGATCTGTGTCTCAATCCTAGATCACCATCCATATCATACACCTATGTCCAAAATAGGATACCAAAAGAGAAAACATCGCTAATATGCTCTCAACCAAAATCAATTCTTATACACACAACCATAGATATTATCATAAGCACACAAAAACCAAGTGAAATAAGTCTATAACATATAATCATGTACATAAGTTTTTCATGCATAATTTTCTATCATTATATCAAAATCACCATATCTAAGGGTCATCAAAGCTATCTCACCAAGAAGGGACACTACACTCTTATTATTGTTTATTTTCCATCTTTAAGAATTTGTTTCTAGATAATTTTTGTAAATGGTTAAAACCTACAAAATCCTCGCAACCTAACTAAGAGGAAGCTCCTCTCTAGTCAAGCTCAAATCCTTGTTGTTGAAATGATGATATTTGATGCCTTGATGATTATTATTGTAATGGCTTGGAGTGCCTTATAAAAGCACTATTAAGTGAATATAATTATGGGTTGGGTTAGTACCAATAATCTCACTCAGATGAAGGTTATTGTAGTAATGGCTTGGATAGTGTCAGGGGCCAATAGGCACCTATGACGGGCCATGCTTACTTGGTGGAAAAAAGCTGACTTGAAGGCATGACAAGCATGCCCACATGGAGTTATAGGACGACAAGGAGACAACAAGTAGTGTGCATGAGTTGAGGGGTTCACGCCCTAGGCGTGCCCTCACCAAGCGAGGCACCAGGTGTTGCGCTAGGGGAGACATAACGGGCATGTCACGATGGGAGCACCCACCCAATGACATGAATTAGCAGAGGGAGTGTGAGGGAGAGCACACACTTAGCATAGTGGAAGCCTAACTTGGTGGACTTGTGCGCACGGGAGCGCTCACACCAAGGAGGGGTGATCGGGTGTCATGATGAGAAAGGAAGGAAGTGCAATCATGATAGGTTAGATGTAGCGAGAGAGGGTGCGACGGGCAAGTGAGCGGGCAGCGCAATGTGGAGTGTGCAACATGACAGTGAACAACGGTGGTAGCATGGGAATGAAGACAAGTGAAGTTCCAAGGCAAGGGCATGCTCACCCAGCGAAGCGACACCCACATGCCCACAGGCAAGTCATCCCGGGGGAACGCCCGTGCATGAAAAGGCACCTGCACAAGAACCGAAGTCAGCTCAATAATATAAGGGGCATCGGCCCACATGAAATTGAAAGGAAAGGACACATATAAGGAAGTAGAAAGGAGTTTCAACAAGAGGAATCAAGAAAGTTCACATAAGATAAGTAATATCACAGAGAAAATTGTAGAAAGGGTGAAGTTTGTGATATCACAGAAATTTAAGGGTTTTGATATCACGAAACCGCAAAGCACACATCACAAAGTTTGAAAACATAGCTAAGGCACCTCATAGGATGAGAGCTCACCTAAGAGAGCTGATTTTTGGGTAGGGATGAGTGTTGGTTTTCAGGGCTAGTTTGGGGCACCATTTTTGGGGTTTTTGTTGGGAAAGGTGCCAACGTTAGGTTGGGAACGCCCTGGTTGCGAGACTTGGCACTTTTTTTAGTGCGTTAGGTTGGGCCAATGACTGCCACTCTTTTTACTTAGGAAACACATGAGTTTGGACATGGCTGGCCCCTTTGTAATTATTGTAGATATTATTTGAAGTTTAATAAGAGTAAAGGGGAAATTTTTTTAGGATTTTCTCCATCCCGTCACATATACGATGTTCATATTTTTCTTTACAATATCGCATAAATTGAATATTAATGAATTAAAGTGAATTTGAGCTTTATTTCTGTTGTTGTAATAATTGAATAAGAAGATTTGAATTGAAATGTTGACTAAGTGTTGAAGTGAATGAGAACAAGGCGTATTCCATGTTAGATTAGTTGTATATTTACGAATAAATATCATCCAAGCCGCACATCACCAATGGTGGTATTAAGGCATCACAGCGTGGGGCGGTGAAAAATGGTATCAAAGCCTAATTTTTGAAGTGGGAACTTGGAGATGTTTGGAAGAAATGTGATCAAGGTTGTGAACAGGTTAAGAGTTGGGAAGTACGATGGCAGGGTTGGAATAGGGTTGAGATAGACATATACAACTCATGGGAAGGTTGGTGTTGAGCCGCACTTTTGCCTAAATTTTCATGATATTTATCGCATAATGAGATGCTTGTACCTGGTTTTTTTGTCCTATTATGTGCTAATTAGAGGCATTCATGGGCAATAATTATTAATTTATGAATTATTCTTATTAGTTAAATTGATAAGGGTTTCATGTGTAAATTTTCTTAATAAATGTCTCCTTGATGGCAGGTGAATAAGTCTAGTACAAGACTACGTTCAAATATGGATCCATGCAGTGGGGTAGCTGACTCCGAGATTGTTGTAGGTTGAAATATCCAATTTGCGACCAAATGGAGTAGAATCACTAAATTCCGAGATGTGGGTTGTGTTCAGAGCACCATGTTTCCTATAACCCAGAAACCGTTTGGCGAAATTTGGCTTTGTGAAGGAGTTATCGTCAGGGGAATATTGGGTCTCTATGACTATTACTACCCTGGTTATGTTATTGAAGACGACTACATTTCTTCAGCACAAATTTATATCTACAACCTCCTGCAAGTCTTGTAAGAGATGCAGGCACTGGAGCCAGGCGAAAGGATGTGATGGATTCTCTTCTAGCAACACAGAAATATTGTAGCCTTATAACATGTCCCAGAAAATATCTTTTAGAATACTTTGGTGAGAGTGTTGCTCTTGATAATTGTGTTAATTATGACAACTATACAACATAAGCATCTGTTGATCAACGAGACATGGCAAAGGAGGGCTATTATTGCAACTGAGGAAGGGTCTCTCGCACACGTGACTAGGTCATGGAAGACAACGCCACTGATTGCAGTAATTGTCTCATGCTGCTTAGTTGGAGTTATATGGGATGAAAAACTGTATGTTGCCAGCGTTGGGGACTCTAGGGCAGTGATGGGAATCATATCAAGGTCCAGTAATAAAATAACAGCAGAACCTCCACTTTTCTCTTTGACCATCAAACCTCAAGACAGATTTTTAATCTTTGTATCAGATGGTCTTTGGGGAGTTTTTTTTTTTACAGTATTGGATTATTTATAAGCCATTGAAATATGGGGTCTGAGAAGCTCTGATGAAGAGGCAAGAATGCAATCTTTGTTTCTGCAGAAGGGCAACAGGAAAAAGTAGGACCAAAGGCAGCACTATTATGATCACTTGTTTTTACCATATATTGGATAAACAAGAGCAACACAGCCTTTGAGAAGCTGCATTCTTTACGGTATTTGATTATTTATAAGAAATTGAGATGTGCAGTAACAGAAGCTGTTATCAATTGACAATAAGAAACACAGTCGAAGAAGAGTTGCGTTAAAGGATCAAGTCTTTGGTTTTAGTATAATAATTTGTTAAACCGATTTAAGTGTGCTTGCTATCAAAAAGGAAAAACATATCTAACTAATATCATTGTGTTTCCTCAAATGAAATGGAAATTTGTTTAGTACCAAAGTTCCTTTGTTTTTATTATATATTTCCAAATAAAAGCAACACAACCTTTGGGGAGCATCTTACGAATCAGCAAGCTGATTGGGACGGCGTATAACTATCCATTGGTGGGGCTCAAGTCGACATTTGGGTTCAGGCCTCTCTGATGGTGATTATATGAGCCTTGGTTGGCATGAGAAAGATGACCTCAAAGCTGCTGTTTCTTACCTTCGAAGTACAAAAATGGTTTCATGCATTCGACTTTGGGGACGATCAATGGGGGCGGTGACAAGCCTTCTGTATGTATGGAGCAGAGGATCCATCAATTGCTGGGATGGTATTGGATAGTCATTTCTCTAATTTGTTCGATCTCATGATGGAGCTGGTTGATGTTTATAAAATTCGCCTCCCCGAGTTCACGATCAAAGTAGCTGTCCAGTACATGCGACGTGTAATCCAAATGTAGCCTGCAGTGATTATAAGTTGCTGAAGGAGGTTGGGTATGGAACGAATTATGCTTCCTCCATCTCGACGGGAATTCAAAGATATATATGTTGTATTTGAGTTGATGGAGTCTGGTCTTCACCAAGTTATTAAAGCAAATGACGATCTCACATCTGAACACTATCAATTCTTTCTGTATCAGCATATTAGAGCTCTAAAGTACATTCATGCAGCAAATATATTTCATCGTGACTCGAAGCCAAAATACAATATATATATTTTGGAAAATGCTGACTGTAAATTGAAAATTTGTGACTTTGGGCTTGCTCGTGTCTCCTTCAATAATGCTCCATCTTCCATTTTCTGGATGGATTATGTGGCAACCAAGTGGTATAGAGCCCCTGAGCTCTACCGTTTTGTTTTCTTTAACGCTCCTGCGATTGATATCTGGAGCATAGGATGCATATGTCTTACGATACCTCTTCCATCAGCTCAACAAAGTCCAAATTTCCTCTAGAAACCAAGGAACGCACCTTCCTAGCAACAGAAGAATCCCACAAAAAGTGGAACGATTTCCTATTTCACATTCTGTTGTAAAACTGATTTCTATTTCGGCAAATTGTAAAACCAATAAATCTTTGGTTGAAGATCCAGTTTTGCAATCAAATATATATATATATATATATATATATATATATATATATATCAGCTATGCATTAGATAGGGGGTGGATCGAATAGAGTGATAGAGAAGCCAACCCATTAGAATGGGAGAGCGCTGTGCGCATAAGATAGGAGGAGCTGCGCATTAGATAGATGGAGTGATAGGAAGGAGTACGGGCGCAGATCAGTAGTCTGTCAATCAGACAAGGAGAATTCGATCAATTATGGAAGGAGTAGCCGCTCAATTGGATAGAGCGCAAAGCATAGGAGATGCTGGGCAGCTACAACAACATTGTGTTATGGATCGAAGCAGTTCAACATCTGTACCATTTGATTTAATATTTTTATAACTTGATTCTTGCAACGTGATTTCATTCAACATTCAATTCGCATTTCCAGATTCTTTAATCGCTGAAGATGGTGGGTTGATTTTATTTTACAGGAGCTGGGTGGTTGGGCCCATTAGTCAGCTCATTGTTTGGATTGTTAGTTCATTTTATTTCATTTCTTGTTAAGAATGATTCATTTTACTGCATTTGATTTTGAGTGATTTAAATATGTTTTTGCAATTTCATTCTTTGTGTTTTGCTTACTGTAGATTTGATTTTAGTGATTCTAGAATTTATTTGTGAGTTTATTTAATTTAGTCAGCGCTTCTTTTATTTTTGTTTTCCGTCCTCACTATTGGCTGTGTTCATCTATGATCTAACAAAATATATTTTCGATTACAGAGATTTATAATGGAGATGACATGATGATTTAAAACTCGGATTTAATTGATCAATGTTATTTGGGCATTCCCTAAAATTTTAAAGATTTGTTATTATAATTGCCAGAAATAGCGTGAGGATACTTTCCGCGGAAAATACTTGATAATATCTCCAATCAATAAATTAATTTGAACACTGCAACTCCATTTCATAATTTCCTTTACATTTCATTGCACAGGCTAGATAAATTTCATGCTGGTGTTAATTTAGAGTTTATTCCTGTTCGAGAAATTAAATAAACTATTAATTAGTAAATGCTTCTTTGTCTCAATTTCATTCTTGCCCTGTTTAAGTTATCTTATAAATATATAATCAATAGCAGGGATTTAAGATGAGTACAAGATCAAAAAGGTTTCCATCTAATTTGTTATTAAATCATTATACGAATTGATCTTGGGAGATCACGTCTATTTAAATACCAAGATTAGTTTAAATATAATTTTAACATAATTAAAGTGTCCGAGATAACTCTTGAACATATCTTCGCTCAATTTACATTGAATATTTTCACACACTTATGAATTCCTTCCATCAATAGTACTTATATCATTTGAAAGCCACATTTTTAAGTACCGATTTTAAAAGCGACATTTTAAGTACAAATCTTAAAGAAGCATTTTTAAGTATAGATTTCAATTTCATGTTTGCGAGTATAGCTGATTGAGAGGTTTTTCATTTTTATTTCTTGCATAGATTATTAATTTGCGGTGTGTTGAAACGTCTTGTTTATTTTCCCGCATGATTTCCTTTCTGCATTAGATCTAGGGTTGGAAAAATCCCCGAGACTGTATTCTGGCATATATTGTGCTACGTCTCTAAGTCTTACGTCCCCCCAGGTTGACAATTTAAATGTGGGTGTAAATCTAACATTTATACCTCCCAACAGTTGGGCTGCATGAAGGAAGAGAAGCCAAGGATACGAGAATAACTTGAATTTTTGGAAGACAATGTTAGAGGGGAGCTTCTTCCCCTTGGTTGTTCTGTTGGACACGTTCAAGTTGCTAGACATGAAGAAGAAGAATTTGCAATGTACACAGAGGAAGTTGGTTTGATGGTCAAGTGTGGTGTAAGTGTTGTGGATGTGTAGCCAAAAGAGGAAGAGTTTGGTGGGATGATGCTTACCATAACTAAAGCAGATTTTGGTATGTCACAACTGTTGAAGGAAGAAGTTGAGTCTAGGGATGAATGTGAAGAAAAAAGTGTTGGGACTTGGCCAACGAAAGATGAAGAACTTGGTAAGATGGTTCTTTCCAACGTTGGGCTAGATTCACACATATCATAGCCTTGGAAGGAATATGAAGATGTTGATGGAATTCATATGGTAGTTCCCCTTGAATTGATCAAGAGGAACTTGTGATGGATGACTTTCGCTTGGAAGGTTAAGGTATGTTTGTGTTTGTTTATGTGATGAATGATTTTGATTTTTACAGGGCTAGTTTGGGTGATATTTGACCTTAGGGAAAAAGGTGTGAATGCCCAAGACAATGGTAGAATGTGGCGAGCTTATGCGATGAGTAAGTAGTTATTAGCTGAAAGGAGATTTGGTTAAGTGTCTGACATGACTCATGGAAAGATGGAAGGAAGGGAACACCAAAGTGAAGAAGGAAACATAATGCATATTTGGGTGGACTTCATCATTAGAGTCTCATTGGGCCAAGAATAAGTATTTGGCGAACATTTAGTGGGGGAGGCAGTGATGATGGAAGGAACCTACAATGGCAATATGAGGGTAGGGCAAAAAAGGGTGCAAACCTGACTGAAGGAAGGGATTCGATGGTTGAGGTTGCGATGGTCCTACTGAAGTTGACGAATTGGAAAATTGAATTCATGTGCATCAAGTTGAATAAAATATCATGGAAGTCTTCATGCAGGGGCATAATGAAAGTGCACTTTAAAGGATGTTGCATATGGACATCAAACATAAGTGCCAAGTGAGGGTGTTGTGCAGGATGGATTTGTCGATTCCACATGAAGATATTTTAGAGATGGAACAATGAGAATTTTTGGCACATGCGAAAAACAAGGTCATGGTCATTTTGGAGGAAGACATGAGAAAATTATGAGAGTGCTCATGCAACGAAGAGGGCAAAGGCAACTTGAAATCGAGACAAGTTTGATTCCCTGAATTTTTGGATGAGGATCGTTCAAAGGAGCTTGTGACGACTTGAAGATAAGTTGCAGTCGATGAATACTTCATGTGATGATGGTCTTGGAGTATCTAGTTCGTTAAGGAGTTGAGGTCAGCTTTAGACTTGACATTGATGTGGTATGGGACACATACCTTGGGCACAATATGGCATGTGTTCATGAGGAGTGACTTAATGGATGCAATATTAGAAAGATGCCTTGGAGTTGGATGATGGTTGCAGCGACGAGGGTGCCTTGGTGGGAGAACTTAGGCATTTTTTGAGTTTGATAAGGCAACCATTTTTTTATGGACGACGAGGCAAGTAGAGGCTTGCTTCTATGACAATGACGATGTGAAACATATTAGAGATGAGATAAAGTTTTATTCATGGACATGGATATGGCACATTAAGCATTGGTTGAAGGAAAAGTGTGTGAATTGGGGAGATTTCTTTATCGAGTTGAAGATGTGATAAAGTGTTGAATAAACAACCAATGATGGCATGATGAGGTGCATTCTCATGATTTTTACGTGATGGTTGGACTAATCACCCAACTGGTTCGAGTCATGGGGGCTATAGAATTGATTTGAGATATGTTGGAATTGAGTTGGAGTATGGAAGCAATAGCTAACATGATGAAGATATGTAGTAGATTGACATGATATGAGTTGCAACTAAAACATCCAGCCAAGTTGGAGGAAGAAACCTTCCATAAGTTGAGGCAATGTGGAGGATTGTGACGAGTTGTGGCTAATGACCATGAGATTGAGAATTCTTACCCACATGGAGTCATGAGCTTTGATGAAGTTTTGTGGGATGAAGGAAAAGGGTTCAAGCAACAGGAACTATTGACGTTGGAGTTGGTGGTACTTTGAAACATACAGAATTGTAAATGGTGTTTCTAAGTAGAGGTGTTATTGAGGAAGACAAACATTTTGAAGTGGGGGAGGATATCAAGGCCTTGATTTGGCACCAAGGCCAAAGGTTTCCCATGAGAGGCCATGCTCACTTGGTGGCTAAGAACTGACTTAGAGGCACGAAAAGTGTGGATATGCAATGAGTGCACCCACATGGACAAGGGGTGTCTAGGTCAACATGAAGAAAGAAGGTTGTGTGCACGAGTTGAGGGGTGTATACCTTGGGTGCACCCACACGAGGCGAGGCTTCGGGCACTGCGTTAGGTGAGACATTGTGGGCATGCCACGATGGCACGCACCCACCTAAATAAATGACATAATAGAGGGTGAATGAGGGAGAGCACACACTTCGCATAGCGATAGCCTAACTCGGTGAACCCATGACCACGTGTGCACCAGCACCAAGGAGGCGCACCCAGGATACAAAAAGAGTTAGTCATAGGTGGTAAGGAAAGAAGTACGATCATGACGGTGAGTGGGCAGTGTGATGCGGAGTGTACAATACGACAACAACAAATGGTGGTAGCATGGGCAGCACAGTAGGGGGAGCACCCAGGTAGGGGCACGCCCCCCTAGCGAAGGGATGCCTACATGTCCACTGGCTAGTCGACCCAATAAAAGAAGGGGCATTGCCCCACTTGAAATGGAGAGGCAAGGATGAAAATAAGTAAGAAGAAAAGAGTTTGACCAAGGAGTGACAAGCAAGTTCTCATAATATAATTAATATTGCAGAGCAGATTGCAGAAAGGGAGAAGTGTGCAATATCGCATAAATGAAAGGGGTGTGATATCACAGAACCACAGAGCGTACATCACAGAGTTTGAAAATGCAGCTAAGGCTCATCGTAGAAGGAGGAGACATTGGAGGAAATTTTAGCCTAGAAGTGCCCACAAAATTTTCATGTAATTTCCATGTAATTTTTTGTAAACAATCAAAATGCTTTAAATTTAAAAAGAGGTACATGTAAATATTTTGGAGGGAAAAAAATAAGAACTACTTTTTTAATTGTATTTTTAGTTTTTCGCCTTATAGGTTTACTCAAATTTCAAGTTTAGGCACTCATTAGATGCAGAATTAAATTCCACATCCAATGAATACCAATTATGAATACTTTTGAGAAGACCCACATTGACAAAAAATTCAGATACATTAAAAAATCTGTTAAAACACGTTTTTTTAATGTATCTCCATTTTTTGTCAAGGTGGGACCTCTTCTCAAAGGTATGCATAATGGGTACTTGTTGGATGTGGAAATTAATCCCGTGTCTAGTGAGTATCTAAACTTGAAATTTGAGTAAACCTATAAGGCCATAAGCCAAAAATACAATTAAGAAAAAAAGTAGTTTTTTTTTTCCCTCCAAAATTCATAACTCTTATTTCATTATTTTAACCCTTATTTTAATATTTTTCCTTAGGAGGCCACTTTTAGGCTGACATTTTCTCTAATGGCTCGCCCAAGCGAGCTGGTTTCTAGGTAGGGCTGAGGGTTGGTTTTCTATGCTATTTTTTGGAGCCATTTTTGGGGTTTCTTCTTGGAAAGTTTCTAACCTTAGGTTTGGCATGCCCTAGTTGCAAGACTTGACACTTTGGATAGTGCATTGGGTTGGGCCAAAAACTGCGTTTTTGTACTTGGGTAGTGCATGAGTTTGGACATGGGTGGCCCCTTTGTAACTTTAACATAAATATTATTTGAAGTTTAATAAGAGTAAAGAGGAAAAAAATTTTGGGATTTCCCCCTCCCATCACATATACTATGTTCATATTGTTCTTTACGATATCATAGAAATTGAATGTTAATGAAGTAAAGTGAACTGAAGTTTTATTTTCGTGGTTGTAATAATTGAATAAGAAGATTGGAATTGAAAATTTGACTAAGTGTTGAAGTGAATGAGAAGTATTCGTAATCCAGGTTAGAGTAGTTTTATATTTGTGAAGAAATATTGTCTGTGACGCACAACACCCACGGTGGGCTTAAAGCATCATAGTGTGGGGTTGCGACAGAGAGACTTATAAAAACACTCTTAAGTGAATATAGCTATGAGTTAGTTTGGTACCAACAACCTCACTTAAAGTAATGTATTTCATTGCTTGGAATAGAAAGACCAAATTAATGTTATTAACCTTAATATTAAGTTATTAATAAATCTTAAATCTTATTTTTAAATTTTAGAAATACAATTTAGGAAATTGTATTATTAATATTATTAAAATGTATTCTCCATGGGGTCTTGGATAAAATGTGATTGGGTGCGTTGTTAAGGCACTCCTTGATGTGAAATCATCGGTTCAATTCCTCACCCCGATCAGGGTGATGTATTTGGAAATGATGATGAAGATGTAGTCCTACCCAACTTACAAAAATAATATTATTGAAATGTAATAATAATTAAGTAAAATTTTATTATTTTTTTTATTTATTAGGACTAGGATGCCTAACCTATGGCTTGAGTAATTGTGACCAAAGGCATCTAAGACTTCAAAATAAACAGGATATTTCACCTGGGCGAGGTGATCCCTTAACATGACTAGATTTTTACCCACAAAGTTTCGAACTAGTGAACTTTTCAAGATAGACTTCCTTAATAGAGCACCTTGTCACCATCTATTATAGGAATATTAATACCTCTATTATAAGAATCTTAATACCTTTGTTTTTATGAATGTTTTAACTTTCCAAAAAAAAATTACCCTGAATGGATCTGTATTCGCAGAGAAATAGTCTCCATTAAAATAGTCATCGGATTACATCATCGAGTGCCAATTACTTTGGATTTTTGTTTTCATGTTTGCAAAATGGTGTGGGGAGCATTCATTTCTACGTATTTTTGTATACTAATGATTCTATTCTCATTTTATCCATTTATATTTCATGAATACCATAATCACACAGTTGACGCACTAAATGAAAAAGGGCAACAAAAAAAAGAAGTGGACCTGGCTTTCATAAATAATACCTCTTTTTATTTACTATGATTATGTTCAATTGGAAGTACTCATTATCTTGAAACATTCATCACAGAGAAGTGGTCATGTTTAAATTGCACAACTTGTTGCCGAAGGTAATGAGAACAAATTGGAAGACAAACTGAGTGTTGAGCTTCCCAAGTCGAATTAGATGGAATTTTATTGCATATGATAGGTCCCGATAATAATGGATGTTGTTAGCTCCCTGTGATTTGCAAGATTGGAAAATACAAACTGCAGAGAGAACACTTGAACCACTTTGGGATTCTAGGATCTAGCCCTCCTGAATCCAGAGAGGGATCTCTCTATAAGTGCAAAGATTGATTTATATTTAAAGCTTTTAGGTATGATATTAGGCTAGTTATTAAGAACAAGGGTTTTTGTTTGTTTTAGATGGTTGAGCATGATGTTTAGTTAAGTGGAAAGTCCTAAAATGGAAAGAGTTTCAAAGGTGTGAAGTTGCAAGAAATCAGAGCAATCTTTGGCTGATGAGATAGATATAACGCTGGTTTTTAGTCCATTGGGCTATGAAGTCATAAAAGGGCTTTAATTGTGCAACAATTTCAAGAGTGGTCCAAGGGGCAAGTCATCTATATCACAATATCTTTGAGATTAAATGATGGAATGGAAATAATAAAAGTGTTGAAGGGGTGGAAACAGACACTAATTTCCAATAGGATTTAACAGTTTGTCCAAACAAGAAAAGCCTTTTAAGTAACTGTTTAAAACTGGCTGAAGGGCAGGGCTAACCATAGACCTTTTTGGACAAGTTCGTATTAAAGTTGGCTCAATAGATAAACAATATAGGAATCCACATAATTACTTTCAAAAAGGATAAAAATAGATAAGAAGAAACAAACTGCAACTTAAGATCAGATAACATACTTTTAAATCTAGCCTGCTTTCGACATACACTTAGGGAAACTTTCAGAACTACCTTTGGAGAAAGAAGCTAGAAAACAAGGCACACCATCACTTTTCTAGTCCAACTTTACTCAGCAAATAAAGAAAATAACATTCAAGAACAACGTTTAAAGTAAACAGTAGGACGAGGGAACGCCAGCATTCCTAACTGCTTGAACTGTATTGAATCATTATTAAATAAACAATTTGGAGGAAAACATTGAGATAAAGCTTATCAGTCAGAGAAGGGTACTGCAAATAGTAAGTCCTAACTCTATGCTTGCTGTTCTTCATCAGAGAATAATGGAAAAAATGGCATACATGAAAGGAAAACAATGACACAGAAAGAGGCACTTCACCAATGATATAGACCAGGATCCCAAGAATCAGCTTGTATATTGATGTCAATCCAGTTACATTATTCAAGTCCAATGTTTCAGTTCAACAATCATCTTCACTTCTCAGCATAACTTATTTCATCACAAACAGAGCTTCAAGAGCCTTTGAACACTATTTACATGTAGAAGTTTGAGCACAAGTATATTTCAAAGTTTTGCAACCAACCCAAATCCAACCCTTTACAATGAACTCCTCAAGAAGATTTTATAGAGAAATGAGGAGGTCGAATGATAAAAAATATCTACAGGCTCAATTAATATGTTTTAATGCTTCTCAACCTTTGAGGGGCTCAATGGAGAATTTTAAGATATTTCCTCTATATTAATTGGTTTATATTAAATTTTAAGCTTGCTGGGAAGCTTTTGTTGACTTTAAGGCTCTGTGTCATCTTTGCAATAACTCTGTTTGGCTTGGAATAACTACTCGGCTGTATTGAGGAAAATATCCTCTGTTCTTGGCCATTAATTGACCCTCTGTTTGAATGTTGTGAGGCCACAGGTGGATTTTATTAGCTGAGATGAATTAATTGGCCTCTGATGTGGCAGTGGAGGCGTTCTCGATCTAATAGATATTTCTAATTTCTCCTTAAACATGGTTAATTTGATCTGATTCTGAGTGTTAGGCTTAATCAGGCCTAAATCTTGTCTTATGTTCTTGAAATATGTTTAATTTAGTGGATTAGGCTTTTGATTGTCACTCTTAGCCATAATACACCCAATTTATGATTCAACCTTCAATTCTTCATCTCTCGTTTGATTTGATCTTCAACACTTATACTCTCTGTTTATTTTAATTTTCACTATGTCTTGTTGATGTGCAGGTGCGCAGAGGGTTCTTATGGCATCAGTGCTCATGATGCACTGATAAAACGTGGGATGAAACCCTGTAGATTGATACTCTTTTATGAATGATAGCCTAGAGGATTGTCATCCCCAGCTTTTATTTTTCCTTTAAAATAATTGGAAATCCTTTAAAACATGCATAAAACCAAGAAACAATTAAGAAATACTGCGTATTTTGTAAAAATGCTTCAGAGGCTCAGGTTTGGATAGTGACCATTGGATGAAGGCATCCAATGGTGGAGATTTTAGGAAAGCGGTGGAGTGAACGGTGCAGAGATTAAGTTAGGGTCGTTGATCTTGCAAAGATCAACAGTCGGGAGAAAACGTAATAATATAATGCGAAGGGGTCACATATATTATGAAAATGGCGGAAAATGAAAAGAAATGGGGTTAAAACCTTAATCAGCATTGAAAAAGGCATGGAGGAAAATTGGGGTTTCGCAGATGGTCCTGAACAGTTAGATCAGATATGCCTCAGAGATCAATGGTTGTGGTCGATCGTGAAATCCCTTGGTGAATGGCGGAGGGCGATAGAACAACGCGTAATCAAATTGGGACCGTTGATCTACAGAGATCAACGATGGAGGTTGCACGCAATGAAACACAATGGAAATAAGGTAAAGCGGTTTAGGGTGGAGTAACCAGCAGTATCGCACAGCAAAATGAGAGAAAGGTGGTATCACCTTTTTGAACACGATATGTGTCTTAGCCTGACACGTGGCATTTGAAAACCGCCCATATCGCGTGATTTCTGAGAATTAATTTTTGGGCATGAATTCACGTGAAAATGCGCGTCAACCGTCAGATCAGGGGCCTGAGATCTGATGGTCATGGAAAAAGTGCGATATTGATAAGATGCACAGGTGGAAGCAGGTAGGGTGGTTTGATTATGGATCGTCCGATCAAGGAATCGACGGCTGAGATTGAATCTTGGGGCTGAATGAAAAAAATATGAAGCGGAGAATGGGTCAATATGGGCCGTTGATCTGTAGAGATGAATGGCTGAGATTTGGCCGTAGAAAATTATAAAGCAGGGCGTATGATTTTAACAAAGGTTGCGGGGCACAATCTAGACCTTCGGATCTCGACATGTGGACGGCCTAGATGCAATCGGAGTTCTACGATCGGCAGGGGCAAAATAGAATGGGTGCCGATGCGATTGATTGTGGGTTGTCAATCTGAGATCAGATCGACGATGGAGGATGAATCAAAGGGGTTCTTAGCAGGGGAAAGGGTCTTTGGGAAGGAGCGATAAGGGCCATCAGATCTGGATCTGGCAGGTAGATCCAACGGCTGATAATTCATCAGAAGACTGCCCATCGGAGGGTGTAATAAACGCACCAAATAGAAACTCCAATGTGATTAGTGCTCTTGGACATAGCGCTTGGTTTTGGGAACGGGTTATATGGAGGGGAAAACTTTGAAGGGTTTAGCACAAGGGGCTAATCGCATCGGAACAAAAAGGGGGAAGGCTTTTCAAATGCACCCGATGAAAAAACTCCGATGCGATGCGATATTGCGCCGATCGTTGATTGGTATCAGATCAACGGTTAAGAATGGTTTAGATCATGAACTGGCGGGTTTTAATATAAACATAGGAAAAGTGGGTTTTTATGAAATACAAAAGGAAAAATGTATCAGGAAGGGTTTATACAATTTTTTAAGCACCCGATAAAAAGCTCAAGTTTATGCGAATAAAGCAAAGGATCGGGGCTTATATAAAAAGGGCCAATCGCATCGGAGGTTTCATAAAAGCAAAAAGACTTGCGCTCTCCGATTGTTCTGATGCAATAAGCACTAGGGACCATTAGCACTTGGTTCCAGGGCATGGGTTTATGGTGGGGAAGTGGTTTAGGGTTTACCCCAAAGGGGCTTAGGCCCATAGTAAAAAAGACTATTTTTTATGAATTTTTCAAGGATTTTTGATGGATTTGGGGGTTTCAGTAAGGTTTAAAAATGAGTTTAAACCTTATAAAAGGGGTTTTATGAAGGAAGGAAGGAAGGGAATACATGAAAAATAGACGGAGTGTATGGGGAAAAAGAGAAAAAAATGAAGGTTAATGATGAAGGGAAAAAGGAGTAAAATGATGGAAAAATGGGGATTTTGGCAACAGTCTTTTCTTCATGAAAACTGTAGAATTTCTAAGTTTAAAATGGAAACAGCAGTGAAGATTAAACAAAGGGCATGATGTCTTCACAAGACTTCAAGACTTAACAATTTTTGCAATAAAACTTGTTTCTTGAAGACTTCAAAAATTATCTAGCCACCATTTGATATGACAAATTTTATAGGTGGCTAACAGTGGCTCCACATGGGGATGGTGCATTCTTGAAGGCATCAAGAACTTCAGACTTGTATTGTCTGGGTTGCTGATCAGTGCCTCATCCATTGGGCTGCAACTTTCTTCACTTGAATGATCTTCTTCTGTTTTGAAAATGTTAGCAGCCATGGAAATCAATGAACTTCATCAACACAAGCTTTCTACCCACCCAATCCTACTGATCTAACATTTTTTCTTCTTTCAGAGTGCACTTGGATTGGCAGACTCTTTTACAACATTTTATTCTTTTTGAAAGCAACAAACTAATCTAAATATACTTCTTATTTCTCCATGAACTCAGATTAAACAGTTGAGTTCATAAACTTCTCTACCTAATCTACTATCTGTTAGGATTAAACAGTCTAACAGATTTTTATTCTCTAACTTCTAAAATAGAAATTTAAAAGCATACAAGTCAAGATTGAACAATCTAACTTGGTGCTGATCTATGGCATAAAAAACAAGCTGCACATAGATATTATTTTGCAGAAAATCAAATCAAAATGGAAGGCTTAAGATTTGAATGTTTTTAAGCATGGCCTTCTCTTTTCTTCAGCTCTGTTTTTTATTTCCGCTTGAGCTGTCTTTTCCTTGTTCTTTGGTTCAGATTTTGAGTTTATTAGAAATAATCTACTTCTATCTTTGACTCACGGTTTTAAACAGATCAGAGTCATTCTTTCTTTTGAAACTAAGGTTCAGATTTTGAGCTTGTTTGAACCTTTAATTTCTATCCTAATCTTCCTAACTGACAAGCCAAGATTAAGTTGTTTGGAAAATCGTATTCACTAACCTGTCAACAATAAATTTAAAACTAATTAGTCATGATTAGGCTGTATGACTAATTAGAAGTGTGTTTTTCAGGAGTGGCATTTGAGCTTGCACACTTTCAGATTTTATCTCTTTTTTGGTATGGGGCTGTACCTTTCTTGTTTTTACAATCTGCCCTCTTTTCTTTCTTTTACTGTTTTTGTATTTTTTTATTTTTCTTCGGAGACAAAAATCAACAACTATCTAATTTCTCAAAACTGAGCTTTATTGACATTCCTATCTAACCTAATCTATCTTGGAATATTTACATTCTCATATGATACAAAAGTGCCAATGTAGCCAATTGAGTAGTGTTAAAAAGAAGAAGAAACTCTGGCTGCTTGTCAGGGGTATCCATAATACATTTTGAAGATTAATCTTCAAAACCAGGACTATCATAGAAGGTGGCATATTTTCATGTCTTTGGCTCTTACAAAGGATCCATGCTTGATAATTTGAGCCAGTTGGGACTTCCACACAGTCTTCCAAAGGATCAATAAAGAAAAGATGAAGATTCTTTTCTTTTTGGCCCTCAATATCTGGTAGATTGTCTTCTTCCAAGACTTCATCTTTGAGGACTAAATCTTTAGAACGTTGTTTGGAAGCATGATCATTCTTGACCTGCAAAACAAAGAGCAGTGAAATTTCTTCTTTCTCTAAATATAAGCTTGTTTCAGATATAAATTCGGGTTCTTTGAATGGCAGATTGATATCAGTGATGGGAGAAGTTTCTTCTTGAGAATTTTGTATATCCTCAGTAGGATAATCTTCTATTTGTTTTTCTACTTCATCTTCCTCATCATGTGAACTGAAGGATTCGTCATATTTGGAAGTGTCGTCCTCTTGTAGCCCTGGTATGCTTGGATTCAGTGGACCGGACTCTGTGAAGAGGTTAGTATATTCTTGAGCAAGGGTGTCTTCAAAGGTTTTCTCTTTTTCAATAGAAGGCTCCTTGGTTTCGACTTGCTCAAAAATTTCTTCATTGTTATTCTCTTCACCCCTTGAGTTAAAAGGCTGTTGATTCCAAATTATGTGAAAGCTATTTGTGATGGATGGAAATGGGTGATTGCTGCTTTCAAGCTGACGATGGTGAAACTGATAACACCAATCAAACGCTGGTTGCCCTTCTTGATTAGTTTCTGCCTGAAACTCATCATCATCATCAGACTGATTAAAATTTGGAAAATTATCAGAATAAAAAATTTCATCAATCAAACATATTGGGTTATCAGTTTGATCTTTTTTTAGTCGATCTACAAGTTTATTTTTTGTATCAAGACAACAAGATGAAGTAGGTAGATGAGTAGAAGCATTTGGTTTAGATGAAGGTTTAAAGGTTTGAATTCTGTTCAATACTAGATCAATCTCTTCCTCTGTCAAGAGAGAAGGAGTTTTCTTTTTGCTTGGAACAGAGGTACAACCATCCTCTTTCTCTTGTGTTGGATAATTTTGAGGCTTGATGTCTACTTGAGCCTCTTCTAGGGGAACTTCACTTGTGCTTGCAGGGAACCTTTGAGGATTTTCTGTTGTTTCCTGATTTTCTTGTGTAAAAACCTCCTCATGTTTATTATGATATTCAGTTTGCGTATAAGGTTCATGAGTTGTTTTTCCTACATTTCAGGATGCCACTCTTCATGTGTAATTTGATATGGGTTGTAAACTTCAAGGGAAGTCTCTATATGAAATTGTTCTCCTCCTACATCAGATTCTGCATTTTGAAAGTAGCTAATCGTTTCATCAAATCACTGCTCACTATATGTTTTTGCATTTTGGTCGTGAAGATCTCTTATCAGCATTGTACAAGACATAGGAAGGCAATCAGAACTTTCTTGACAACCTTCTTTATTGCTTCCTTCGTAAATTTGCTCATCATCTCCTATAATGTGTTGATCATAATACATATCTTGATCACTATCTTGGTCTTGAGGTGATTGGGCTTGCTTTGACCAGGGAAAAGCATAGGTTTCTCTAAATAATCAATATTCATATTAGCCATCAACCTATCCATTCTCTTTCCAAGCATGTACATCATTTTTTCCATCATGATTAGAATTTTTTCTTGATTATTTTCTTTAAAAACTTGTTCATCATACATGTCTTGTAGTGATAGAGTTTTCATTTGCTGAAGTAAAAGGTATATGTTTCTCTGGATCACCAACATTCAGATTAGCCATAAACCTATCCACTCTCTTTCCAAGCATGTACATCAACTTCTCCATCATGACCATATGTTTGTCTTCTGGGTCTGTATCTAAATCCATGTTTGTAAATCAGAAAAAGAGGTCACTGTGTATGTTCAATCAGTTCAAGGTCTTCTACCAGTGGATTCATTTGGTATTTTGGGAGTTTCAGAGTGTGGAGTCGCCAGGTGGAAGTTTTTAGCTCTTTTGGAGGTAAAATTTTTTATGGTCCACCACCATGTACCTATCTAAAATGTTTTTGGGTTTTTTCTGAGTTTTTATGGTTGTTTGGAAGACTAATGAGTCTATAGAAGCTTGCTAAGAAATTAGGAACTCAGAAATCCCCAGCGGAGTCACTAGAAATGTTAGTTGCTAGTGGCTCAGCTAGCAAATATACCAAATATTCTTGAAACAAAGGGATTACTGATATCCTATGATTACCGTAAGATGAAAATCACTCATAAGTCCCTAGCGGAGTCGCCAGAAATGTTAGCTCCCTGTAATTTGCAAGATTGGCAAATACAAACTATAGAGAGAACACTTGAAACATTTTGGGATTCTAGGATCTAGCCCTCCTGAATCCAGAGAGGGATCTCTCTATAAGTGCAAAGATTGATTTATCTTTAAAGCTTTTAGGTATGATATTAGGCTAGTTATTAAGAACAAGGGTTTTTGTTTGTTTTGGAGGGTTTAGCATGATGTTTAGTTCAGTGGAAAGTCCTAAAATGGAAAGAGTTCCAAAGGTGCGAAGTTGAAAGCAATTAGAACAAGCTTTGGCTGATAAGATAGATATAACGCTGGTTTTTAGTCCATTAGGCTATGGAGTCATAAAAGGGCTTTAATTGTGCAACAATTTCAAGAGTGGTCCAAGGGGCAAGTCATCTATATCACAAGATCTTTGAGATTAAATGATGGAATGGAAACAATAAAAGTGTTGAAGGGGTGGAAACAAACACTAATTTCCAATAGGATTTAACAGTCTGTCCAAACAAGAAAAGCGTTTTAAGTAACTGTTTAAAAATGGCCGAAGGGCAGGGCTAACCATAGACCTCTTTGGACAAGTTTGTATTAAAGTTGGCTCAATAGATAAAAATTCCAGTAATCCACATAATTACTTTCAGAAAGGATGAAAATATATAAGAGTAAACAAAGTGCAACTTAAGATCAGATAAGATACTTTTAAATCTAGCCTACTTTCGACATAGACTTAGGGAAACTTTCAGAACTACCTTTGTAGAAAGAAGCTAGAAAACAGGGCACACCATCACTTTTCTAGTCCAACTTTACTAAGAAAATAATGAAAATAACATTCAAGAACAACATTTAAAGTAAACAGTAGGACGAGGGAACGCCAGCATTCCTAACTGCTTGAACAGTATTGAATCAATCTTAAATAAACAATTTGGAGGAAAACATTGAGATAAATCTTATCAGTCAGAGAAGGGTACTGTAAACAGTAAGTCCTAACTCTATGCTTGCTGTTCTTTATCAGATAATAATGGACAAAATGGCATACATGAAAGGAAAACAATGACACAGAAAGAGGCACTTCACCAGTGATATAGACCAGGAGCCCAAGAATCAGCTTGTATATTGATGTCAATCCAGTTACATTTCTCAAGTCCAATGTTTCAGTTCAACAATCATCTTCACTTCTCAGCCTAACTTATTTGATCACAAACGGAGCTTCAAGAGCCTTTGAAAACTATTTACATGTAGAAGTTCGAGCACAATTATATTTCAAAGTTCTGCAACCAACCCAAATCCAACCCTTTACAATGAGCTCCTCAAGAAGATTTTATAGAGAAATGAGGAGGTCGAATGATAGAAAAGATCTACAGGCTCAATTAATACGTTTTAATGCTTCTCGGCCTTTGAGGGGCTCAATGGAGAAGTTTACAGATATTTCCTCTGTATTAATTGGTTTATATTAAATTTTAAGCTTGCTGGGAAGCTTTTCTTGACTTTAAGGCTCTGTGTCATCTTTGTAATAACTCTGTTTGGCTTGGAATAAATGCTCGGTTGTATTGAGAAAAATATCCTCTGTTCTTGGTCATTACTCGGCCCTATGTTTGAATGTTGTGAGGCTACAGGTGGCTTTTAGTAGCTGAGAGGAATTAATTGGCCTCTGATGTGGCAGTGGAGGCATTCTTTGTCTGATAGATATTTTTGATTTCTCGTTAAACATGGTTAATTTGATCTGATTCTGAGTGTTAGGCTTAATCAGGCCTAAATCCTGTCTTATGTTCTTGAAATATGTTTAATTTAGTGGATTAGGCTTTTGATTGTCAGTCTTAGCCATAATCCACCCAATTTGTGATTCAACCTTCAATTCTTCATCTCTGGTTTGATTTGATCTTCAACACTGATTCTCTCAGTTTATTTTAATTTTCACTGTGTCTTGTTGATGTGCAGGTGCGCAGAGGGTTCTTATGGCATTAGTGCTCATGATGCACTAATGAAATGTGGTATGAAACCTTATAGATGGATACTCTTTTATGAATGAAAGCCTGGAGGATCGTCATCCTCTACTTTTATTTTTCCTTTAAAATAATTAGAAATCATTTAAAACCTACATAAAACCAAGAAACAATTAAGAAATATTACGTATTTGGTAAAACTACTTTAGAGGCTCGGGTTTGGGTAGTGACCATTGGATGAAGGCATCCAATGGTGGAGATTGTTCGCGGAGGGTCAAAAAAGGAAAGCAGTGGAGTGAACAGTGGAGAGATTAAGTTAGCGCCGTTGATCTTGCAGAGATCAACGGTCGGGAGAAAACGTAATAATATAATGCAAAGGGGTCACATATGTTATGAAAATGGCAGAAAATGCAAAGAAATGGGGTTAAAACCTTAATCAGCAATGAAAAAGGCATGGAGGAAAATTGGGGTTTCACGGATGCTCCTGAACCGTTAGATCAGATATGCCTCAGAGATCAACAGTTGTGGTTGATCGTGAAATTGCTTGGTGAATGGCGGAGGGCGATAGAACAACGCGTAATCAAATTGGGACCGTTGATCTGCAGAGATCAACGGTGGAGGTTGCACGTGATGAAACATAATGGAAACAAGGGAAAGCGGTTTCGGGTGGAGAAACCGACAGTATCGCGCAGAAAAATGAGAGAAAGGCGGTATCACCTTTTTAAATGCGATATGCATCTTAGCCCGACACATGGCATTTGAAAACCGCCCATAACGCATGATTTTTGAGAATTAACTTTCGGTCATAAATGCACGCGAAAATGCGCATCAACCATCGGATCAGGGGCCTGAGATCTAACGGTCGTGGAAATAGCACGATATTGATAAGATGCACAGGCGGAAGCAGGTAGGGTGGTTTTATTATGGACCATCCAATCAGGGAATCGACGGCTGAGATTGAATCTGGGGGTTGAAAGAAAAAAATATGAAGCGGAGAATGGGTCAATATGGGTCGTTGATTTGTAGAGATCAACGACTGAGATTTGGCCATAGAACATTATAAAGCGGGCTGTATGATTTTAACAAAGGTTGTGGGGTACAATCTGGACTGTCGGATCTCGACACGTGGATGACCCAGATGCAATCAGAGGTCTACGATCGACGGGGGAAAAACAGAATGGGCGCCGATGCGATTGATTGTGGGTCGTCGATCTGACATCAGATCAACGGTGGAGGATGAATCGGAGGGGTTCTCAGTGGGGGGAAGGGGCTTTGGGAAGGAGCGATAAGGGCCATCAGATCTGGATCTGGCAGGTAGATCCAATGGCTGATAATTCATCGAAAGACCGCCCTTCGGAGGGGGTAATAAACAAATCAAATAGAAACTCCGATGCGATTAGCGCTCTTGGATTTAGCGCTTGGTTCTGGGCGCGAGTTATATGGAGGGGAAAAATTTGAAGGGTTTAACACAAGGGGCTAATCACATCGGAACAAAAAGGGGGAAGGCTTTTCAAATGCGCCCGATGAAAAAACTCCGATGCGATGCAATATTGCACCGATCGTTGATCGGTCTCAGATCAACGGTTAAGAATGGTTTAGATCATGAATCGGCGGGTTTTAATATAAACATAGGAAAAGTGGTTTTTTATGAAATAGAAAGGGAAAAATGTATTGGGAAGGGTTTATACAATTTTTTAAGCGCCCGATAAAAAACTCAAGGTTATGCAAATAAAGCAAAGGATCGAGGCTTATATAAAAAGGGCCAATCGCATCGGAGGTTTCATAAAAGCCAAAATACTTGCGCTCTCTGATTGTTCCGATGCGATAAGCACTCCAGACCATTAGCACTTGGTTCCAGGGCATGGGTTTATGGTGGGGAAGTGGTTTAGGTTTTATCCCAAAGGGGCTTAGGCCCATAGTAAAAAAGACTATTTTTTATGAATTTTTCAAGGATTTTTGATGGATTTGGGGGTTTCGGTAAGGTTTAAAAATGAGTTTTAAAACTTATAAAAGGGGTTTTATGAAGGAAGGAAGGAAGGGAATACATGAAAAATAGAGGGAGTGTATGGGGAAAAAGAGAACAAAATGAAGGTTAATGATGAAGGGAAAAAGGAGTAACAAAGGATTTCTGAGAATTAATTTTTGGGCATGAATTCACGCGAAAATGCGTGTCAACCGTCAGATCAGGGGCCTGAGATCTGACGGTCATGGAAAAAGTGCGATATTGATAAGATGCACGGGTGGAAGCAGGTAGGGTGGTTTTATTATGGACCGTCCGATCAAGGAATCGACGGCTGAGATTGAATCTTGGGGCTAAATGAAAAAAATATGAAGCGGAGAATGGGTCAATATGGGCCGTTGATCTGTAGAGATGAATGGCTGAGATTTGGCCGTAGAAAATTATAAAGTAGGGCGTATGATTTTAACAAAGGTTGCGGGGCACAATCTAGACCGTCGGATCTCGACATGTGGACGGCCTAGATGCAATCAGAGTTCTACGATCGCCAGGGGCAAAACAGAATGGGTGCCGATGCGATTGATTATGGGTTGTCGATCTGAGATCAGATCGACGATGGAGGATGAATCAGAGGGGTTCTTAGCAGGGGAAAGGGTCTTTGGGAAGGAGCGATAAGGGCCATCAGATCTGGATCTGGCAGGTAGATCCAACGGCTGATAATTCATCAGAAGACTGCCCATCGGAGGGTGTAATAAACGCATCAAATAGAAACTCCAATGTGATTAGTGCTCTTGGACATAGCGCTTGGTTTTGGGCACGGGTTATATGGAGGGGAAAACTTTGAAGGGTTTAGCACACGGGGCTAATCGCATCGGAACAAAAAGGGGGAAGGCTTTTCAAATGCACCCGATGAAAAAACTACGATTCGATGCGATATTGCGCCGATCATTGATTGGTATCAGATCAACAGTTAAGAATGGTTTAGATCATGAACCGGCGGGTTTTAATATAAACATAGGAAAAGTGGGTTTTTATGAAATACAAAAGGAAAAATGTATCAGGAAGGGTTTATACAATTTTTTAAGCACCCGATAAAAAGCTCAAGGTTATGCGAATAAAGCAAAGGATCAGGGCTTATATAAAAAGGGCCAATCGCATCGGAGGTTTCATAAAAGCAAAAAGACTTGCGCTCTCCGATTGTTCTGATGCAATAAGCACTCGGGACCATTAGCACTTGGTTCCAGGGCATGGGTTTATGGTGGGGAAGTGGTTTAGGGTTTAGCCCAAAGGGGCTTAGGCCCATAGTAAAAAAGACTATTTTTTATGAATATTTCAAGGATTTTTGATGGATTTGGGGGTTTCAGTAAGGTTTAAAAATGACTTTAAACCTTATAAAAGGGGTTTTATGAAGGAAGGAAGGAAGGGAATACATGAAAAATAGACGGAGTGTATGGGGAAAAAGAGAACAAAATGAAGGTTAATGATGAAGGGAAAAAGGAGTAAAATGATGGAAAAATGGGGATTTTGGCAGCAGTCTTTTCTTCATGAAAACTGCAGAATTTCTGAGTTTAAAATGGAAACAGCAGTGAAGATTAAACAAATGGCATGATGTCTTCACAAGACTTAAAGACTTAACAATTTTTGCAATAAAACTTGTTTCTTGAAGACTTCAAAAATGATCTAGCCACCATTTGATATGACAAATTTTATAGGTGGCTAACAGTGGCTCCACATGGGGATGGTGCATTCTTGAAGGCATCAAGAACTTCAGACTTGTATTCTCTGGGTTTCTGATCAGTGCCTCATCTATTGGGCTACAACTTTCTTCACTTGAATGATCTTCTTCTGTTTTGAAAATGTTAGCAGCCATGGAAATCAATGAACTTCATCAACACAAGCTTTCTACCTACCCAATCCTACTGATCTAACATTTTTTCTTCTTTCAGAGTGCACTTGGATTGGCAGACTCCTTTACAACATTTTATTCTTTTTGAAAGCAACAAACTAATCTAAATCTACTTCTTATTTCTCCATGAACTCAGATTAAACAGTTGAGTTCATAAAATTCTCTACCTAATCTACTATCTGTTAGGATTAAACAGTCTAACAGATTTTTATTCTCTAACTTCTAAAATAGAAATTTAAAAGCATACAAGTCAAGATTGAACAATCTAACTTGGTGTTGATCTATGGCATAAAAAAAAAGCTGCACATAGATATTATTTTGCAGAAAATCAAATCAAAATGGAAGGCTTAAGATTTGAAAGTTTTTAAGAATGGCCTTCTCTTTTCTTCAGCTCTGTTTTTTATTTCCGCTTGAGCTGTCTTTTCCTTGTTCTTTGGTTAAGATTTTGAGTTTATTAGAAATAGTCTACTTCTATCTTTGACTCACGGTTTTAAACAGATCAGAGTCATTCTTTCTTTTGAAACTAAGGTTCAGATTTTGAGCTTGTTTGAACCTTTAATTTCTATCCTAATCTTCCTAACTGACAAGCCAAGATTAAGTTGTTTGGAAAATCGTATTCACTAACCTATCAACAATAAATTTAAAACTAATTAGTCATGATTAGGCTGTATGACTAATTAGAAGTGTGTTTTTCAGGAGTGGCATTTGAGCTTGCACACTTTCAGATTTTATCTCTTTTTTGGTATGGGGCTGTACCTTTCTTGTTTTTACAATCTGCCCTCTTTTCTTTCTTTTACTGTTTTTGTATTTTTTTATTTTTCTTCGGAGACAAAAATCAACAACTATCTAATTTCTCAAAACTGAGCTTTATTGACATTCCTATCTAACCTAATCTATCTTGGAATATTTACATTCTCATATGATACAAAAGTGCCAATGTAGCCAATTGAGTAGTGTTAAAAAGAAGAAGAAACTCTGGCTGCTTGTCAGGGGTATCCATAATACATTTTGAAGATTAATCTTCAAAACCAGGACTATCATAGAAGGTGGCATATTTTCATGTCTTTGGCTCTTACAAAGGATCCATGCTTGATAATTTGAGCCAGTTGGGACTTCCACACAGTCTTCCAAAGGATCAATAAAGAAAAGATGAAGATTCTTTTCTTTTTTGCCCTCCATATCTGGTAGATTGTCTGCTTCCAAGACTTCAACTTTGAGGACTAACTCTTTAGAATGTTGTTTGGAAGCATGATCATTCTTGACCTGCAAAACAACAAGCACTAAAATTTTTTCTTTCTCTAAATCTAAGCTTGTTTCGGATATAAATTCAGGTTCTTTGAATGGCACATTGATATCAGTGATGGGAGAAGTTTCTTCTTGAGAATTTGGTATATCCTCAATAGGATAATCTCCTTTTTTTTTCTCCTTCATCTTCCTCATCATCTGAACTGGAGGATTCGTCATATTTGGCAGTTTCATCCTCTTGTAGCCCTAGTATGGTTGAATTCAGTGGACCAGACTCTGTGAAGAGGTTATTATATTCTTGAGCGAGGGTGTCTTCAAAGGTTTTCTCTTTTTCAATAGAAGGCTCCTTGGTTTCGACTTGCTCAAAAATTTCTTCATTTCTCTTCTCTTCACCCCTTGAGTTAAAAGGTTGTTGATTCCCAATTATGTGAAAGCTATTTGTGATGGATTGAAATGGGTGATTGTTGCTTTCAAGCTGACGAAGGTGAAACTCATAACACCAATCAAACGTTGGTTGCCCTGCGTGATTAGTTTCTGCCTGAAACTCATCATCATCATCAGACTGATTAAAATTTCGAAAATTATCAGAATAAACAATTTCATCAATCAAACATATTGGGTTATCAGTTTTCTCTTTTTTTAGTCGATCTACAAGTTTATTTTTTGTATCAAGACAACAAGATGGAGTAGGTAGATGAGCAGAAGCGTTTGGTTAAGATGAAGGTTTAAAGGCTGGCATTATGTTCAATACTAGATCAATCTCTTCCTCTGTCAAGAGAGAAGGATTTTTCTTTTTACTTGGAACAGAGGTACAACCATCCTCTTTCTCTTGTGTTGGCTGATTTTGAGGCCTGATGTCTTCTTGAGCCTCTTCTAGGGGAAATTCACTTGTGCTTGCAGGGAACCTTTGAGGATTTTCTGTTGTTTCCTGATTTTCTTGCATAAAAACCTCCTCATGTTTATTATGATATTCAGTTTGCGTATAAGGTTCACGAGTTGTTTTTCCTACATTTTCACGATGCCACTCTTCATGTGTAATCTGATATGGGTTGTAAACTTCAGGGGAAGTCTCTATATGAACCTGTTCTCCTCCTACATCGTATTTTGAAAGAAGCTAATTGTTTCATCAAAGCACTGCTCACTATATGATTTTGCATTTTGGTCATGAAGTTCTCTTATCAGCATACTACAAAACATGGGAAGGCAATCAGAAATTTCTTGATAATATTGCTTATTTCTTTCTTCGTAAGTTTGCTCATCATCTTCTACCAGGTATTGGCGATAATACATATCTTGGTCACTATCTTGATCCTGCAGTGATTGGGCATGTGTTTGACCAGGTTAAGGAATAGGTTGCTCTAGGTCATCAATATTCATATTGGCCATCAACCTATCCATTCTCTTTCCAAGCATGTTCATCATATTTTCCATCATGATTAGAATTTTTTCTTGATTTTTTTCTTTATAATCTTGTTCATCATACATGTCTTGTTGGGGTAGAGCTTGCGTTTGCTGAGGGAAAGTTATATGTTTCTCTGGATCACAAACATTTAGATTAGACATAAACCTATCCACCCTTCTTCCAAGCATGTACATCAATTTTTCCATCATGACCATATGTTTGTCTTGTGGGTCTATATCTAAATCCATGTTTGTAAATTAGAAAAAGAGGTCACTATGTTTGTTCAATCAGTTCAAGGTATTCTACCAGTGGATTCATTTGGTCTTTTGGGAGTTTTAGAGTGTGGAGTCGCCAGGTGGAAGTTTTTTAGCTCCTAAGGAGGTAAAATGTTTTATGGTTTCACCACCATGTACCAATATAAAATGTTTTTGGGTTTTTTGAGTTTTTATGGTTGTTTGGAAGACTAATGACTCTATAAAAGCTTGCTAATAAATTAGAACTCGGGGGAATCCTCAAATGGAGTTTCGCTGAAATGTTAGTTGCTTCTCGGTGGCTCAAATTGATAAATATACCAAATGTTTTTGAAACAAAGGGATTAATGACATCCTATGATTACCGTAAGATGAAAAATCACTCAAAAGTCCCCAACAGGAGTCACTCGTAAATGTTATCTCCCTCTAATTTGCAAGATTGGTAACATAAACTCGCAGAGACAACACTTGAACCACTTGGGATTCGTGATCTAGCTCCTTCTCAACTGGGAGAGGGGATCTCTCCACAAGTGCAAAGATTGATTTATCTTTTAAGGATTTTGGGTAATGATATTAGGCTAGTTATTAAGAGCAAGGGTTTTGTTTTGGAGGGTTTAGCATGATGTTTAGTTCAGTGGAAAGTCCTAAAATGGAAAGAGTTTCAAAGGTGCGAAGTTGAAAGCAATTAGAACAAGCTTTGGCTGATAAGATAGATATAACGCTGGTTTTTAGTCCATTAGGCTATGGAGTCATAAAAGGGCTTTAATTGTGCAACAATTTCAAGAGTGGTCCAAGGGGCAAGTCATCTATATCACAAGATCTTTGAGATTAAATGATGGAATGGAAACAATAAAAGTGTTGAAGGGGTGGAAACAAACACTAATTTCCAATAGGATTTAACAGTCTGTCCAAACAAGAAAAGCCTTTTAAGTAACTGTTTAAAACTGGCTGAAGGGCAGGGCTAACCATAGACCTCTTTGGACAAGTTTGTATTAAAGTTGGCTTAATAGATAAAAATTCCAGTAATCCACATAATTACTTTCAAAAAGGATGAAAATAGATAAGAGTAAACAAACTGCAAGTTAAGATCAGATAAGATACTTTTAAATCTAGCCTACTTTCGACATAGACTTAGGGAAACTTTCAGAACTACCTTTGTAGAAAGAAGCTAGAAAACAGGGCACACCATCACTTTTATAGTCCAACTTTACTAAGAAAATAATGAAAATAACATTCAAGAACAACATTTAAAGTAAACAGTGGGACGAGGGAACGCCAGCATTCCTAACTGCTTGAACAGTATTGAATCAATCTTAAATAAACAATTTGGAGGAAAACATTGAGATAAATCTTATCAGTCAGAGAAGGGTACTGTAAACAGTAAGTCCTAACTCTATACATGATGTTCTTTATTAGAGAATAATGGAAAAAATGGCATACATGAAAGGAAAAAATTGACACAGAAAGAGGCACTTCACCAGTGATATAGACCAGGAGCCCAAGAATCAGCTTGTATATTGATGTCAATCCAGTTACATTTTTCAAGTCCAATGTTTCAGTTCAACAATCATCTTCACTTCTCAGCCTAACTTATTTGATCACAAACGGAGCTTCAAGAGCCTTTGAAAACTATTTACATGTAGAAGTTTGAGCACAATTATATTTCAAAGTTCTGCAACCAACCCAAATCCAACCCTTTACAATGAGCTCCTCAAGAAGATTTTATAGAGAAATGAGGAGGTCGAATGATAGAAAAGATCTACAGGCTCAATTAATACGTTTTAATGCTTCTCGGCCTTTGAGGGGCTCAATGGAGAAGTTTACAGATATTTCCTCTGTATTAATTGGTTTATATTAAATTTTAAGCTTGCTGGGAAGCTTTTCTTGACTTTAAGGCTCTGTGTCATCTTTGTAATAACTCTGTTTGGCTTGGAATAAATGCTCGGTTGTATTGAGAAAAATATCCTCTGTTCTTGGTCATTACTCGGCCCTATGTTTGAATGTTGTGAGGCTACAGGTGGCTTTTAGTAGCTGAGAGGAATTAATTGGCCTCTGATGTGGCAGTGGAGGCATTCTTTGTCTGATAGATATTTTTGATTTCTCGTTAAACATGGTTAATTTGATCTGATTCTGAGTGTTAGGCTTAATCAGGCCTAAATCCTGTCTTATGTTCTTGAAATATGTTTAATTTAGTGGATTAGGCTTTTGATTGTCAGTCTTAGCCATAATCCACCCAATTTGTGATTCAACCTTCAATTCTTCATCTCTGGTTTGATTTGATCTTCAACACTGATTCTCTCAGTTTATTTTAATTTTCACTGTGTCTTGTTGATGTGCAGGTGCGCAGAGGGTTCTTATGGCATTAGTGCTCATGATGCACTAATGAAATGTGGTATGAAACCTTATAGATGGATACTCTTTTATGAATGAAAGCCTGGAGGATCGTCATCCTCTACTTTTATTTTTCCTTTAAAATAATTAGAAATCATTTAAAACCTACATAAAACCAAGAAATAATTAAGAAATCTTACGTATTTGGTAAAAATACTTTAGAGGCTCGGGTTTGGATAGTGACCATTGGATGAAGGCATCCAATGGTGGAGATTGTTCGCGGAGGGTCAAAAAAGGAAAGCGGTGGAGTGAACGGTAGAGAGATTAAGTTAGCGTCGTTGATCTTGCAGAGATCAACGGTCGGGAGAAAACGTAATAATATAATGCAAATGGGTCACATATGTTATGCAAATGGCAGAAAATGCAAAGAAATGGGGTTAAAACCTTAATCAGCAATGAAAAAGGCATGGAGGAAAATTGGGGTTTCACGGATGCTCCTGAACCGTTAGATCAGATATGCCTCAGAGATCAACAGTTGTGGTTGATCGTGAAATTGCTTGGTGAATGGCGGAGGGCGATAGAACAACGCGTAATCAAATTGGGACCGTTGATCTGCAGAGATCAACGGTGGAGGTTGCACGTGATGAAACATAATGGAAACAAGGGAAAGCGGTTTCGGGTGGAGAAACCGACAGTATCGCGCAGAAAAATGAGAGAAAGGCGGTATCACCTTTTTAAATGCGATATGCATCTTAGCCCGACACATGGCATTTGAAAACCGCCCATAACGCATGATTTTTGAGAATTAACTTTCGGTCATAAATGCACGCGAAAATGCGCATCAACCATCGGATCAGGGGCCTGAGATCTAACGGTCGTGGAAATAGCACGATATTGATAAGATGCACAGGCGGAAGCAGGTAGGGTGGTTTTATTATGGACCATCCAATCAGGGAATCGACGGCTGAGATTGAATCTGGGGGCTGAAAGAAAAAAATATGAAGCGGAGAATGGGTCAATATGGGTCGTTGATCTGTAGAGATCAATGACTGAGATTTGGCCATAGAACATTATAAAGTGGGCTGTATGATTTTAAAAAAGGTTGTGGGGTACAATCTGGACTGTCGGATCTCGACACGTGGATGACCCAGATGCAATCAGAGGTCTACGATCGACGGGGGAAAAACAGAATGGGCGCCGATGCGATTGATTGTGGGTCGTCGATCTGACATCAGATCAACGGTGGAGGATGAATCGGAGGGGTTCTCAGTGGGGGGAAGGGGCTTTGGGAAGGAGCGATAAGGGCCATCAGATCTGGATCTGGCAGGTAGATCCAATGGCTGATAATTCATCGAAAGACCGCCCTTCGGAGGGGGTAATAAACAAATCAAATAGAAACTCCGATGCGATTAGCGCTCTTGGATTTAGCGCTTGGTTCTGGGCGCGAGTTATATGGAGGGGAAAAATTTGAAGGGTTTAACACAAGGGGCTAATCACATCGGAACAAAAAGGGGGAAGGCTTTTCAAATGCGCCCGATGAAAAAACTCCGATGCGATGCAATATTGCACCGATCGTTGATCGGTCTCAGATCAACGGTTAAGAATGGTTTAGATCATGAATCGGCGGGTTTTAATATAAACATAGGAAAAGTGGTTTTTTATGAAATAGAAAGGGAAAAATGTATTGGGAAGGGTTTATACAATTTTTTAAGCGCCCGATAAAAAACTCAAGGTTATGCAAATAAAGCAAAGGATCGGGGCTTATATAAAAAGGGCCAATCGCATCGGAGGTTTCATAAAAGCCAAAATACTTGCGCTCTCTGATTTTTCCGATGCGATAAGCACTCCAGACCATTAGCACTTGGTTCCAGGGCATGGGTTTATGGTGGGGAAGTGGTTTATGTTTTATCCCAAAGGGGCTTAGGCCCATAGTAAAAAAGACTATTTTTTATGAATTTTTCAAGGATTTTTGATGGATTTGGGGGTTTCGGTAAGGTTTAAAAATGAGTTTTAAAACTTATAAAAGGGGTTTTATGAAGGAAGGAAGGAAGGGAATACATGAAAAATAGAGGGAGTGTATGGGGAAAAAGAGAACAAAATGAAGGTTAATGATGAAGGGAAAAAGGAGTAAAATGATGGAAAAATGGGAATTTTGGCAGCAATCTTTTCTTCATGAAAACAACAGAATTTTTGAGTTTAAAAGGGAAACAACAGTGAAGATTAAACAAAGGGCATGATGTCTTCACAAGACTTCAAGAATTAACAATTTTTGCAATAAAACTTGTTTCTTGAAGACTTCAAAAGTTATCTAGCCACCATTTGATATGACAAATTTTATAGGTGGCTAACAGATGCCACCATATCCTCACCTGCATCAACAAAACCTAGACACAATGCATTCTCTGTGTACAACCGCTTCATGGAGTTAGATTAAATATCTGCCAAGTAGTGTTTCCCTACAAAATGAGGTCTATCATTCGTACATTGGGCCTGAGATCGGTGCTCCCCACAAAATGGGGTTTCTCCGTACCAGTTGCGTCGAAACACACACTAGTACATTTGGGGGAAATTCCGACACTTTAGTTCCAACACTTTTCACCAAATGTGGGAAATTTCCCCAAATTTTATCAATTTTTCAAATCCCGCCCCAAACTGTCGCTATACCGATGTTTGGAAACAAGTATCGGTACTGCGACACAAAGAGGTAAGTGTTGATCTTGCGACATTTGTATAAAAGAATCGTAATTGCGACGAATTGTAGAAATATGTCGATATTGTGACACTTAGACAAACTGTCACTATTGCGACGTTGAGAGGAAAGCATCACTATTGCGACGACTTGGGGCCAACTGTCGTTATTGCAATGTTACAGAGCCAAAGTGTCGCTATTGCGACGACTAGAGGAAAGCGTCGCTATTGCGACGGTTTCAGGAAAAGTGTCACTATTGCGACGTTACAGAGACAAAGTGTTTAGGAGGCAAGTGTTGTTAGTGTTTAGGAACAATATTAGTGTTAGAAAATTATATATTATGGAGCAATGCAACACATAAAATATGCGGAAAATAAAAGCACACAAAACACATAAAACTAGAGAGACACATATATACGTGGTTCACCCAGTTTGGGCTACGTCCACCCCAAACAGCCAGTCCTTCCTTTCTATTATCTAGCAAAAAATGAAGAGACAAAACCTACATCAGATCCACTATAATATCCTTTGTTCTCTCTCACAGTCTCCCTCTCTGTTTCTCACTCTGAGAATACACATAAGATACACAGCCACAATACAATACCCTCATAAAAGCGAGGGGTTGCCTTCTAGAGAAAAAAACCCTAATCTAAACATAACTTCTACCGTCAGATCATCTGCCTATGAACGGCCCAGATTGACTAGAAATTACTATACTTTTACAAGGCAATTTTACATCCCCCCCTGGACCCCCCACGGCAGCGATTAATTACAAGTGTTGCCGCCCCCCCCTGAACCCCCCACGGCAGCGATTAATTACGGGCGGCGTTGCCGCCCCTTTTAAGGTACAGGGGTCCAATGCTGTGATACAAACTAAACAAGATAATCAGGCTCCACACCCAACACTTAGGGTTTAGGGTTTGGGAGTTATATTTTAGGATTTAGGAACAATGTGACGGGTCATGTGATCAGTTTTATGGTTTAGGAACAATTTTTTGGGTCGTGTGATTGGGTCGTGTGAACAATGTTTAGGAACAATGTGTCGGCACATTTGGGCAGCCCATTTTCCATTTGCTCCCTTGTGGCATTGTTCGGTTGGGCGCGTCGTGTTGCTCTGTGTGAGGTCGCCCGACCAGGCGCGTTCAGTTTGGGCCATTTCATTCGAGGGCGCCCGTATCAGTTTTGCTAAGTTGTGACCGCACGGGTGCCTTGTGCACGTTCAGGCGGCCCGTTTGTTATTTTCTCCCTTGTGGCATATTCGTTTGGTCAGGTGGCGCGTCGTGTTGCGCCGTGTGAGGTCACCCGACCGAGCGCGTTCGAGTCGGGCCATTTCGTTCAAGGGTGCCCGTATCATTTTTTCTCAGTTTTGACCGCCTGGGTGCCTTATGCAGGTTTGGGTGGCCCATTTTCCATTTGGTCCGTTGTGGCATCGTTCGTTCGGGCGCGCCATGTCGCGCCGTGTGAGGTCGCCCGACAGGGCGCATTCGGTTCGAGCCATTTTGTTCGAGGGTGCCCGTATCAATTTGCTAAGTTGTGACCACCCGGGTGCCTTGTGCACATTTGGGTAGCCCGTTTGTTGTTTGCTCCCTTGTGGCATATTCATTCGGTCAGGCGCGTCGTGTCGCGCCGTGTGAGGTCGCTCGACCAGGCGCGTTCGGGTCGGGTCGTTTCGTTCGAGGGCACTCGTATCAGTTTTGCTAAGTTGTGACAGCCTGAGTGCCTTGTGCACATTCGGGCGGCCCGTTTTCCATTTTCTCCCTTGCGACATCGTTCTGTTGGGCACGCGATGTCACACCGCACAAGTTCACTCAACCGAGCGCATTCGGTTTGGGCCATTTTGTTCAAGGGTGCCCGTATCAGTTTTCCTAAGTTGTGACTGCCCGGGTACCTTGTGCATGTTTGGGCAGCCCATTTTCTGTTTTCTCCCTTATGGCATATTCGTTTGGTCGGGCGCATTGTGTCGCGCTGTGCGAGGTCGTCCAAACGGACGCGTTTGGTTCAGGCCATTTTGTTCGAGGGCGCCCGTATCAGTTTTGCTAAGTTGTGACCGCCTAAGTGCCTTGTGCATGTTCGGGTTGCCCATTTGCTATTTTCTCCCTTGTGGAATATTCATTCGGTCAGGCGTGTCGTGTCACATCGTGTGAGGTCGCCCGACCAGGCGCATTCGGGTCGGGCCGTTTCGTTCGAGGGTGCCAGTATCAGTTTTTCTAAGTTGTGACCGATCGGGTGGCTTGTGCAATACATTCGAGCAACCCGTTTTCCATTTTCTCCCTTGTTGCATCATTCAGTCAGGCGCGCAGTGTTGCACCATGTGAGGTTGCACGACCGGACGCGTTCAGTTCAGGCCGTTTCGTTTGAGGGCACCCGTATCAGTATCGGGCGCGTCGTGTCGCGCCGTGCGAGGTCACTCGACTTGGGCGCATTCGAGTTAGGTCGTTTTGTTCAAGGGTGCCCGTATTAGTTTTGCTAAGTTGTGACCACCCGAGTACCTTGTGCACGTTCCGGTGGCCTATTTTTCATTTTCTCCCTTATGGCATCGTTCGGTCGGGTGCGCTGTGTCGCGCCATGTGAAGTCACCCAACGGGGCGCATTCGGGTCGGGCTGTTTTGTTCGAGGGCACCCGTGTCAATTTTGCTAATTTGTGACCGCCCGGGTGCCTTGTGCACATTTAGGTGGCCCGTTTACAGTTTGCTCCCTTATGGCATCGTTCGGTTGGGCACGCCGTGTCATGCTGTGTGAGGTCGCCCGACCAAGCGCATTTGGTTCGAGTCGTTTTTTTTTAGGGCGCCTGTATCAGTTTTGCTAATTTGTGACCGCCTGGGTGCCTTGTGCATGTTCGGATGGCCTGTTTGCTGTTTGCTCCCTTATGGCATATTCCTTCAGTCAGACGCGTCGTGTTGCGCCATGTGAGGTCGCCCGACTAGGCGCGTTCGGGTCGGGCTATTTCGTTCGAGAGTGCCTGTATCAGTTTTGCTAAGTTGTGACCGCCCGGGTGCCTTGTACAGGTTTGGGTGGCCCATTTTCCATTATTCTCCCTTGTGGCATCATTCCTTCGGGTGTGCCGTGTCGCACCGTGCAAGCTCGCTTGACTGGGCACATTCAGTTCGGGTCGTTTTGTTCGAGGGCGCCCGTATCATTGTTTCTAAGTTGTGACCACCCGGGTGCCTTGTGCATGTTCGAGCGGCCCGTTTTTTGTTTGCTCCCTTGTGGCATATTCGTTCTGTTAGGCGCGTCATGTCGTGTCGTGTGACGTCACCCGACCGAGCGCGTTCAGGTCGGGTTGTTTCGTTCGAGAGCGCCCGTATCAGTTTTGCTAAGTTGTGATAGCCCGGGTTCCTTGTGCACGTTCAGGTGGCTCGTTTTTCATTTGCTCCCTTGTGTCATCGTTCGGTTGGGCGCGCGGTGTCACGCCGTGTGAGGTCGCCCGACCAAGCGCATTCGGTTCGGGTCATTTTGTTCGAGGGTGCCCGTATCAGTCTTGCTAAGTTGTGACTGCCCGAGTGCCTTGTGCATGTTCGAGCAACCCATTTGTTGTTTGCTTCCTTGTGGAATATTCGTTCGGTCGGGTGCGCCGTGTCGCGCTGTGTGAGGTAGCCTGACCGGGCGCGTTCGGGTCGGGCCGTTTCGTTCAAGGGCGCCCATATCAGTCTTGCCAAGTTGTGACCGCTCAGGTACCTTGTGTAGTACCTTCGGGCAGCCTATTTTCTATTTTCTCCCTTGTGGCATCGTTCGATCGAGCGCGCGGTGTCGCGTTGTGTGAGGTCGCTCGACCAGGCGGGTTCGGTTTGGGCCGTTTCGTTCAAGGGCACCCGTATTAGTTTTTTTAGGTTGAGACTGCTAGGGTGCCTTGTGCATGTTCGGGCGACCCATTTGCTGTTTTCTCCCTTGTGGCATCATTCGGTCGGGTGCGTTGTGTCGCGCTGTGAGAGGTCACCCGATCGGGCATGTTCGAGTCGGGCCATTTTTTTCGAGGGCACCCATATCAATTTTGCTAAGTTGTGATCGCCTGGGTGCCTTGTGCATGTTCGAGCGGCCCGTTTTTTGTTTTCTCCCTTGTGGCATCGTTCAGTCGGGCACGCCGTGTCGCGCCATGTGAGGTCGCCTAACCGGGCGCGTTCGGGTCGAGCCATTTCATTCGAGGGCACCCATGTCAGTTTCGCTAAGTTGTGACCGTCCAAGTTCCTTGTGCACGTTCAGGTGGCCTATTTTCCATTTGCTCCCTTGTGGCATCATTCGGTCAGGGGTGCGATGTCGTGCCATGCGAGGTGGCCCGACCAGGCGCATTCAGTTCGGCCCGTTTTATTCGAGGGTGCCCGTATCAGTTTTGCTAAGTTATGACCGCCCGAGTGCCTTATGCATGTTAGGTCGGCCCGTTTCCTGTTTGCTCCATTGTGGCATATTCGTTCGATCAGGCGCATCGTGTCGCGCCCTGTGAGGTCGCCCAAATAGGCATGTTCGGGTCAGGCCGTTTCGTTCGATGGCGCCCGTATCAGTTTTGCTAAGTTGTGACAGCCTAGGTGCCTTATGCACATTCAGGCGGCCCATTTTCCATTTTCTCCCTTGTGGCATTGTTCGGTCAGGCGCGCGGTGTCACGCCATGCGAGGTCGCCCGACTAGGCACGTTCGGTTCGGGCCGTTTTGTTCGAGGGCGCCCGTATCAGTTTTTCTAAGTTGTGACCGCCTGGGTGCCTTGTGCACATTCGAGTGGCCCATTTTCTATCTGCTCCCTTGTGGCATATTCGTTCGGTCAGGTGCGTCGTGTCGCACCGTGTGAGGTCACCCAACTGGGCGCATTCAGGTTGGGTCGTTTCGTTCGAGGGTGCCCGTATCAGTTTTGCTAAGTTGTGACAGCCCGGGCGCCTTATGCAGATTCAGGAAGCCTGTTTTCTTTTTTCCCCCTTGTGGCATCGTTCGGTTGGGTGCGCGATGTCTCACCGTGCGAGGTCGCCCGACCGGGTGCGTTCAGTTCGGGTCTTTTTTTTCAAGGCCGCCTGTATCAGTTTTGCTAAGTTATGACTACCTAGGTGCCTTGTGCATGTTCAAGTGGCTCGTTTTCTGTTTGCTCCCTTGTGGCATCGTTCAGTCGAGCGCGCCGTGTCGCGCCATGTGAGGTTGCCTGACCGGGCGCGTTCAAGTCGGGTCATCTTGTTCAAGGGTGCCCGTATCAGTTTTGCTATGTTGTGACTGCCCGGGTGCCTTGTCCACATTCGGGTAGCCCGTTTTCGGTTTTCTCCCTTGTGGCATCGTTCGGTCGGGTGCATCGTGTCGTGCCATGCGAGGTCACTCGACTGGGCGTGTTCAGTTCGGGCCGTTTTGTTCGAGGGCGCCCTTATCAGTTTTTCTAAGTTGTGACGCCGTGGTGCCTTGTGCACATTCGGGTGGCCCATTTGCTATTTGATCCCTTGTGGCATATTCGTTCGGTCAGGTGCGTCGTGTCGCGCCGTGTGAGGTCACCCGACTGGGTGCGTTCGAGTCGCGTTGTTTCATTCGAGGATGCCTGCATCAGTTTTGCTAATTTGTGATAGCCTGGGTGCCTTGTGCACATTCAAGCGGCCCATTTTTCGTTTGCTCCCAAGTGGCATCGTTCAGTTGGGCGCGCTGTGTCGCGTCATGCGAGGTCGCCCGACCAAGCGCATTCAGTTCGAGCCGTTTCATTCGAGGGCGCCCGTATTAGTTTTGCTAAGTTGTGACCACTTAGGTGTTTTGTGCATGTTTGGGCGGCCTATTTTCTATTTGTTCCCTTGTGGCATAATCGTTCGGTCAGGCGCGTCGTGTCGCACCGTGTGAGGTCACCCGACTGGGCGCGTTTGGGTCGGGCCGTTTTGTTCGAGGGCGCCCGTATCAGTTTTGCTAAGTTGTGATAGCAGGAGTGCCTTATGCACATTTGGGTGGCATATTTTCTATTTGCTCCATTGTGGCATTGTTCGGTCGGCCGCGCGGTGTCGCGCCAGGAGAGGTCGCCTGACCGAGCGCGTTCGGTTCTAGCCATTTTGTTCGAGGGTGCCTGTATCAGTTTTGCTAAGTTGTGACCACCAAAGTGCCTTGTGCACGTTCGGACGACCCGTTTGCCATTTTCTCTCTTGTGGCATCGTTCGGTCGGGCACACCATGTTGTGCCATGTGAGGTCGCTCGACCAGGCTCGTTTGGGCCGAGTTGTTTCATTCGAGGGCGCCCATATCAGTTTTTCGAAGTTGTGACCGCCCGGGTTCCTTGTGCACGTTCAGGTGGCCCATTTTCCATTTTCGCCCTTGTGGCATCATTCGGTCGGGCACGCCGTGTCATGTCGTGCGAGGTCGCCCGACCAGGCGCGTTCAGTTCAGGCTGTTTCGTTCAAGGGTGCCCATATCAGTTTCGCTAAGTTGTGACCACCCGGGTGCCTTATGCATGTTCAGGCAGCCCGTTTTCTATTTGGTCCCTTGTGGCATATTCGTTTGGTTAGGCACGTCGTGTCGCGCTGTCTCAGATCGCCCGACCGAGCGCGTTTGGGTCAGGCCGTTTCGTTCGAGGGCACCCGTATTAGTTTTTCTAAGTTGTGACAGCCCGGGTGCCTTGTGCATGTTCGGGTGGCCCGTTTTCCATTTGCTCCCTTGTGGCATCATTCAGTTGGGTGTGCGGTCTCGCGCCGTGCAAGGTCGCCCGACCGAGCAGGTTCGGTTGGGCCGTTTCGTTCGAGGGCACCCGTATCATTTTTTCTAAGTTGTGACTGCTAGGTGCCTTGTACATGTTCGGGCAGCCCATTTTCTGTTCGCTCCCTTGTGGCATATTTGTTCGGTCAGGCACGTTATGTCGCGCCTTCTGAGGTCGCCTGACTGGGTGCATTCGGGTCGGGCCGTTTTGTTCGAGGGCATCCGTATCAGTTTTGTTAAGTTGTGACAGCTTGGGTGGCTTGTGCACATTCGGGTAGCTTGTTTTCCGTTTTCTCCCTTGTGGCATCGTTCGGTTGGGTGAGTGGTGTCGCACCGTGCGAGGCTGCTCGACCGAGTGTGTTCGGTTCAGGCTATTTTTTTCAAGGGTGCCTGTATCAGTTTTTCTAAGTTGTGACCACTCGGGTGCCTTGTGCATGTTCGAGCGGCCCGTTTTCTGTTTGCTCCCTTGTGGCATATTCGTTCGGTCAGACGCGTCGTTTCGCACCGTGTGAGGTAGCCCGACTAGGCACGTTCAGGTTGGGATGTTTCGTTCAAGGGCGCCCGTATCAGTTTTGCTAAGTTGTGACCGCCCGGGTGCCCTGTCCACGTTTGGGTGGCCCGTTTGATGTTTTCTCCTTTGTGGCATCATTCGGTCGGGCGTATCGTGTCGCACCGTGCGAGGTCGCCCGACCGAGCGCGTTCGGGTCAGGTCGTTTCGTTCGAGGGCGCCCGTATCAGTTTTGCTAAGTTGTGACCGCCCGGGTGCCTTGTGCACATTTGGGCAGCCCATTTTCCATTTTCTCCCTTGTGGCATCATTCGGTCGGGTGCGCCATCTCGCGCCATGTGAGGTCCGCCGACTAGGCACGTTCGAGTCGGGTCGTTTTGTTCGAGGGTGCCCGTATCAGTTTTGCTAAGTTGTGACCGCCCGGGTACCTTGTGCACATTTGAGCAGCCCGTTTTCCATTTGCTCCCTTGTGGCATCGTTCGGTCAGGTGCGCCATGTCACGTCGTGTGAGGTCGCCCGACCGGGCACATTCAGTTCGGGCCATTTCGTTCGAGGGCGTCTGTATCAATTTTGCTAAGTTGTGACCGCCCGAGTGCCTTGTGTACGTTCGGGCGGCCCGTTTGTTGTTTTCTCCGTTGTGGCATATTCGTTCGGTCAGGCGTGTCATGTCACGCCATTTGAGGTCGCCCAACCGGGCGCGTTCGGGTCGGGTTGTTTCGTTCGAGGGCGCCCGTATCAGTTTTTCTAAGTTGTGATAGCCCGGGTGCCTTGTGCACGTTCGGGCGGCCCATTTTCCATTTTCTCGCTTATGGCATCGTTCGGTTGGGCGCGCGGTGTTGCACCATGCGAGGTCGCCCAACCAACTACGTTCGGTTCGGGCCATTTTGTTCGAGGGTTCCCGTATCAGTTTTGCTAAGTTGTGACCGCTTGGGTAGCTACTTTTCCTGGAAATAACTTTCCCACTGGCTAACTGTAACTGCTCCAAGATAAACACAAAAGGTCCAAAGTATCTTGTTTACAATATTATGGGATGCTATTGGATGAATTAAAAGTGCAAGTGTTGCACATGAAATCACCAAAAAGCTACAGAATCAAGAAATGTGTGTATATCATTTTACAACAAAATTTTAGTACACCCTCTTAGATTCAATATCCTCGACCCACAGGTAAAATACTTGCATAACCTCATCATACACTTTTTATGGTAACATAATACTTGCAAAGTGCTTCAATATCCTAAGATAACCATGAAAATGAGGGCTTGTTTGTACACATCATTCATTTACAAAAAATTTATGACGATTTGGATAGATTTAGCACAAGGCTGAAAGCCCATCTAGTCAATGACATGAATCTTAGTAGAAGATAGTACTCCCTTTGTTAACAGATCATGACAGCTAGTTAGATCTCTCCAGTAAACTTGATCAAGTAATAGAAACATTCCTGGGGTAACTAATTTCTGATTTGAGTCATCCATGAGTGGCACAAAAATAGAATGATTCATTCTGAAATGGGAATATATTTCATCTTTGCATCTGTCCATTCTAGTCCAAAGAAATGAATATAGTCTTCCTATTTGAGAAATGATTTCTTTGAACATGCATTCATATTTTCTCCACTGAGAATGGAGACTAAGGGCATCTTTAACAAGAACCTGTGTCCTAAATCAAATGTCTTCCACAAACGTTTTACGATAAACCCAAAAATATTCATGAATATTTAAAACACATGAAGGCTCTATATTATTTCCTTCCTTCCCATGCCAGGTCCTTTTAAACCTGCTAACTATATCACTTTTAATCATCTTGGCTTGTCTAATCGGTTGCTTGGTATGGATAAGGATAGTTGCTTAGTATGGATAGAGAAGGTCGCGAAGGAGTACAAGGACATATTCACCTCTCCTGCAGGGGTACCTCTACACTGTTAGGTCAATCACTTCATTGATCTGACCCCAAGCACATTCCTACCCAATGGGTCGATATATCAACGTTCTGTTATGGAGACTACCTTCAAGTCCAAGGAGGGCATTTTTTATGGTTGGTCATGCCTTTCAAGTTGAAAAATGCTCCCTCAACCTTCATGAGACTGATGGATGACATTTTGCAACCTTTCACCAGCTCATGATTCTTGGTGGTGTATTTGGATGACATCCTGATCTTCAAATAGAGTTACCCCTTAACCCTTTAACCCCTTAAACCCTTGATCTGATAGGGGCCAGTTACCTTGATAGTAACGGTGGTGTATTCATACTCCTTCTGAATAACCAATAAAGGGTCAAGGATATTTACCAATATGTTGTCAAGTTTTATCTTATCCATCTCTGGGGTAAGCTTCTTTTCGGCTAACTCCACTGCTTTTGATCTCAATTTTGCAAATTGCTTCCTTCTCTCATATGATGCCTGAGCCTTTGCCTTTCACTTCCCTTCTAATTCCATAATAGTGTCATAGTGATGCCAACCAACTTCTTTGGAAAGCCTTCCTAGCACACAATACTAGGTTATGAGGGTATCTCAATTTTGCCAATTGCTTCCTTCTCTCATATGATACCTGAGCCTTTGACTTTCTCTTCCCTTCTAATTCCGTAATAGTGTCATAGTGATGCCAGCCAACTTCTTTGGAAATCCTTCCTAGCACACAATACTAGGTTATGAGGGTATCATGTGTTTGTGGGTAATGCCATTATTACCATGTGTTTGTAGACTAATTAGTAAATTTTAATTAAATTTACTAATTCATAATTAATCAATTGATATCATTAATACATGATTAATCATAATTAATCAATTGATAGCATTAATACATGATTAAAGATCCCTAGCTTAGCCTATTTTTTTAAATTCCAACAAATTAGCCTAATAACATTACCCACGCGCCCTTTTTCCAAAAATTCTTACTAATCGATTTCATTACCCACGTGCCCTTTTTCCAAAAATTCTTACCGAATCGATTTCATTATCTTTGCAATGGTGTTGAGAGTTCGATTCTCACCTAATCGATTTCATTATCTCTGCAACGGTGCTAAGAGTTTGATTGTTTGTTCAATTGGTCAGCTGTTCATCGGTTCGAGGGTTTCGCAGGTTCGGGGGTTTAGCATGGGACCCGTTGGTTCGACCACCAAAATGGTAAGCATACACCAATACTTTAGCTGTAATGTCCCCAATTTTTTCTTTGATTGTAAATGCTTTGTAGACAGGTGTATTTTATTATGTTTGTAAATTACAACCATCCTCAAAATTCATGTCAGACAACAGTAAAGACCGGTTTGGACAAGAATCCTATATGTCATATAATCCTTGTATGAGAAATGGTTCAATACAACACAGAACCATCATGCGGTCTTGCGTCTTTATCAAAACATTCATTTCTCGCTCACTCTAAACATACATCGCCTTTGGACAAAATAATGGGCATTGTATGTTTCTTTTGCTAAGGGTAAACCCTTTTGTTTGATTTTTCGGGACCACAAACCCCAACTCTGCATTATGGTGGCAAATCCCCATTTAACTTGGGAGATTAACTCACGGACATGATCAGGGATCTATGCCGACTGCGGTTTGAACTCGTGTCATTATCATGGCGGTGTATTGTCTCAACTACTAGACCAAACCACAGCCCAAAGGACATAATGAGAAGTGCATGTTACGACCTCAAATTCATAATTTCCCCCATCAAAGTGAAAAGGGTGAGCATATTTGGTTGGAAAGACTCGTGCCTCTCTGGTTAGGGAAAAGGAATCCATTCTGTTCAGATGTTAGTCCTGGGAGCTGGACGAAAAGGAATTTTCAGATCAATTAGAAGCTGGATAGGTGGACTCTGACTGTCCAACTATTGAAATTGCAGAACAAAGGCACACAAGTTCTGTTTTCAAGTTCCAGCAAGGTCAGCCTTGAAATGAGAAATATTGGGATCACTTGGCCATAAACCCATAATTCCTAAATCTACAATCCCCCCTTGCTATTCTCCATCAATAATCCTCTCTAACAGTTCAAAATACACAGCATGTTGTAGGATAGAAATCAAGCTGAGGATTGTAGCAAATAAGCAAAAAATGGCTAAGTATATTGGAGTATGAGATAATGTATATAAACTTTGAAGTATTAAATGTGCTCTTGTTGTTTCATATTCCACAAGAATTGTCTTAGATAGAGCTGTAACACTCAACCTAATTAGCTATTCCACGTGTGAAGATATTCCAGCCAAAATCATATTAGATGTTCCAAATTTCTTATATTCTTATGAATGGATATGAATTGGAATTGATAATTCATTCTCATAAATTTTATTGTCATATATTCAATGAAGTAGCTCACAAAATAAACACCTTCATTTCAATTACACCAAGGACAAATAAATCATACAATAGCACAATCATTAACTGGAAAGCTTCCACCCAATTAACCATAAAAAAATGGCCACAATATCATACCTACCTATACTTTTCTTTGTTAGGTACTTGAATGGTAAATAAAAATAGAAGCCTTAGAGGTATCTCATGGAGCAAGGTAAGATGCTAGGAAATAAAATCTATTTGTCACGTAATCGTTTAAGTTAAATTGAATACATCTTGAAAAGAACCCTTAATATCCTAAGATAGCTTAAATCACAACTCTACAACCCAAATTTTTTTAGTGTGCCATATGATCAAGTATAATCTCTATCTCAATTCATCTCAAGCCTTCAATTTTCACTACCTTTGCTAGTACTATTGCTGGGTATTTGACATCGAAAAATTAAATCACATTCTAGATAAAATCTAATTTAAAATCACCATTAACAAATACAAAAGTGCCAACCAATGGTTGAGTATTTCTTCTAGTCAGCCTATCACATTCAGTAATTATAATAGGCTTTAATGATATTGTACATACCTTATGTGGCCCAGGCTTGCGGATAACCTCTGTAACCTGAAATATGAAAACACAGTACTTCAACACATTTTCAGACTTCCATTTGATCAAATCACTCTATGAAAAGCTTGTTTCTTTCACAACTTTCAAGTCACAAATGACTGATACAAAGACTCAATGTGGATTTTTCTTAAATTGTCAATTAACAAAATCACAAAACCACACATTATTTTTATTGTTGGAAGACATCATAAATTTCATCATTCCCTTCAAGGAAAGGGGAAAAAATATATCTCATTCGATACCTCCAGAGTCCAAAGGCATCTTCAAATACCATATGATATATATTATAAACATCTAGAATGAGGACACCTCCCAGGAACAAATCTTAAAATGTCAACAACTCAAGTTGAACAAATCTTATCAATCCCAAAGAGGTTTTTCCCCTCGTATGGGAAGTACTAAACTAGAGATATCCCCTACTAGATAAATGAACTGAAAAGGCTTATTTTACAAAATGCTTTACCATTGTTGGTAAAAAAATTCAAACTAATAGCATCTCTTGCTGCAAAGATTAATGAAAAGTAACAAAATCCATGACCTGAGTAAGATTCCAGGGATATACCATTCTTGTTCTTCAATCACTGCTCACACCACTTGCTGATCGTTGGTTTTGGCATGAAGATTTTGATCCCTCTAACCCTAGTCAAGATCATTTTCCAATGTGGATTAAGTTTATGAATATGTTAGACAAGGCTAAATCTCTGTAAATTTGATGGCAGAAAGGTTGGGCAACGTTTCTCATATGTGATCAAGGTTTTCATAAAAAATGGCTAACCAACCCCCTCCTCCGCCAACCAACACTGGAGCATTAAACTTGTTAATGGAGGTCAGATATTTTTACCAAAGATGTTATATTCGAATTATTGTAAGACTTGTTTTTCCTATCAAGCACTTGATCACTATGGCAAGGATTGCCTCCACCAAAAGATGTTGAAACCTTACAAGGTGCCTGATGCAAAGGCTCCAGTTCCGTATGTGTAGAATGCATAATTCCAATGCAATGGTTCAAAAGAGGGTTCAAGTAGTAGAAAGCAAGAAGGAGAATGTTAAGTCTTCTAATACCAAATCTTCAAGCAACATCCCTAGAGTTTCCAATGATAAATATGGTTGGCAAATTCAACAAAGTGGCAAAAGGAAATCCACATCTAATATTCAGAAATACCAACTGCGCACCCAAATCCCCTGTTAACACTTGAAATGGTCCAGTAACATGGTAACTAGAAATCTGATCACCATCACCACAAATTTCTCTCTATTTTGGCTAGTGCATGATGGCCACAATAGGGACCTCCTGGATAATCTCAGCCAAAACATGAATGCTAACATGCCAAAACAAACTCATATATATGTAATAATTGAGGGTACAATAAGCTAAAAGGTGCATATTTACACTTAAATTTATATTTTGAAACTCATTCCTTTTTTGTGTTTTCCCAAGGAAAATATCTAGCACTTGTATTCCATGCGTGGTACACAATGTGAACCTGCCAGGGTAGGGTTGAGTGAGACACACAACATAGGAGGCCAATCCATAGTATCGATTTCAATACCTCCTCCATTTAGCTCGAGGAAAAAATCCACTTGTGCTAGCCCATTGGACTTGAAAAAATGTTTTGAACATCTTGTACCATTTCAAAGAACTTAAGAAATATTGAGATTACTGGTGCCTTTCTAAACCTATGAAATCCATGTTGGGCGAACATTTCCCAAGTGAGGTTTGAACCAAGATGGGGAGGATATAACAACTTATCCTCTTAATCACTCTAGCTGAATTATATTAACATGATTGCATGAACATATACATGCACCTTTGAATGATTTCATACTTTTAAGAATTTTGACTTTCTGACTGAATTACAGATCAAATCTTAATTTCAATCTTCACATATATTATCTTGATTCCTTGTACTAAGGTCTAAAGAAAAGTTTACAGATCTATTTTGGCTGAAGGATCAAAGTGGGTTTGGGACTTGGAAAAGACTCATGAGTCAACCCAGAAAAGCCTAGTAAAGTACAAAATATAAAATTTACAAAACTTCCAGAAATATATATGTAGTTTATGTTCAAATTTGATATGAAACTTTACAATGTATATAATGCAAAATTAATTTGTTTGGATGTCTGTAATTTTATTATGAAGTACATGATGCATAACTTATGCCATGGAACATGGTATGAAGAAACAATTCTATTGACGTTAGAGTCTCTGTGCTCATCCTAAACTTTTGTAAAGGCTTCATCAATAGAGTTCAAAACAGTCTGAGAAATTCCACTTAAATACAATGTTATCATCCAACCAGTGCTTTCCCTGTTCCTGTAGCTTAGGCTAGGAAGATACATGATATCCATTTGAAAGTAAGATGTTGTAAATGACTTTAGCTAAAAACAAAACCAGGCAGACTCAAAGAATAAACTGAAAGTTTGAAAACATGAATGTGTACAGGTTTGTCCTTGGCAGCCAAGTTTAATACAGAAAAATAACTACACATCTGTGGTTGTATCCTGTGTTCATTTCCACTATTTGTATGGTACTGATGAAACTAGTAGAAAGTATACTTTAGAGCTCAGATCACTGCTATAGCAGAATGTGATTATGTTGTTGCTTTTCTAGTGTTTTGTTTCAATGTTTTTGTGATTTATACACAACAGACTCAATAATACTGAATTTATGAAGCTGATTTGTTTCGATAATTAATATACCTTTTGAGATTTTAAAATTTCACTACAAATAACCCAGTTTAGTCTCATTGTCAACTCGTCCCTTGTTTGGGTGCCTTAATGTCCAATGAAATGTTTCCAGGACTGAATTCAATGCAAGGCATATTTGAAACTCTAACTCTATCTTCCGGTGTCTTATTATAAATTATTTGAGTTTTCATTTTGTGTTTTCAAGTTAGATATTGTTTTCAAGTTTTTACATTTATAATTTTATTGCAATGTGGCAGACTGATCAGGGCAGTACAGGAACAACCCCGAGACAGGGTGATCGCGGAAAGGGGCCAGCAGAAGAACATGTAAAGTGCCAGCATTGCTCTATCTTCAGGTATTTTAGTTATTTACATAATTGAAATAATATTAGTTTTGTTCAAATATGCAGACACCTAGCCATGGTACACCTGATGATTCCCTGTATGAGGAAGAGCTTTCTTCATCCCCATGTCCATTGCTCTTGCTGTGAAAAAAGGCGAGAAAAGCAATGTTGGAATTTGATAGTTTGGTAGACGTGCCTCAAGCACCTGAAACAGAAGCGAGGATAAAACAACTTATGAACCAGCTAGCAACATATCAGGTAATAATAAAAAATCAAAAGGATTTTTTTTTTGTTCTGCATGAGATGAATTGTGATAGTTTGATTTTTAATTTTTACATTAACTAAACTAACAAAAAATTCTTTTGTATGTAGCGTTATCTGACACTTGCTGAACCCGGTGTTGGTGGTAGTGGGACACAAGGGTAAGAGATTGCCGAGCAACCCTCTTGTACACCTTCTATGCCTTTAGGTGCCAGCCAAGAAACACACCCTGCCCAAGCAGACACCAGCCAACCGCTGAATGTGTTGGCAATTATGAGGCTAATATGGCCAACTATATTATTGTGTTTCCTGGAGCTACACGTGTTAGCTCCACGAGCACCACTCATGGCACGTTTTTAGTGAACGATGAAGGTGTCCCTATAAAGCACGTATAGCTCCCAGGTAAGTTTTAATATTTTAACTATTTCATGTACTCTATGTAAACTATATTTTATCATGATTTTTATTTTTAAATTAATGATAATATCTTTTTTCTGTGTAGGAAATGATGAGCTCTAGTAGTTTTTGGAGAGCAAGGTGTTGTATATTTTTGGCCCAACCATACACAGAAGGTGGAATTCCCAGAATTCCAACCTAAAAAAAGAACTTCTAGATTATCTAGAAGGCCTTTTTGGGGTGGGCACATTTGATAGAACAGCAGTGGCTCAGGTAGTTGGAAAATATTTGAAATATACCAGGGACACCTATAGGATGCACTTGCAATTTTAAAATAGATACAAGCATCCTCTCACAGATCCAGAGAGTGAGTGGAGAGCACTCATCTATCATGGAAAAGAGAAAAGGGCAAAGAAAGAAGGAAAAATGCTAACTGGACCCATAAGGTAAATTACAACTTTAATTCAATAGCTTTAATTTTCTCTATTTCTAAAATAAAAGTGTGCTACGTCATATCCGACTTCAATATTTTGATGATAGGTTGCCTGACACCTTGAAGGCAACCAAAGCAAGGATTGAAAAAAGGGACATCACAAGCTAGGCCAGGGCGGCTACTTGTGTAGAAATTTGAAAAATTTGCTGAATTATTCTTTGATATTATCCTGGTTACACACTATTTAAGCTTCATGCATAACACATAACCTCTTCTACAATTGATCATCAATATGCGGAAATAGAAACAATCGCATGCGCACATAAACACAATAATTCAAGCACACATTTAACACAGTATGTATTGGGGAAAGCAATAGCTGAAAAACCCCAACTATCTGTATAATATAATGATATAGAACATGTAACAATACATAGCACAAAGCTCTCACAGCTCTCAGCACTATCTCACATGCTACACACAAACTAGCACGGAAGCTGAACAAGTCTCAGGTTCAAATATCCTCCACAAGTTTGCTTGCCTCTACTGCGCAATCAAAGATAAATATTGGTGAGATCCAAGTTCAAATCCACCTAGCTTCAACTGCACAATCCTCATTGGCAATCTCAATCCATGTGTGTGCAAATCTCATACACAGTTATGGTCACACTGATAGTCACACTCACCCTTTCATCCACCTCTAACACTGGTCTCCACTGAACTGTCCATGCATTGCAGTTAACTGATGTGTTCATTAGTTGAATTATGAGTTAATAATTAGTGAATTAATTAATAATTAATTCACACCACTCATCACTAGTGTATTTTCCAGTTAGACTAAATACAACTAGTTCAACTAAGTTAAACCGAACACAACTCCACCAACTGTCTCATCAACTCCACCAAACTCCGCCACTTGAGTCTTGACTGAAGTCAACCATGCAATAGCTCAACTAACCCATAGGAAAAGCGTATTTCCTTCTACCAACTGCATGTGCCACATTCGTAGCTCAAACTGAAGTGCTCCAAGAGGAAAAGATAATGTTTATAGTCTAAATATTATTAAGGGTTAATAATATTTTACTGTTCTATTTTTAGCTCGACAGTCTAAATATAGAAACCGCCCAATGTCTAAAAATAGAGGTCCATCTATTTTTACCAACTCAACCAATCATCCATAAATAGCATCCTGCAACTCATAGACCATGATCCATATGTCTAAAAATAGACATAGTCTAAAAATAAACTTTGCGCCAAAAATAGCCTGCGGGCCCACTTAGTGAAGGCGACTTCATTTCACTAAGATCCATCATCTTGTTGCATTTTCAACACTCCCTCTTAACAAGATATGGATTATCTACAACCCCTATCTTGCCTTTGTGGTATTCGAATTTTCTCCTGGTGAGCGCCTTCGTCAAGATGTTAGCATCTTGATCCTCCGTGGGAATATATGAAAGTAACGTGATTCTCCGCTGCACACAATCTCTGATATGATGGTATCTGATGTCGATGTGTTTGGATCTATCATGAAATACTGGATTAGCCAAGAGTTTAATGCAACTCTGGTTATCACAATAAATCACAAGTAAGAGGGCTCTTCAATGCTGTCCTAATAACCTTCACTAAAATCTTCAACTAGTACAGCCTCGGGAGGCAACAAACTGAGCTCACACTGCGCCTCATGGAACTTAGAGTGTTGTTTATCTTCGATTCCCCGTTGTACCAAGAAACCGCCGTCGACCCATCCGAAGATCCTCCAGATGTGCTCTTCGTCCGTTGCTCCTTCATTAATCCCAGATCCAGCTTTTCAAAGCCCCACCTCATCCTCCCGTCTGTACTACAGACCATATCCCGATGTGCCTAAGATAACGCACATGTTTGCTCGCTTCCGTAAGAGCTTGTAGGTCGTCCACAGCTGCAAAGTCGGTTAATAACATAGCATACATCTGGCCCATTAACTCAGACATAAGCGACCCCACCAACTGTCGATAGACAGTGGCATCCACTACCTCCGCTGAAGTAGCATCCTCCTTCCACCAACCACCAGGAAGAGGAGTGTCAACAGGCTTGCAGCCATGCATGTTGAACCTCTCCAGAATCTCCCGGGCATACTTGCCCTGAGAAACAAACAGTCCTCCACTGCGCTGCCAAATCTCCAATCCCAGGAAATAATGAAGGAGGCCCAAGTCCTTCATCTCGAACTCTCTAGCAAGATCTTCCTTCCATGAAAGTATCAACAACTCATTACCCGTCAAGATCAGATCATCTACAAAGCATAACGATCAAAGTGAACTTCCACCGCGCAATCTGGCACAGGGCATCCGCCTCACTCTCGAGAACCCAAAGTTCTAAGAAGTAACTGCTCATCCATATGTGCAGCCTGCCAACAGAAGTTTAGCTTCCAACTGGACAGGCTTTCCTTGAGTCGCACATGAGAGCATCGCCGGGATCCCAAACTCGGCTGCCCATACACCTCCTCCTCACTGACTCTGCTGAGGAACTCATTACATCCATCTCATGGATGCCACCCCATTCTGGACCAGAGAGCTAGGATCGTCCAGGTGCAAAGGTCTCATTATGCAAAGGTCTCCTCATAATCGATCCCCTCTATCTGTGAGAAGCCTCGGGCAACAAATCTTGCCTTGTACTTCTCCACACTCCCGTCAGCCGCCTACTTCACTTTGTAGATCCATCGCGAACCCACCACTGATTTCCCCTCCAGTCACGGGACAATCTCCCATGCACTGTTTCTGACAATAGAATCATACTCTTCCACCATGGCGTCTACCCATGCGGGGTCCTCCACAGCTTCCTTGAAAGAGGATGGCTCTGTCACTACACATTTTCTCACAAGAGCCATGTATCTAGTGTACCGGTCCGGTGACTGTCTCTGTCTGCGCTATGCTGTAGGTGCTCCTACAACATTCTCTGCATCTTGAGCCAGTCGCTCAGCTTCTGTAGTGCGCTTGTGCCCTCTGATGGTTGGCGTTGCATGAGTGGTCTCTTCCACTCCATGAACTTCCTCATGCGGCCGATCCACATCCTGAAGCTCATCCTTAGGAACTAAAATCTCCTCATCTGCATGTAAGTGTGGCTCCCTCTCAAGCGAACAATTCATGGCTTTCTCCTCCTGAAATTTAATATCCCGTCGCACAACAGTCTTGCGACTGTCTAGCAAATACACACGATAGTTGTGGGGCGTATCAGTGTACCCCACAAATACCCAACCTCTGCGGTCGGATCCAGCTTCTTCCTGGCGTCCTTCGTCACATGCATGTAGACAGGTGAGCCAAAAATCCTCAAATGATAAATGTCAAGCCTCTTGCCAGAAAACGCCTCCTCCGGTGTACTCATGCCAAGAATCTTGTGAGGACAACGGTTTTGCACATACACTGCAGTATTGCATGCCTCTACCCACAAGTGAAGGGGTAGGCCCTGATCATGCAACATCGCCCGTGCAGCACCCACGATCGTTCTATTCTTCCGCTCAGCAACCTCGTTCTGTTGTGGGTTATGTGGGGCTATGAGCTCTCTCTGAATCCAATCTGCGCTGCAAAAGTCCTTGAATTCAGCAGAGATGAATTCACCACCATTGTCGCTCCTAAGAGCCTTCACCTGCTTCCCCGACTCCTTCTCCACCAACGCCTTGAACTCACAGAACTTGGAGTATGTCTCACTCTTCTTCTGCATGAATAAGATCCAGCACTTCCGAGAGAAATCATCAACAAAGATCACATAGTACTTGTGATTTGTTGTCAAAGCTACTGAGAAAGGACCACACACATCTGTGTGAACTCTCTCAAGGATCGTCGTGGCATGACTATCCTTCTCGTGAAAGGTGGCTTTCACAAATTTTCCCAAGGTGCACCCCTTGCACTGATCTGACTGTGCAAGAGTGCCCTTAGGAAGCCCAGTAGAAATCTGCTGCAGTATCTTCAAAGCTCCATGGTGAAGGTGGCCCAATCTCCAGTGCCACAGCTCGCCATCATCCCAGCTCACCACTGCTTCCTCCTTGCATACCATTGTTGCGCAGCCATCTACTTGCAACTGATAAAGGTTCTTGACTCGAACCCATATCTTCCGGGTTTCTCCAGTAGTCTTACTGCGCAGGAAAGCCTTTCCCTCGCTGAAGACCACATCATACCCCTTGTCTTCCAACATCGCCACAAAGATCAGATTCTTCATCAATCCTGGAACATGCAACACTTCCTTCAGTACGAAGGGTTTACTATACTCCCTCTCAAAGGAAATGGTACCGATACCGGTCGCACTGTATCTACCATCATCGCCCATCTCGATGTGCACTCCAAGATCTTTCTCCTCCAGATCTGAAAACAAATCCCGATCTCCGGTCATGTGAAATGACGCACCACTGTCCAAGAACCATACTGATCCCATCACACTTAAAACCAAGCATGCGATCAGTGAAAAATCCAGCTCAAACTGGGAGGCCAATGCCTCTCCCACTGCAGATCCAGCAGCCTTTTTATTTTTCTTCTTCTGCGGACAATTTGTGGCATAATGTCCGTGTTGGTGACAGTGAAAACACTTCACCTTGGACATGTCTTGCTTCTTGCCTTTCACACCAGACTGAGAAGCCTTCTTGCTCTTCCCCTTCTTTGCTTTGGCAGCCAAAACGCAATTTTCTTCATCAGATACCTTTGATGAAGATCCGTCCCTAGTAGTCCGCCTGATCTCCTCTTGCATGAGATCCGACCACAGTCGCTCCCATCCCGGAAACTTCTCCCGACCATTGAAAAAGTCCTGATAGGAATGCCAACTCTTCAGAAGACCAAGGAGAGCCAGGTCCACCAATTCCTCATCATCGACAGTCACCCCCACACTTCCCAGCTCATCTCTGCATTGAGTGAACTTCGTGAGGTATTTGGCAATACTGTCGCCTTTCTCCATCTTAATGTTTCTGAGTTTATCCTTGAGCGCCAACTTCCTCTGGTCACTCTTGCTCTGGAATAGATCTGTCAACACTTTCCACATCAAGTATGGAGAAGCTTTTCCATGTAGGCTAGATACAATGTGATCCTTCACGCCCTCCAACAGAATCCTTTGACATTTCGCCATTTTCTTTTGCCAAGCCTCAACTTGAGTAGCATCAGTAGGTTTTGGGACCTCAGCATCTATGAACTCCTTCAGCCCGTTATCATCAAACACCGCCTCCATCCAGTCTTTCCATGCAACATAATTCGAACTGCCCTCAAGGGAATATTCCAGTCGCAATCCGTTGAAAGAAATTTCAACTCCGGCACCAAGAAAACAAACTGCTGCAAAATTCGAATTCCAAGCTCCAAAACTCAACTGCTTCTTCTTTGATCTAATGTGAGAACAAAGTATTTCTCGTACAGAGATCGACTGTAGGGGAATTTACTAGATACATCACCTTTCAAATAAAGGATGGATCCGGAGGCTACCTGGCCCGTATACAGACTCTGCCTAAAGAAATAAAATGTAATCACTGTCATAGATCTGATGATCAATTTTGCTCTGATACCATGTAGAAATTTGAACAATTTGCTGAATTATTCTCCGAGATTATCCTGGTTACACACTATTTAAGCTTCATGCATAACACATAACCTCTTCTACAATTGATCAATATGCGGAAATAGAAACAGTCGCATGCGCACATAAACACAATAATTCAAGCACACATTTAATGCAGTATGTACTGGGGAAAGCAATAGCTAAAAACCCCCAACTATCTGTATAATATAATGATAGAGAACATGTAACAATACATAGCACAAAGCTCTCACAGCTCTCAGCACTATCTCACATGCTACACACAAACTAGCACGGAAGCTGAACAAGTCTCAGGTTCAAATCTCCTCCACAAGTCTGCCTGCCTCTACTGCGCAATCAAAGATGAATATTGGTGAGATCCAAGTTTGAATCCACCTGGCTTCAACTGCGCAATCCTCATTGGCAATCTAAATCCATGTGTGTGCAAATCTCATGCACAGTTATGGTCACACTGATAGTCACACTCACCCTTTCATCCACCTCTAACACTGGTCTCCACTAAACTGTCCATTCATTGCAGTTAACTGATGTGTTCATTAGTTGAATTATGAGTTAATAATTAGTGAATTAATTATTAATTAATTCACACCACTCATCACTAGTGTATTTTCCAGTTAGACTAAATACAACTAGTTCAACTAAGTTAAACCGAACACAACTCCACCAACTGCCTCATCAACTCCACCAAACTCCGCCACTTGAGTCCTTCCGATCAAGTCAACCATGCAATAGCTCAACTAACCTATAGGAAAAGTGTATTTCTTCAGCCTACATGTGCCACATCCGTAGCTCAAACTAAAGTGCTCCAAGAGGAAAAGATAATGTTTATAGTCTAGATATTATTAAGGGTTAATAATATTTGACTGCTCTTCATTTAGCCTCGATACTAAAAAAAAAAACCGCCCAATGTCTAAAAATAGAGGTCCATCTATTTTTACCAACTTGACCAATCATCCATAAATAGCATCCTACAACTCATAGACCATGATCCATATGTCTAAAAATAGACATATTCTAAAAATAGACTTTGCGCCAAAAATAGCCTGCGAGCCCACTTAGTGAAGGCGACTTCATTTCACTAAGCTCCATCATCTTGTTGCATTTTCAACAACTTGAAATTAGCCACAAGAATTTTAAGTAGCTAAACATCTTATAATTAATTGCATCGCCTTCCAACATTTTTGTAATCCTATCAAATAACATTAAAAATACACAATCATATGTAATGTAGGGTGATGACTTCGGAACAGAAACTACAAAGGAAGTTAAAAATATCGCTTTCCATTCCCGTTATCAAGCCATAGTTGAACATCGCAGAAGCTTGGGGCAGGTCCCAAGATCCAGAATGCCTGATAAGGTAAAATGTTAACCTTTCAATATGTTTGTTTTCATCCATAAATTTAATGTCTAACAACTTTGCTTAAATCAGGGGAGCAGCACTGCCGATGAGCCAAATAACCCAGTTGTAGAGCCAGATGTAGATGTTCCTCACATGCAACCTGATCATTGTAGTGGGGACCAGGCCGATAATGCTATTATCAGTGAGGGCCGTGACGGTAATTAATTTCCACTTATAATTTCTTCTAATTATACCTTCATGGTTGTCCTTATAACGTTTTTTGTTTAAATGACAGAGAATGTTTCCCTTGAGGATCTTACCACTAGAGAGGAAGACAGGGCAACGGTCCCAACGACGACAACTGGTGCACCAGGTAAATAATCTCATTGCAATTTTTTTTATTAATATTACCGAACTAGTTCAATGATATTTAAAAACTGACAATTAAAATTTAATATTATCTTTTTTTGTAGGCGATGCCCCGTCACTGGATGAGACCAGACATCGTGACTACGCAACTAGGTCAGCAGTGCGGGTCGAAAGGCACGAAACAGGAGTAGAGCACGATGATATTGATGATGTAATTAGGAGCTTTAGAAATAGGAAGAAGAAAAAGAAAATTTGATAATGTAAAATATTGTATTATTATAAGACAAACGTTACCATACATGGAACATTTATTGCGTTATATAAAATACTCATTTATCATACTATTTTAATGTCAAGCACTAATTTCAATGTTTCCTTGAGTAATTTTTGTTGCATTATTTTTTTATTAGTTATTGAATATTTTTTTTTATGCTCATGAAAGTAAAAAATGAAATATAGATTGGGTATTGGGGAATTGAGAGTGATGTGAGGGGGGGGGGGGGCCATAAGAGCTTCCACCTTCACGTGGTTGGCCCTGTTTAGTAGAGAATAATTTATTGGAGCGATTTAATCTTGGAGCAAACCTCCCTCGATCCAGCGTAGCAACAAAAAAGTCACTGTTGACTTAGTTGATACTCTTTCAGATCGTGGGAGGCTTGTTCCAAGTTCATGCGACTCCAATAAATTGTTCTTGAAATGAAGAGGAGCTTATTCAGGTATGTTTTGACATTTTCAACATATTTTCTAACATTATCATAAGAATGCATCTTAGAGTAAAAAATACTACATCAATTACTTGTATTTATTGTATAGATAATGATGGATTTTGATTGACATGGCAGTGCAGGTACAAATCCTCTTGCATCATGAGAAATACAACTAGTCAACCAGGGCCATGTCCAGGATATTTTTTCTTGTGCGCTTGACCAGGTTCGTAATGTCACATTTTGTAAGTTCCTTTACAGTTCATAATTCAATATTAAGCTTGTTCATGATTATTATCTAGTTTTTTTGTATGTGTTTTTTCATCTGTTTGATTGTAAGCAACTCTACATGTTTCCTATTGTTCACTATGATTTCTCCATTTACCACTCCCAGGATGAATCTGACTTTATTGTTACATAGATTACTTTATTGTTACTATGATTTCTCCATTTACGATTTCTTAGGTTACATCATGTAAAGTTTTCAATCTCAAGTTGGTGATGAGCTTTAGTTCTCCAGATTTTGGGCTTTTCTGATATTTTCTCCCTCATGTCATTCCTGCATCACCTTGTTGTTTGAGCATGCCAATTTTCTACCACTTGCACCAATTGGCACATGTCAATCTCTGAGTGGTGCCACATGTCACCTATTTTCGGCCCACTTGACCACCTGAAAAACTCAAATCCGCACACCATGTGTCTTTATCATGGAGTGCCACATGTCCTAGATATTTTAGATGCTAACATCATGCTTATAATGTGTTATGTCAACCAATCACAATGGTACATGTGGCCTTATGCCATGTCACCATTCTGGAAGAGAGATTTGAGCCTTTTCTTTTCATTATTTTTCTATTATAATTTTTTTCTTCAGGACAGGAGATCCCTTTTGCAATAGATGGGGATTCTCCCATTTCCCTGGAGTCATCTCCTAGGACAACCTTCAAGCCATCATCCAAGAGGAAATTTGCAACTCTCAGCTGTTGCCCTCTTTCCCTTGAATTATGTGCTTTTAGAAGACTAGTTAGGGCACTCTTCTAGCCCTTATCCCATTGCTTCATCATTGTATCAACTTCTCCCATAGGCTGCTTCTATTTTTTTTCCACTTAAAGGAAAAAAACACTAGCCTAGGGTGATGTTGCTCCTCAACTATCCCTACCGCACTTATGGACCAACCAGTAATATGAATGTTTCCCTTACTTATGGAGACACCCCCTATGCTACTGCACATTCAATTCCAGGAGCTACTTGCTAAGGAACACTCCTACACTATGCCTAACGACCCTCTAAATAATCCCTCTAAATATTGTTGTATCAACCTCCCTTTTTGGTCTTTTAGACAAAGGTGACCCTCACACCATCAAGCACATAATGCTATCAGAAGACTCAAACCCAATCCTACATCTGTTCTCCACAAACTTCTCTTCCAATTCCTTAAAAAGTGATTTGTATTTTTTGAAGAACTCAGCCCTGGTTAGGGCACCTATCCCTGCTCAAATCCACCCTTCCTCCCATCTGTAAGCCTTCTTATTTATGTGTTCTTGTTGGAGACAGTTGTGGCCTTATTGTGGCTTGTAAGTACCTCTAATGGCCTTGCTACAGGACAATAGCGCATTTATATTTGTAAATGAAAATGAGCAAACATAACATGGACCTACTTTTCCCCAAGGAATAAGGTTTAGACTTGACTTCTCCTCCTAACCATGATAGTCCATGGTGAGTAGAATGGAATGGTTAGAGATGATTTTCTGTTGTGCAACAATTCAGGACCTTGCCTAGTCTTGAAATTTCAATGGCATTGGGGCTATGGCAACCTCCTACTCTGCCTCTTGGGCCTTGGTACTGATGCATACAGTAAAATTGATCATATAAACTAACCAAGCCCTCTACAACCATATTTACAATCTCTTTTGTTCTTGGCAAAAATATACCTCTGGCATAAACTAAATTATTTATAAGGCTAATTTCTAGTCCTGGAAACATTGTATCATTGAATATGAATGTATTGTCTACCACCTTATCCAATGGCTGGAGTTTCAAAACTCAATCTATGAATTTTTGTAATTAACAATGGGCTTGGCAGAGTAACCAAGGAAAGAGAGATGATCTCAAGCTAATCAACTGGAATTGTATTCCATAAAGGGCCTACGCAAATTATTTACCATACAAAAAGTAAAATCAGAATGGGTTGTGGTTCATAGGCCCTATTGGAGGTCATTCCTTTAGGTTATAAGACTAAAAGGCTGATAGGTAATTCCTTTGAAATTCTTCCATTTACAACTATTTTATATTTATGAATATATATAAGGGCTGATGTTGAACTGGGTTGTAACTTGTGAACCAATGAGAAGAGGCCACCAAATCTAAACTTTCAAGTAAGGAGAGAACTATGTAATAGGCAAGAAACAAGTTTGCAGAATGTCCTCTAAGATAGCCTGTGGGGGCAACTGAGGGTGATACAAAACAAATGATGGAGGAGGTTTACAGGAATCCTTTAAAATTGTTGACCAAACTTTGGATTGCAATCGTAGAACATAATGATGTTGTTGGATAAAAGTGAAATAATGCTTTTAATCTTTAGGATCAACCTGTACTTGATTTTATCTTTATGCAATAGGTAAGTGTTGTTTAATGCATCATATTAGGCCTTTCAATCATATTGGTAAGGTTGGCCAAGCATCTTACCACAGCAATTCATATGGTGACATCACGAGTGGTGGCTTTTATACAAATTTATGACTAAAAGTAATTGAGACAATGCATGTGTGAGTGGTCTGAGAAGAGGAACTGTACATCCAAGTGCATTAGGATGAGGATGAAGATCCACTAGAATGTCAGTGTATTGATGATAGATTTGACAATCAAATTGTCTTGTGAGCCATTGTTGAAGATGAAAATATTGGAGAAATCATGGCAAAGATGTGCACATATGATAGACACAATATCTTGGGCCTTCTAGGTAGTTGTTAAATTTAGACAGACATGGTATGTTCTTATGCCTAATTCAGTTTTACTTAAACCTTTCTTATAGGCCCATTGGATGAGAGCAGGAGAGAAAAATAAGGGGCTTCAAGAGATACAATAGAAAAATAGGAAACCTAAAAGAACAAAATGGTAGAGGAACCGAATGTCAGTGATTTGGTAGCTATAAACCAAAAATGCTATAGAGAATTGACTCTCATAACATAGGCAAAGAAGAATTTGGTGATCATATTCCTGCCTCCCATTGGTAGGGTAATCTTGATACTGTACTGCCTAACTGGCCTAGTTTTATGTTTTATGGCTGCTGATATCTTGAATGCTATCTTGTAAATATGGTACAGAACATGTCGATTGGTGACACAACATCTGTATAACTATTTTTTAGTATTCTCTAGATAATTTGGTTTTGGTATGGAACCTTCTTCCTAGTGGGATACACATGCAAATGAATCTCAACCCTTTCCTTGAATATTTGTTAATTGATTAAGCATATCCTATTGTTTTAGAGGCCAGAATAGAAGATTCATTTTTAGGTTTTGGGATGGATGTAATGGTTGGGTGCTGGAAACTCTACTCTGCTTGATAGTCCTAGTATTCTGTTGGAGTTGTCGATTTTTTGAATGCTATGTGGTAAATCTCGTGCAAACGTTTAAACATGTTGATGAGTTACATTCCATTTGTGTAAATATTTCCTGGCAGTTTCAAAATTCTCCATAGTTTAGCTTTGATGTGGAATCTTCTTCATAGTGGGACAAGCATTTAAGTTAATCTCGTCTCTTTCCCTAAATATTTTCCATCACCTGAGTGTTTGATATCATTTTAGGGGCTGGAATATGAGATGCACTTTTAGCTTCTGGGCATAGGTGTAATTTTTTGGGGGGTTTCTTCTCAAATTGTGAGGGAGTGAGACATAGTAAGGTCCGATGGATATGCTGAGTAACCAATTGGTGGTGGTGCAGAGGCTGGTACCTGTGGCCCTGGCCTATGATATGAGTTCAGGCTTGGATAGTCTGTTCCATAAGCTGTCTACATCTATGAAATTGACTGCATTTGTGGAGATACTGTAGGTTGTGATGATAGCTTCTCCTTCTGGCCATCAGCTGCAAGTTTCACAGTAACAGTCCTTCCATCCTTGTTCTTTCCTTCCAGTGCTTATTAGGCATCCTTGTTCTTTCCATAGCTTTGAAGATCTAGAATGACCAATTCAAATCTTTAATCCATTTTGTTTAAAACCATGCTTTCACTTGCTATAAATACACATCCATAATGGGATCCAAGTGGGTATAAAGATCAAGGGACTAAAAGTGGAGGGTAGAAGCTTGTTAGTCCAAGCTCAGATCCTTATATATAGGAAAATGGATTGGTGGATGTTCTTTCTATTTAACTGTATATTTGTTATGTAGTTTGCTCGATTGTTGTTCCATTGAGGTTTGGATGTGACTAGTCAGCTCAAGCTAGGACCCTTCTGTTTCAATCCACTACTAATTCCAGAGCAATAGGATTTTGCACTATAAATTCACTGTTTACATGGGGATTAGAGTTTGTCATTGAGGTTATTTGAGCTATGATATTGATGATGTTCCTTTTTAAACATACAACTTTGGTTGAGTTTGGTTCTTGCTGAACATGCCCTTTTTAGGTTACACTGCCTATAAAGGCTAATCTGTTAAATTTGGGGTTTTGCCAGTGTAATATGGGCATTACATAAATGTGTGCGAGTTTTCTATACCTCTCAAAAATGAATTCTTTAATGTCCGAAATCTGAAAATGAATGCCCTTCCATGTCTTAGGACTAATACTTGGATATGTCTCTTTGCTTGATATGGAAACCTTCAATCTCAAAATGAATCATCTCATTTTTATTTGTGGGTATGGACTGTCATATTTTTATAGTGTTCTTTCATATTTATGACCATTTCATGTTCCTGCAATGTGAAATGCTTGTTTTTCATTCCTATTTTCTTTTATTTATTATAAATTGTATTGGCTCTGTTCTGATACATGTTTCCAATTCTTGCAGAAAAGGCATTGTTTGGAGAAAAGGAGTGGTATTTATTCACTCTCAGGGACAGGAAGTATCCAAATGGTTCTCGCCCCAACAGGGATGCTAGCTCAGGATACTAGAAAGCCACAGGTGCAGATAAACCCATCACTACTAAGGGCAGCAACAGGCATGTTGGAATCAAGAAGGCTCTGGTTTTCTATGTCGGAAAAGCACCTAAAGGAAGCAAGAATAATTGGATTATGCACGAATACCGCCGTGCTGATGTCAATAGATCTGCAAAGAAGAAGGGTAGCTTAAGATTAAGCAAATTTTCCTGTGTATTGTCTTCTGTGCACATTCCTGTGTGTCAATAGACAGTGTAGGTGTTGTTTGGTTTAAAACACCTGTTAGGCTGGATGCCATTGTGGCCTAGTCGTGATAGGGCCAAAGTCAGCTAGACTCGTCACTCTAGGGAATAAATCTATTTGGGAAATAGGGGTTTAAAATTTAAGTTATAAAATCAAGGGATTTCTCACAATTAGATCACAATGAATTGATGCTACACTGATATCATAATGAGACTATGGATATTCATTTGATCAACATATTATTGATAAATATGATTATGTCCAACCATATTATTCAAGAGCTTCAAGGGCTTTCCTCATTTGATGACAAATACACTTCAAAACTTTATACATTAATCATTTGTATACATTAGTTTAGATCATAAATATAGCATCATATAGCATTCAATTCTTTGTAATCATAATAACAGAGCTTAAGGATTAGAGGAATCCTAGTGATGCATTGAAATTATTTGAATATATATACAATAAGATTCTTACTCCTTTTTTATGATACGTATTTCTTGCATAGGTTTTGATTTCAATGCAAAAACATAGTTGGATTAATTGCTCGCTTTCTGAACATAGAACGAATTTGATGGTTTTCTTCATATAAGTTGACGCAACATTTTCTTTGGATTTATCTATAACTTCGATTGATTTCTCTGTCATAGTTTAGATGTTGGAAAGAGGCTACATGTCTTCCTAATGCCCAAATCAAGTGCATTAGTTTCTCATATGGATGTTTGGTCCTAAATGTCATCGTATTGTCCCCCACTGGCAGCTGCATTTGTCACTTTCTTGTCATGTAAATTTGAAAACCTAAAAGTAGATGCTTCTTGTCCACTGTTATTATTCAGTTGGAAACATGGCACTGCATCCTTTGTAAACCATCGTTCATCATAGTTAATACTTTGTCAATGCAAGTGTTAATAATGATCTAAATATATTAATAGTTTATTTCCTAAAGGCATCCCATCGTAAAATTTGATGTCCGTTACACTAAGCTCATCATCGTTTAGCAACTTCATAGTGGATCCTATAATATTCTTAATAGTGGATCATTTGAAATTTTTTCTTGCGATTGAGGTTGAGATGTGCAGTAAGGAATCACTACAAGAAATGTATGGAGAGTCCCTGCTAACACAATTATCTTTACCTCCCTGCATATTTGAAATTGGAAGGATGTTACTATCAGAAAGAGTATTCCCTTCCTTGGGAAGTCCATCCTATTCTCTGAGATTTAGCTGACTTCTTACACCTTCAGAACTGTTACCTCTAGCCATGGTGTCTTCTTTAGGATTTTCCTCCCGTCTAGGGGGATACAATCATTTCCATGCTTTCGTCTTTGCTTCAACCTTTCTTATACCTTGTTTTTCAAGCTTGAGGTTATGATCAATGTTTCTTGACTTTTTTTTCTTGCCACTATTTCAGAAGTCATCCCATTTTGTTCTTCTTAGATGTTACGACATTTAAATTCTTATAATTTTCTGATTTTTTCTGCATGTTGCTTTTCTAGCGTCCTCCAAGACTTTTCTTGCTACTCCCAAAACTCTGCATAGTTTTCCCAAAAAATTTCTTTCGTTGGTTCCATTTTTCAAATTTTCAAATACCATCTCGACTGGCAGGACTTTTGCTCTGATACCATTGTAGAGTGCTAGGGTAATTTTTCCCGAGGGTTTCTCACACAATTAGGTATTTTTCAACATTTTCCTCTTAACAATTCACAAGGTAACAACTTTATTAGAGCCATAGTCAGTAATTCATAAGATAACACTTCAATACATAATATGTTTCCCAGTCAAGAATGTAACGAACAATTCATTTTAGTCCCAAAGTCTCAATCTTAACTGAGTTTGAGCAACCAGATAATATAATTAATCATGCAGTCTATAATCACACAAAAATTTGATACTTTAAATGTCTCAGCTACATTATATAATACAACTATCTAAAACATTAAAAATTAGATCATGTTCTAAAATGCTAAAAATCAGATCCTCTAGATCTTGCTGGCATCTTGTGCAGGATCACTATTCAGTTTTGCTTTAGGGACAACTCCATTGGCATGCTGCACTTCTTGGTGACTCATGTCTTTGAGTTTAGCGCAGGTATTATTACTTCACTTTGTCATCTACAACATAGCTTGTCCCATAGTGTACCCTTCAAGACTCTACGTTCTGCTTCAGGACCCTCCTCTTACAGCGAGAATGGTAGGGCTTCGTCCTAAGGTGTGCCAGATTTATGCGAGGTTCATCCATTTGAATCTTCCAAACTCTCTGACGTTCACTCATGCAATCTAACACAACTTCATATTTTCTTTCATGCATATGTGTTCGAGTTTAGAATTATAGATTAGCACATGGTTAATTGCTGAAAAGTGTTGATTGTGGTACTGTACAGTTACAGTAGAAATGGCTTTTTGTTTTGAAAGGAAATCCTTGTGTAATACCCTCTCCTTCCTCAACACATCTAGATATAGGGCAGCTATTCTAAGTCAGTTAATTTGATTTGAACCCATGATCAATGCCTTCCCCATTAGAACCATGCCTTGGGTGGATGTTCAACCAATTTTTCTAACTATTGGATCTTATAGTGTTTGTTGATAGATACATATCCATATGACCACGACCTTGACTGTTAGAAGAAATGGACTTCCTCCATTTTGTGTTACCACCAATGATATATGGCAGGTGCCTTTGAGCATTGGTCACTCCCTATAGGATATCATTCACTAATGGATCAGTCCATTCACAATGGTTGATGAAGCTGAGGGCAAGCCCATATCTGAGCCTCCTTGTTTGTCCCTACAGCAGGCCTTGACATCCTCTCTGTCCGCTTTGTTTTAATAAGCATTTAGATTTCCAGTCTCAATCATATTTATTTTCCGTGCACATTCTCTTCTCTTACACTCTCTCATAACTAGACATTTAGCAATTAGTTTCTTGTTTGCTTATAGACCTTAATATTTTTATGCTTTCAACATTGTTCGAGGAGATGCTTTTACACTTCTACTTTGTACCTAAACTAGATGTGCTATCTTAATCCCTTTTACCTACTTTTGTGGTCATTTGTTGGACATTAATACAATTATCTTGTATTATTTTACATGGTAGCATTTTTTAAGTGTTGTTCTTATGCAACAGCTGGTGGAGATGTAGGAAACTTTTATTATTTAACTACAGGTGGTGGAACTGAAACAATTGATCTTTTTTTCTTGTTTTTTCATATAAATGGCATCCTTTAACAACACAATAGTTATGGCATAAACACTTATTTTCTGTATGGCTAAATTTTTGGTGTGCTTGTACAGTCCTGCATATTTCTAACTATAGCACATGCAAATATGTTTTCAAATGAAGAATTTTCCCCAATGGAACTCATGGGATTTTTATATACACATCTAGATAGATACCCAACTTGGAGATTATATAGGTATAAACTGCATACATTAAACTTGGAAATGTGCTAAAGTACATAAGAAAGGTGTAAATCATTGAAATTTGAATTTTTTCCCTCCTTTTTATAGCCATTGTTGTTCCGATATGGTTGAGATTTGATTTCAGATGGTTATCATATGTACCAGGTGCTAACTGCACTAGGTAGGGAACACTTCGAGCTGGTTCTTCCAGATATCCTTCAAAATTGTTCTCATCAGAAGGCATATGTTCGAGATGGTCACCTCACTCTTTTTAAGGTAATTTATTGTCTTTATTAGATAGTGAGGACTGTGCTAAAATATAACATGTAATCCAAATGTTCATCAATATTTTGTGTTCTGATAACTCTCATGTGTTCAGTATTTTTCGAGGTCTTTGGGGCCCACCTTTCAAAATTATTTGCCCTATGTATTGCCAGTGATATTGGATGGTGTGTAAATTTTTCTATGAAGCACTTGTATTTTAGTCTTCCTTTTAAAAATGTGATACTAAATACACTGTTTGAATTACAGGCCTTGCAGATGAGAATGAATTTGTACGTGATGCTGCCCGAAAAGAATCTCTAGAACCTGTGCCCAATCTCCCGCTGGAATATCTGTATGTGATGACATAGCAGCAGGAGATAAGCATATTATATAGTGTGATTTTTTTTAAATATTTGTATAAAAGTTTCAAAACTTTTAAGGAGTTTCAAACTTTTATGGATTTTGGTGGCTCTAATTTAAAATTTTGATTGGATTACTTGTTGGGGATTTGATTAATTCTTAGTATCCTAGAAGTGACCGCCTCATGAAAAAAAAATGTACTATTTAACCCCCCTCAAAGAAACCTAATTGAAGAATATAATGCTTTCCTAATTTTTCTTGGAACTAGGATTACTAAAATTGTGTGCTAAGTGGATTTTTATTCATTACATGCATATAATAGGAGTATTTATAAAAGGTTGAATGGAAGCAATGGAGATAAATATAATGAAATCTAGATGATAATGATAATACATATAATGATAATACTGAGAAATTTTGTTGAATATATGATGATTTCTATGAACTAATTTCTTGTTGACTCTTTCTTGGCTGCATTTTCATCTAAAGAATGTAGATAATGCAATGTAGAGATTTCAAAAAATAATTCATGAGAGCAGATTCCCACTAGATATGTTTTACTTTAGGGTTTAACCATATCAATTCATGGTCCCCACATAAATTACTTCAACTTTTATTAATAGGGTAATTAGCAAAAATCTGGAATGAAGCAGAAACAAAACCAAAAATGGACTCTCCCCAATGTCACAATGTGGACTTGTGGTTGGAAGTAGACCTAAAGGGATGGGCTAAATACCCAAACAAAGTAATTGTTTATTTCATTTGTTGTGTGAGGGCATATTTGAAGGATTAAAGGAGGCTCTATGTTAACAATGGATAGGATATAAATAAGAGAGGCCTAAGTGGAGGTCTGAAACACAATTTCAACTCATCTAATGTGAAGACAAGAGCCTAAGAAGATTTTAGATCCTTAAGGAGCTTAGCTGGAGTGAAAGAAGAAGGACGAGTATACTTTTTCTTGTGTTCTAGTGCAGGTCGAGCTAAGGAGGATTTATCGAGCTTTGTTTGTGTATGGTTCTGGGCATAAGGCTATGTTATATCTTTGTGAACAGGCTGAGCTTAACCTCTACTACATTAAGGAAGGTCAGTACACTTAATTCCGTTGCACAATGAGGGTGTGAGGTTAGTGGATATGCTAGTGTCAGGGTCGAGTTCCCTCAAGGGAAGGCACATGAGTTAAGGGAAAATACGTGAGGTATAAGCATAGTTTTAGTGGACTAAAATGGCCACAGGTTAGGGCACATCCTCAGATAGATGCAAGAGGCTTAAAGAGGATCGAGAAGGCTCTGAAATTCGTATGTGCAAGGCCAAAAATATTCATGACTGAGAAAAGGCGTCAAAGAGGTAAGATACATTTCTTTCTATGCTTATGGTTGTACAGTTTATATCGTGAAGGCCTGTCCTTGAATAAGGGATGTTATTAACAGTGAACTATAATATTATGATCTAGAACCTGTGCCAAATCTCCCGCTGGAATCTCTATACGTGATGACATAGCAGTGGGAGGCCTATTATAACCTGTGATTATTTTTAAAATATTTGTAAGGTGTCGTCGGAAGACCGATGCCTTGAAGCGTCGGAAGACCGACGCCTTGAAGTTGGAAAAATTTGGTGTCAGTATTGCGACAGTTCTTTGCATGAAAAAATTTTAAACTTTCGTCGATCTTCCGACGCTTTCCGACACAAAGTCGGTATTGCGACAGTTCTTTGCATGAAAAAAATTTCAAAATTTTGTCGATCTTCCGACACTTTCTGACACAAAGTCGATATTGCGACAGTTCTTTGCATGAAAATTTTTTAAAATTTTCGTCGATCTTCTGACACTTTCTGACACAAAGTTGATATTACGACACTTCCACAAACCATCGGTCTTGCTACACTTCTACAAATTGGGCGTCCGTATTGTGACACTCATGCAAAGCATCGGTATTGCGACACTTCGGTAAAGATTTGGTATTGCGACACTTATGCAAGGCGTCGGTATTGCGACACGTTGGCGAAACGTCGGTATTACGACACTTGGGTAAATAGTCGGTATTGCGACACTTCGCAAGGGTCGCTATTGCGACACTTCTACAAAATGTTGGAAAAAGTGTTGCTCTTCCGACACTTTATTGAAGTGTCAGAATTGCAACATAATAGATAACCACATTTTGTCCGGCCTCAAACTATCGCTCTTGCGACGACTATGTGTTGGAATAATGACGAAGTGGCCGTTGGAAATTGTGCCAAATTTACTAGTGACAGATCCTGACCCAATGAGGGGAATGGCTCCACCATGGTAACGTGATTGATCTTCATTTTCATTTCCATCTGGGTGTAGAGGGTAATGAGGGTGTTGTAGATGGGGGTATTCAGCTGTGTGTAGCACACCACAGTGCTCATCTTCATCTTGTTGTGTCCCTTGGTGTTGATTCGTAATTTCTCCGCGTCAATTGGAACTTAGAACCCATTGAATATGATTGCCTCAATGCTGATATAAAATTCGTGGGTGGAGTCTTGGGTAAATTTAGGGCTGTAGATGGGGTTCTTGATCAAGGGAGTACAAATGAGGTGGCGGGAGAGGTGTGTAGGGGCTCCACCTTTCAATGGAGATAATATGTTCATGTCATCACCAAAAAGGAGATACCCATTTGAAGTTTGTTGTGGCATAGACATGGAAAACTTATGACGAAAACCCCAGGTAGAGGAGAGTTGCGCTGGTAATCCCAGCATGGACAAGCTCATCCCAACGATGCCATCCACCCCCAAAACCAAATCGAAGGGATCATTTTTTCCTCTCCTTATCCACCTTTCTCTCTCTATGTATTTCTTCTTACCTCCCTCTCTCTCCCATTCCAACTTCATCTCTCTTTCCCTCCCTCACTCTCTCACATCCTTTCTCTTCCTTCCCATCTCCCCCTTTCTCTCCCACCTCTCTCTCTCTCTCTCTCTCTCTCTCTCTCTCTCTCTCTTCACCCTCAAACTCGGTTACTATATCCCTCCCTCCCTCATTCTCTCTCCTTCTCTCTCCCCTTCTCTCCATATCTCCTTCTTTGTATCTTTATCTCACCCCCAAACAAACACACTCTCTCTCTATATCTCCCTTGTCACTACCTCTCTCTCTCCACTTCTCACTCTCTATGTATTTCTTCTTTCCTCCCTCTCCCCCCCTCCAACTCCATCTCTCTATCCCTCCCTCTCTCCTCCTCTCTCACTCCCTCTCTCAAGTCCACTCCCTCATTATTCCTCTATCTCCCTTTCTTTCCTACCTCCCTTTCTCTTCCCCCATCACTCTCCTCCTCTCTCTCCATTTCTCTCCTACCACCCTCTCTCTTCCCCAATCACACACACACACACACTCTCTCTCTCTCTCTCTCTCTCTCTCTCTCTCTCTCTCTCTTTTCCCTCCAATCCTGTCTCTTCCCCCATTACTCTCCCCCTCTCTCTCAAGACCTTTCTCTCATCCTTCCTCTCTCTCCCTTCCTCTCCTACCTCCCTCTCTCTTCCCCCATCTCTCTCTCTCTCTCCCTCTTCAACTATGCTACTATATCCCTCCCTCTCTCCTTCTCTATCCTTCTCCCCCCCCCCCTTCTCTCCATCTCTCCTTCTTTGTCTCTTTATCTCACCCCTAAACATACACACTCTCTCACCATATCTCCCTTGTCACTCCCTCTCTCTCTCCACTTATCCCTCTCTATGTATTTCTTCTTCCCTCCCTCTTTCCCCCTCTAACTCCATCTCTCTATCCCTCCCTCTCTCCCCCTCTCTCTCATCCTTCCTCTCTCTCCCTTTCTCTCCTACCTCCCTGTATCTCCCCCCATCTCTCTCTCTCTCTCTCTCTCTACCCTCCAATCCTCCCACTATCTCTCTCCCTCTCTCCTTCTCTCTCTCCCCCTTCCATATTTTTGTCTTTGTCTCCCTCTCTCTCTTCATTCCTTCTCTCCCCTCTCCTTCAGTTTATCTCCATCTCTCCCTTGTGACTCCCCCTATCTCTCCACCTCTATCACTCTATGTCTTTGTTCTTCCCTCCCATATATATCTATAGTTAATATATATCATGATATATTAATATGTATTATAATATAAAAATTTAATATTGTATTAATCCAAATTTATTAAATTTAATAATATTAATATTATAATATATTAATATGAATATTAGATTTAATAATAATAATAATAATAATATTTTAATATTAATATTAGGGTTAATAATTTTTTTTTAATGGTATTAATAATAATTTTGCCCATGGTATTTGGCTCATAAGCGTCACCTAAATAAAACCTTATTTTTGAGTGTTATTAAATATAAAGAGGATTATGGAGTAAATATAAAAGGAGGTTCTATTTATTTATCATACCTCTGTATTTCATGTCATCATATTTAGAGGGAACACAATCATATTTCCGACACATTATCCAAGGAGGCCGCGGTCCAGCATTGGGGGCTCTGGCACATAGAAGAATAGATGGATCACCAACATTACAGCTACTATCATAAACCCTTCATGGACCTGCATGCAACAGGAAACTAATCTACCTGAACATGATTTATGTGATCTAATTTTTTTGGAACCTATAGTTGATGTATATCTTCTATATTTACTTAGACTATGTATATACTATTAGAACTCTGATGGACATGATATTTGTAACCCCTTGGGGGATTTTTGAATGGAATTATTATTTTTGAGTGACTGTGGTCACAAGTACAACATATGCACACGCATATACAACATGTAATTTTCAATATTAATGAAAATTATGATTTTTCCTTGGGGAAAATCATACCTATGATTTATTTATATTTTATTTATTTATCATACCTCTTTTATTTACCATGGTATTTGGCCTATATGCTTGGTATATAATTAGATGTTGGTTTCTGATCTTATTTGATATATTTTTATTTATTTATCACACCTATTTATACCTCTTTTATATTTATTTATTTACAATACCTCTTTCATAAATATGGTATTTGAATCATGGTATTAAAATGGTATTTGGCCCATAAGCTTCACCAAAATAAAACCTTTTTTGAGTTTCCTTAAATATAAAGAGTTTTATGGAGTAAATATAAAAGAGGTTTTATTTATTTATGTTTACCAGTTTACATGTTGTTTACATGTTTAGGACTCATATCCCTAACATGTGGCTTAATTAATTGTGACAAGGAGCATTTAAGCCTTCAAAATAACAAGGAGATTGCACTAGGCGACTTGAGCCCTTAACATGACTAGATTTTTACCATAGAGTTTGGAACTAGTAAAGTTTTCAGCATGGAGCGCCTTACCAAAACACCTTATCACCATTTATTCTAGGCATCTTAGTACCTCTATTCTATGCATCCGAATATCTCTAGTTTTATGAATTTTTTAACTTTCCAAAAAAACTTACCTTGAATGGATCTCGAGAGAAATAGTCTCCATTAAAATAGTCATAGGATTACATCATCGTGTAGAAATTACTTTGGATTTTTGTTTTCATGTTTGCAACATGGTGCACGAAAAATTCATATCTACGTATTTCTGTGTACTAATGATTGTAGTCCCATTTAATATATTTATATTTAATGAATACCATATTCACACAGTTGATGCACCAAGTGAAAAATGATGACAAAATCAAGAAGTGGACCTGGCTTTCATAAATAATACCTCTTGTTATTTACTGTTATTTTTTTCTGTTGGAAGAACTTATTACCTTGAAATCATTCATCAAAGAGAATTAGTCATGGTTCGGGAACATGAGGGCCAAATCAGGTGTAGTAGGCCGAATACTCAAATGACTTGCACAACTTCATACTCCAGCTGACAGAGGGCTAAGTGGAGGATATATAGGCATTGTTATAGAATCTTACCCACATGTAGTCTTTCTCAATATCTAAAATTAGCTATAGGATCCACATAGGGATTCTCTGTCCAATCTCCATGCTGTAGTTAGTCGACCAAGGATCATGGCTTATCGGCATGAGGAGGGTCCTCGAGCACTTCCAAGACGCAGTTGTGGGCAATTGACAGAAGCAAAGGGTGAGAATGGAAATAAGTACGAGACAAAGAATGAGTGAAGGCATTGTGTTAGTGAAGGATCGAAGAAGTTAGTAAAACTGCTATTAATAGGATGAATGGAAGTTGAACAATTAATAGACAGAGTGCATGGAAGCAGTAAACATTAACCTAAAATATTTGGGCCGATAGTCTTTTCTTTTGAATCAGATCACCTCAATTTTTTGTCAACACTTTATTTTTCTTATCACATCTGTCTATTCCATCTAAACTTGACAAACATGACATCTATCCATAGCACAGTTTAGCAGCTCAATGCTATTTTTGACATTTGTCCACAGGCGCCATCTTATCCCATCTGCTTGACATCTGTGTGTATCATTTCTTACACCAAATTTTGAAATCTGTGCGTATAATTTTTTACACCAGAGTTCCAAGGTTAGTGTATGGCAATTAACATCCAAATCCCAAGATACACCTGTCGTTCTTGTCACTGCATTTTCAAAAGGTGGGTTCAACACTCTGCTAATGAGTTTTATGGTGCATGACCATATACATAGGGATGTTTTTCTTAGCTTCTAGTCATCACCAATGGCTGTATTCTATTTCATATTCTCCATTGCCTTGCTCGGGTTTGTAGCCGAATGAACAAGCATGGCCTGCAGGGTCGGCAACAAGGTAAAGGTATTACTAATTACTATTCCATATTTTTTAAACTACCATTTTTTTTTATCTCAGTTGAACAGCCTCGACCTCTTATGATTGCGGTAGCAGGGTTCGATCCTCTTCAGCAATCGTTTAGAGGTATTATATGGTATTATGTTGAAACCCCTCCTTTTTTTGTCTATATTCAGCAATAATTCTCTAGGGTTTATCTCGATGGAACAACCTCGGCCTCTTATGATTGTAGTAGTAGGGTTTGGTTCTCCTCGGCATGTGTTTTTATGTATTATGAGGTATTACGTTGAAATTAAGTGTTGTCGATACTATTTTATTTTCTTTTATTTTCCTGTTTTAGGCACAGTAAATCTCCTAAAATTTTGTGGCTACAAAATAAATCTTATTTGATCAAAAAACTTTTAAATTAACATTATTTTAAAATAGAACACAAGAGTGACACACATATTTTTTATTTACAATTCTGATTCTTGCAGAATTTATAAACAGTTCATACATTTATAATTTTATACTTGGCCTTCCTGGTCACATACCACCCATTAATAGATACCCGATAAACCATTTCCAAATCTGAAAAGAAGTTTACGATAATAGGGGGAATTACTCTGTTGTGGATTGCATTCCTTCTAGGAGTGTTACACATTTGATGTCTCCCATTTATTTGTCCGGTTCGTCAGCTTGTAGTGCTAATTATGTGCGGGGAGGCCATTTATTGGGTAAAGCTATGGTTGTTGCAAGGCAGTTGTAGCCTAAGTGGTTCATGTCGCTACGATGTCTCGTTCCTTATTTCCCACTACAAGGAAAATACCCTCTAGTGGAGGTTATAAATGAGGTTTTTAGTGTTATAAAATTGGCCAAAATTGTCAAAAAAACATTTTCTACAACATCTGTTTTCGGTAACGGAGATTTTGGCGGAGCTTCTAATGGAATTTCAACACAACTAAAAAAACTAGGTAGCCAGAGGTTATTACAGATTTTTTTTCCATCGGTGCGCTAGTTAGGTGTGAATGCACTAGTGCGTGTCATCTAGATGGTCATCCCGGGACGGTCAAAGGTGCATGCATCGGGCCGTAAAGGTATAAAACCGCACCGGGTGCACTGTAGCTGATACAATGCACCTGGTCCTTCTAATTGGTATTGGGATTTGTGTGATGCCCATAGGTTGTATCAATGCACCGATTCGTAGTATTATAGAAACACACTGGTGCGAAGTATCACAAAAACGCACCAATTGTTCTAATTTGTATTGGTATTTTTATGGTGCCCATAGGTCGTACAAACGCACCGGTGAGTAGTCTCACATAAACACACCGGTGTGTAGTATCGCACAAATGAACCGATTTTTCTAATTCGTATTGTTATTTGTGCAGTGCCCATAGGTCGTACAAATTCACTGGTGAGTAATCTCACATAAACGCACCAGTGTGTAGTATCGCACAAATGCACTGGTGAGTAGTCTCACATAGACGCATCGGTGCATAGTATCGCACAAATGCATCGGTGCTCATTATCACACAAACGCACCAAGAGTTATAATTGGTATTGGTATTTGTATTTGTGCGGTGCCCATAGGTCATATAAACACACCTATCATAGAAACACACCGGTCTTCATTTTGTATTTTTTAGAAACATCGACCTGTGATGGTGTAATTATTTTGATTTTCTTAAAATTCATTATTCATCAAAAGTCGACACGTATCTTATAACAGTATTCATATGAATTAAAATTTTTATTAATGCATTTGAATGTGATGCTTGGATTAATTTGTTATATCATATCATAATTATTGTGATTTTTAAAAATTCATTATTCATCAAAAGACGACACATATCTTATAACAGTATTCATATCAATTAAATTTCTATTAGTGCATTTGAATGTGATGTTTGGATTAATTTGTTATATCATATCATCAGATTTCACATCTCTTCATTATAACATTTAATCATCCATAAATTTAATCAGTGGTGTTACATTTCACAGCGACAATGGAGAACGCAATAGAATAAATTAAAACATATTTTATTATATATATATATATATATATATATATATATATATATATATAAGACAATCTTTGTCATACAAAATGGGACAGTTATTGGTATCCCTTTGTCTTTCAATTGGGACACTATGTCCATTACATTAAACAAAATGTCTGATTTCATAAAAAAAATATTTCAAAAAATGCAATGCCTTTCTTTGATATCCAAACATAATGATCATCATTCTTCGCTTGAAATTTTTTCACTGCGCTAGCTACTTCCATGACTTGGGTTATTTTGAGGAATGTTTTGTTCACAGTGTTGATTGTTTTCTTCTTCTTCACCTTCCATCTACAAGCATAAAAATAAATAGTAATGAGTGTTTATACATTAGTGAGAATAATGAAATTTGCAATATTAAATAATATACATTATTTTAAATTGAAAATAAATGACGTACCATAGCAACAATTGACTCATGAACTATACACATTCTTTCAAAACCTAATTTCATGCCATCTTTAAAGATTTCATCTGTTGGCATAGTTCCATACTTTGTTTCCTGCAAGTTTTATACCCATAACAAATCAAATATTTAATATAAAATATTTTTTTTGTTATATTAATTATAGACGAAGCTAAGTAAAACAATATCGATAGATGCTTACAAATTCCACAATTAATTTCTGATATGCCAACATATACTCACAACCCATATTTAACCCAATCAATCAATTTGTATGATGGTTCTTCTTTGTATGTTAGCACATGTTTGAAGACATTCAGTGCTGATTGTTGTAAAACAACTTAAAATATACAAAAATGAAATCTAGTTAAGTTGTTATAAGGAAGTAACAATTACTCACAAACTTAGATATCAACCCTTTTCTTCCCTGTCATCCTGTTTTATGTGCTGAATGGATTCCATTTTTTTTTCTTTTGTGCAAGAAAATACTTGAAAATTAATATTTAATGCCAAATTGTTTATTTATTGTACCTAATGATCGAAAAATTCAATGATTACATATTACATTTGAAGCACGTTGTTGTTGAGATGGATCCTCCTACAATGCAATTTTTTCCATTTCTTTGACCATCTCCTTGTACACCTTTTTGGACATTCCTACTGACATATTTCTGATATGAGCTTGTTCATCTTTTGAGATTTTCATAATCTTCCTGAAAATGTAACATGACAATAAACTATTTAATTTTTATATTGATATATGAAAAGTAAATATAACAAAAGTGATATTTATAAATAATTCTAGAAAAACGTTTAAAGGAATATTACTTTTTCAATCCTTCTTTTTTGTTGTTGTATGTTTTTTCTATCAAAATTCTAACATGTCTCATTGACTAATTCTCTGGAAACTCTTCCTATAGTTTAGATAAATTTTGGTTCTTGGAATCATTGGATTGATTTTTGTATTTTAAGTGGAAAGAACATCTATACATTCATTCCACTAGATCCCTTAAACTTTTGTAAAAAAATTTCCCCCTTTTGTTAACCTCCAGCACCACTCTAGATGAGCTAAAGAGCAGTTCATTTTCATTTGCATGTTCTATTTTTTTTCTTTTCTTAGAAAAACACTCCTTTTCTGAGTTGTTGGTCCTTGTAGAACATTAAACATATAATGTGAATTAATAGATTTTTTGAAACATATCTAATAATTTTAATTATATTATTAATGAAAATTAAAAAAAGAAACTCATATTGGATCGATAGTATTTTTTCCTTCACCTGATTCATCCTTTTGCAATTTTTCCATCAATATTGTATGCTCTTCTGGTCCTAGATCAGAAATAATCTTATCGAGCTTCGTTAATTTTTGGCTCTGCATGATACATAATAAACAATACATATTAGTTAAACTTACATATAGTTCAAAAATAATATTTTTTGTAAAGAATTTACAAAGAACTTTCCTATTTTGCTTTTCTTAATGTGTTATCAGTATTTTTGTTACTTGATCTCTTATCAGCCATTTTTTTATCAATATGAAACCTATAATATATCATCCATTAATATATTTTATAAATAAATCATCAAATTTTCAAGTAAAAAAATATATATATCAAGAAACCGGTGTGCTTTTCATGGTGTACACACCGACGTCAGTGCGTCGTGTTCTTATAAACACACCGCCAAAATAGTATAAAACATTGTATGATGATCTATGTCAACAAGGAGCACCGGTGCATTATATGTTAACCACCACACTGATTAACATAGACAAATTAATAAAAAATGTCTAGTGTTAGTTTTTGTAGCATATGTTGTTGTGGAGGGGGCAGTGTGGCCTATTCTTATAAACGCCCCACACAAACAGGGGACCACCGTATGGTGCTCTCAGTCAACAAGGAGAATCAGTGCGTTATATGTTACATGGTGCACTGATTAACACAATAAATAAATAAAAATTCCAAAAAGCATGTGTGTGGTGCGCTATAATGAAATAGCGCATTGGTGCCCTATTTTACATATGGCACACGGATTTAAAAAAAAAAAAAAAAATTTATCAAACAGTACGTACTCGGTGCATTGTGATAATCCAGTGCACCTGTGCACTAGGTTATGCAGGGCGCACCAGTGTACTAGGTTACACAGGGTGCACTGATTAAAATAATTCAGTTTTTAAAAAATTCACGCAAGGGCCGACATGGATTGGGATCTGACTATGCAAGTCGTCCCGTGGGTTAGATGTCATAAGCCTATATATATAGCAATACAAACCATATAAATCTAAAATGAAAAGCCTTAATTCTAAAATCACAGAAATAAGAAGAAGCAAGGGCATAAACAAAAAGAATGAAGGGTTTAGGGTAAAATGGATTTTTTTTGTTTTTTTTTTTCTGAAGATGAACAACAAATTTAAATTTTTTACTTACTGTGTAAAAAATACTGTAGAAAATGTAAAAATAAAATAAAATTTAATCACAAGATCGTTTGAAATTCTATGCTACAGGGTTTGAATCACCGGAGGTTTGGAATTCTGATTGCCGGAATAGTTTTTGTTTGAGTGTATTTCGCTGCTCCACAATGCTCTCGTGCTATCTTGCTTCAGGTATGTCTCATGAAAATCTCTGGCGATTTTTTTTTGCAAAAATAGTGAAATAATGAAAAGTGTTTAGTATTTAAATAATTGCTTTATGAAATTAGATTTTCAAAAATATTTTGCTGCCTATTTTTCAATTTACCGCTTTTTTTCACTTTCAAAAAATAAAGTTGCGTTTTTTTATTTGCAACTTTTCGTCACTAGTGCGTCAATTAATAACAGCACAATGGTGTGTCATTTAATAGCATGGCACCAGTGCACAATAACTAAAATGAACCAGTGTGGTTATCTGTACATTAGCACTGATAACAATAAGTCCATTTTTAAGGCACCAAAATTACTTTTAGGTGTGTGCACTAAAATTTATTGCTGATTTTGCTCAATTGCAGGGGGGAAATATAATAATTATATTGAATGGAAAATTCTTCAAAATCCATGTCATTCCATAATATTTCTCAAAGTCCATCGCAGAGTCCTCCCTATCCATCTCGAGACGTAATATTTACTTCAGATTTTATTTATATTTTCATTATCTAATTGAATTTATGTTTTTTATCCATGTCAATCAACTTAATAAAATTTATAATGTATACAAAATTGCAAGTTCATGTAGATTCATAATCGAGTTCAGATGCACAAAATATTCAAATAGCTCCAAAACATCGGAAGCTCTTATTAGGAGCAACATACTGCAAGGCACATTTGGTAAATGAAAATGGATAGCCGCTTCACCCTACCAATTTTAGCAATATTGCATCTTCTAGCAACAATCCTGGGACAATGATGGTAATAATAATTTTTTGGTATATTAACATAATGATTTCAACGTCAAACAAATTAATCATCAATTTTCAATGTTCTTACTAATTGATATCATATATTTTGTACTAATCATGTTTAAATATATTTTTTGAAATGATTAGGACCCTAGTGATGATGAGCGACCTACCTACCATCTTCTGTTGCACCCCACAACAATGTCAAATCGAGAGAAGGTTGAATTAAGAGAAAAAATCAGAGAGGAGCGATACCAAGAATGGTTGAATCAACCACCGATTCAATTCCCGCTACGTCCAAATTCACTAATTAGGAATGACTACAACAATAGTAGTTCTTCACAAGCTGGCAATGGAGGCAATCAAATATAGGTTGGTATGGATGATTTCTTAAGGGATACGACTGCTATGGAGATAATTTGTTAGATGCATTCCAAAACGATGATAAACTAGGGGATGATGCTCATATCGCTGACACCTTTTTCGAAAGCCTTAAATTTTCTTCCACCACCCCTCTCTTTGGACCTGGCAGTCAGTCAAATTCTACCCAGTTGGGGACAACGATGTTACCGTACAACTTGAAAGCAAATTTTGGCTTGTCAAATGCATGTCTCTCGAAAACTTTGAGGTAAGTTACCATAAAGTCCCCCCTTATATAAATTTGAGAAATATAATCACACAATGAACATTACAAATGGCCTATTTTATGAAAGTTAATAATTATACCGGCATTAATGTACATTTAATATTTTAAATGATCACCAACTACATTTTATTCAAAGATAAGGTTCTTCCGAGTGATAATGTCTTGGCCAGAAACTACGAAGAGGCAAAGAAATTGTTGAAAATGTTGGGTGTTGAGTACATATCATATCATGCATGTCAAAATTATTGTATTCTATATAGAGGAGAATATGAAAATAACGATATATGTCTGAAATGTGGGCATGAAAGGTATGATAAATAAAAAAATAATGGTAAATCACGTGGTCCTCCTTTTAAGATATTGAGTCACATGCCTATAATCCCAAGGGTTCAAAGGCTCTTTCGTTGCAAATAATTAGCTATGTTGCAGGGATGGAATGCCTCACATAGAAGTGAGTTAGGAGTTATGTGAATCCCAACTAATTCAATAGCCATGAAGCATATAGAGGATACCTTGCCCAAAAAATTCAATGATGAAGTACGAATTCTACGACTTAGCATAGCCATGGATAGCGTCAACCCATATTCCCTCCAAAACATCAACTAGTTTTTTTTGGCTTGTAGTAGTGATCAATAATGATATCCCCCCATGGTTGTCAATGAAGAATGAACATCTTACGTTGGCTCTCATAGTCCCTGGTAGAAGACAAGTGAAGAATATGGATGTCTACTTACAACCACTGGTAGATGAATTGAAGGAATTATGGGATGGGATATATGTATATGATGTATCAAGACCCATCGCAGTAGAGAGGAGTTTTATGTTGTATGGCATAGGTGCTTACACGACACATGATTATCCAGGCTTAGGAGTTTGCTCTAGTAAATTACATGTTTATTGATTTTTTATATACGTAATAATATTCTTCATGATATTATTTAACGTGCCATATATATAAATTGTATACAATAATTTCATAGATCTTGTAAAAAAAGGGTATGTAAATGTTGTGGACCTTCTCTGAAAGCTAGATGGTCCAACGACTTACGAAATCCAGTGTATGACTGCTCCAGAGTATTCCTCCCAGAAGAACACCCTTATAGAAGAGCAGCATCTGCTTTCAATGGAAAACGAGAGAGAACCCAAAGGCCTCCAATATTGACACCATTTTAATGGCTTAGAGCACATGAGAGAGAGAAGGAGAAGAAGTTCATAGAAATGTTCAATTCAAATGTGGAGCCTATGTTCGATGATACAGAATTATTCGACACCTATGCTGAGAAATTTCCCATTGGGATGAAAAGGAAATCTATCTTTTATAACATCCCATATTGGGAGCATCTTAATATTACCCACTTATTAGATCCCATGCATATATTTAAAATTGTTTCATCTTCTTTATGGAGGCACATATCATCGAAACAAAGTGACACATTGCTTGTTATGAAAGATCTTATTACGTCAAAAACTAAAAAGAAACATTGTCCAAGACGATTAGAAAGTACAGGATCAGAGGCAGGTGTTGGTCCCTCTAATTCATGGTATTTAAAAGAAGGTGATGTCCCATGGATTTTAAAAAAAGATGATCTTTCTTTGGCAAAGGAAGTTATAATGGGTATGAGGGTGCCATCTTCATACGGGTCTTCACTATGGCACTACTTCACCATGGATGACCATTTTTTTGGGTTGAAATCACATGACCATTTGAATATTCTAAGAGTACGTATAATTTCAAAAGCATGATTTTATTATTTTTAAATTAGAAAATTTGATCCCATGCAAGGATCATAAAGCATAGCAAATTTTGTATATTATTGCATGTGTTTATAACTTTGCAGTGTCATTATCCTTTTTTCATGTATGGGTGTGTGAAACATGAATTCCCTCAAGACCTAGGATGTGCCATATCTAAATTATCTACATTTCTACATTGGATCACATCAAAGGAGATTCATGTGGCTAGCATTCCATGGTGGCGTCAAGAGATAGTTGAGATTGTTTGTATGTATGAGAAATAACTGCCAACAAGTTTCATGGACTTGCAGGTTCCTCTTGTAATCGACCTAGTAGATTTAGTTCAATTAGTTGGGGTGGTCTCTTGTCGTTGGATGTTCTTGTTAGAGAGGTACATGAAGAAATTGATTGGTTTTATTTGACAAAGGGAAAAACTGGAGGGCTCTATGGAAGAGGGCTACATATTGTATGAGCCTTTCTATTATGCCAGTGAGTACATCAAGCAGATCGACAATAGACCAGGTGCAGTGATTTGGGACGATGAAAGGGATGAAGAAAAAAGAGAAAAGGAGTTGCTCCAAATGAATGGAAAAAGGCACTTGATAAAGAGTAAGCAAATTATAATTTTTCAAATTTACACAAAGTAAATATTCATGTTGAACTTCGATATAATGTATATTTTCATCTCTAAGTACTATATAATTTCAGTTTGATTTCATCAATGAATGCAAAACTTGAAGCAATCAATAAATTTGTTCTTTACAATTCTGAAGCAACACAACCGTGGGTCGCATTGTACGAACAAAAGGGGATGAAATGGGATAGTGACAGGAAAGAATTCAAATGATTGAATGGTAGAAGTGTGCCTTACCCTGATCATTTAAAATAAAATATGCCAAAAATATGCCCCAATAGTTGGGTTGTTGACCAAGTCAGAGAGAAATACGGTGCAACCAGTCATTACCCGTGTGCTGAAGAGGATGCACTAAACGTAGGGATTGGGTGTAGCAACTCGGTAATAATATATTTAATTTATATGTACATTTGAAACTTAATAATGCACCTTTCAAATTTAATTACATCTATATTTCATATTTTAACTATTGGGTTATTATAAGACACATGACACTATGATTTTTTAACTTTTTATAGGTGCAATTGTTCTCCTCTATGTGGGCATATGGACAACATTTTCGCATAGAAAATGTCGATGATGGACACATGAGACAATACTGTGGAGTGGAAATCGAGTTCGATCAATCTAGTTGATCTAGCCACCATGTTCAAAACCTAGTACGAGGGACTTTAGGTTATGTCAAAAAGATATACGAGATCATTGAAGTGGATTTCTCATCTTTCCAATGTGTTATTTTTAGTGCTAGTGTTGGGACACCTTTGATCGGAATAATGTAAAGGAAGATCGTGATAGTAGGTTGATATGTATCAACTCTAGAAAGATGTGGGATGAAGCCAAGGAGCCCTATGTTCTCCCCAAACACTACAACCAGGTGTTTTTTACTTAGATGTGTTGGATAGGGATTGGTGGTTCGTATTGAGACATGACCCTAGATCAAAACATATTTTTTAGAACAATAGTGTTATCATGCCATGTGAGCTGGAAGATAATGAGGGTGATCATGAGAACCGAGAGTGATATGGTACATGTGTTATTTCATCAATATTTATAATTTTTAAGATGTGTTTTTATAAATAAGAGGACTTAATTTCCTTATAACTTATAAGACTCTTTTTTTCGAGACATTATAATATGTATTTTGAATTAATTGATAATTTGCATTATGTTAATGTTAAAATCAATATTTCACTTGATAATTTTCAATTATGTTGATCTCAAAAACAATGGCGTACTGTATAAAGTTATTTTTTTTTGTATGTAAGATCATAATAAAATAATGATAATTCTAAAGTACATGAATTTATTTGCATTATTTTCTAAACTTTAATATGTTACAAAAATTCATATTATTCTAGATTTATTATTTTACAATTATTTACAATTTTAAAAATTTACAAATTTAAAATTTTTAATAAAATCATTTTACATTAATACAATCAAAATGTTCACATTAATACAATTAAAATTTTACAAATGTTTTACATACAATTCAATTACAATTACAATTGCAATTTTACAATTTCACATACAATTACAATTACAATTTTAGAATTTTACATACAATTAGAATTACAATTAAAATTTTACAATTATAATCATTTCACCTAATACAAATAAAATTTTAGAAATATTTTACATATAAATAGAATTACAATTACAATTTTACAATTTCATGTACAATTACAATTAAAATTTTAGAATTTTACATACAATTACAATTACAATTTTACATAAAATTTACAATTACAATTACAATTTTACAATTTTACATATATACCATTACAATTACAATTTTAGAATTGTACATACAATTAGAATTACAATTATAATTTTACAATTTTACATATATACAATTACAATTAAAATTTTACAAATATTTTACATACAATTACAATTAAAATTACAATTACAATCATTTCACAATAAATTAAATATTACAATTACAATTAAAATTTTACATACAATTACAATTTTACAATTTTACATACAATTAAAATTAAAATTACAATTACAATCACGACATAATATTTAATAAATATCACGGTCATTTAATATTAAGTTAAATAAAAGTCACGATCATGATAACCATCGTACAAACATCATATTCGACCTAAAAACACATTCAAATTCGCCAACATCATCTAATCATCATGATCATGATCATCTAACAAAACACAATTAGCATTGTATCACATCATCACAACACAAACATCAAATATACATCTCATGTCAAATAAATGCTATCACATACACATATATTTGCAAGCTGCACATTAAATGAACATATCTAACATGACCTAACAATATGCACATCATGATGATCACCAACATGTAAATTAAGTACAACTGCAACATGAACATAAAATACATGGACCATAAATATATATATATATATATATATATATATATATATATATATAGAGAGAGAGAGAGAGAGAGAGAGAGAGAGAGAGAGATAATGTCAAAAATATACAATTGTAATATAAATGTCAAATATCAGCTAGTGGTATATCATCAATAGTAGTACTATTCCAGGCCTGCTCACTCAATGGTGCAGCCTCGACAAGCTCAGATACATGTCAATCATCACGTGCCTTCTGATCTAGTGGTGCCTCATGCTGATGAGGATCAACTGTCTGTTGTTCATCATGATGACTTGACATGGTTGATGGTCCAACCTACTCATGATCATGAGTACTGTTGTATGTTGTAGGTTGCTGACTTGACGTGGCCGATGGTCCAACCTACTCTCCATCATGACTGCTAGTTGATGCTGCAGGCTTCTCATATATGGCGTGTCATCATCGTGATCATCAGATGATGTGTCGATGCTCCGGACTATCGACATATTTCATATCGACCATGCCTACGTCAAAGGGACCTCCTCAACCGCGTAAATAAGCTTATAGCTCCTACGACATGCCACATCAAGGTGAACATGTCACGCGGCATGCCTCTCCACATATATACCAGCCTAGCATCCGCTTGTATCTCTCTCATAGTGGCAGGCTTGACTCCCACCTCTACAAACAGTGCACAGAGTTGGTCACCCAACTCCATCCTCAATCTATTGTTAGGCCTATGCCTAGAAAAAGGTAGTACCAATGCACCATGAGGAACATGTCTGTCTACACCGGCCTGATCCTCAGCATCTTCCATATCCTGATTGTCATCAGGATCTACACCTAGATCATTTAGTGGCATTGGCATCTCATCTTCGTCAAATTCCCCAATGTCTGCAAAATATATATAAGTACACAACAATAATTAGGAAATTTCATTAAACAAATTAATAAAAACAAGTTAAAGAACATGTTATAATAAATTTAAATAAAATAGTAATATTACCGCTATCATCTGGAGGCTCATCATCTATGAAGAGGATGTTGGTACACCCTCGCCAATCCAAACCAGCATACGGACATGGGACCAGAACGAAGGGATTCTCATCAACATTGGCTAGCAACTCTAGTGCATCATGCGATATCCTTGCAGAGAATCCGTACTCGCCCCTCTTGGGCATCATTTGTCCCCACAACCACATCTGTACATGCAACATCAACCTACAAGGATATCGAACAAAAGTATGCCTCATACCTAGAAACCTCTCAAAAAATAAACAAAATAGGTCTAAATAAAAAGGGGATTTCACCCTCCCTTGTGCCTGAGCATGACATCTATCTAAAGTTGTACAAAACTGTCGCAAACAAATGGCAAACCACCTCACAAGTCGTGGCTCCTGTAACAAAGAATTAACATAAAACACAAGCAGGAAACTAATGTTTTTACCATCATTGGTGTTGTGTGAAATGGTTGAAATCAGTAGTGAGAGTCACCTCACCTCCTCTCCACCAAATGAAGCAATACGTAACTGACCTCCAGAGACCTGAAAATCTGAAGGAGACAATATATTCACACTAATGTATCTCTGGGAGTACACCAACTGACTCCCTGTTGCATAGCCAATGGGGACCTCTAGGAACGAGGGAAAATCCACCCCTCTCCTCGATAGGCCAGTATTGAAATAGATGTCCTCATTAGTGGGCATCTACCATAGTTTAGGACCAACCTAGAAAGCCTTTAGGTGGGAATTCCACCTATGGATAAGATGTCGCAAAAGCACACCATTTCCCTTTAGGGATGTAGCCTCCTCATAGAACTTGAGGAGGCCTACCTGCCTTAGGAGCCCCTGGGTAGCTGTTGTAATAGGATGAGGGTATGTATCTCTCTCCCTCTCTCATGCGTCCCCTTGTTGTTGATGTTGTTCTCTCTCTTCTCTCCTTTCACATCGTTGAATGATTGACATATTAAATACAATTTTCTTATTAAATGAGACATGTATTTAAGAATATATACATATATAATTTTTTTAGAAAAACAAAAAACAAAATATTCGATGCACCACAAAAAATAGGCATTCACCGGTAACGGTGCATATTTTTTTGTTGCGCACCGGAGGCGGTGCACTAGAAAATTTTCAGCGCATAGGAGGAAGTGCACCTACAAATTTTCAGTGCACCACCCTCCTGGAATTGTTACAAGGTCAATGGTGCAATGGTATAATAGACCACACTGTTGACTATGTACCTGTGTCGAGAGGGTAGTGTGTTGACCAAACTATATGCACTTGGGCGTATAGTTTAGGAAGTGCACCGCCCTTCTGACATCACTACATAAACAACGGTGTATTCATTTACTCGACCACACTGTTGACCATGTCAAATTTACGAAATGCGGTGCGCTGACAAAATTACCTGCCCTAGGGTGGATATTTCCGTCAACACACCACATTCCCTCAATTCGACATTGTCAACGGTGCGGTCGAGTAACCGACCTCACTGCACTTTTTTTTATTTTAAAAAATCACAGCGCGGTGTTTCGGTACCGTGGTGGAACCAGTGCAGATACGGCTAGCACTTGTCGCGGTGCAGCCTGTAAATTTACAGGCATCACTACGAACCGGTGTGAGCCGAACGACTCGAGCACACCCCGCGGGAATATTTGTTTTTTTAATAAGGTGAATTTTCATCTATTTTACAAAATTGATCCGCTAAAAGGTTTAATTATGGAAAAAAAAGGAAATCACCTATACATTTGGCCATCAAGGAGGTATATTGGCTGTAGAATTTTCAAAACTAAATTTTCCCACTGTTACACAAAAAATTGTCACCTTGACATTCTGCTAACTGTGTGAGGTCATTATCACTCATACTTCTCTCTTTGCAAGTTTAACATATCAGTTCCTCATTTCAAGCCTTGAAAATTAGAGAAATGTTCCTAAAAATCTCCTAAACTTTGGTGTCGCACTTTCTCTCTATCTTGCCTGCGGTCCCACACCTAATGTTCAGCTCTCCTGCGTACTTGAACGCACTTTCTCTTTGTTATAGGTGCGGACCCCTGTAAGATCAAAAAGGCACAAGTAAATTCCAAAAATCTCAATAAAATTGAATTCTAGAAGCTTCTAGAATGGATCTTGCAGTGGCAGAACCGCTCTTATGAGGTGCATGAATCCCTTACCTTATGGAGCTAACCCCTTGATGTGAGGAGCTTATCCCTTTGAAGGAGGATTCTATCCCTTCATAGTTGGAACAAGAAACCTCCTCTTTTCCACTATAAAAAGAGGCATTGGGCAACCTCAAAGGGAATTTTTTGGAGATTGAGAATTAGAGTAAAAGCTTAAGAATATTTGAGGTTAAGTGTTGTTGAGATTTAGACTCAGTTAACTAAGAATTTTGTGAGGAGAGATTAAATACCTCTATTTGTCTTGGTTTGAGGAGTGCAGAGCTTATCAAAGTAAAGGAGACTCCTGCTTCGGACCCCGGAAAGTCCTGTGCGACATCAAGGCTCAGGTTGTAAGGTTTTCCTTCTTTTGAAATTAATACAAATATACTCGTTTTTCTCAATAAGCTGTCAATAAATGGTTTATTTCATAGATTCCTTGATCACTATGATAAGCATGGTTTATGATGATTTTTATACAGGTGCTATGTAATATTTTTCTTGTTTGTGACTGCAGGTTTATGAGGAAAACTCCTTCAAACGTTCGAGGGACAATAACGACTTCAAACAAGCACTAGATATACGGTAAGTCTTTTACACCTCTATAGAGATTTTTGTAAACCTTACATGCTTAGAGAAAGATTAGTATGTTTGGATGTTTGTTGCTAGATACTTTTAGTACTAGGGAGATCGGTCTTGTCCACAAGAACGATTTATCCGGCCAACAAATTGGCGACTCCACTAGGGAAATAACTTGTTGTTTTTGGTTCTCTTTTATTTTGATTGGAGGAAAAGTTTTTCCTGGTTTTTGGTTGATGGATATCTGCCTGGGTAGCTTAGGTTTTCTCTGTTTTTAAAAATTTTGAAATCTTTTAAGTTTTTCTTGAACTTTTCTGGGGATCGCACTTTGTTCTTTTGCACAGTGCGGGCAGTTTCGCACTTTCCTTAAGTAAACAGTGCAGGACCGCACCTGTTACTTCTGGGAGCCTGCGGACCCTGTTAAAATTTTGGAAAAACTCCAGATTTCTTTTTTCTAGTTTAGTTTAGATTTAATTTAGGATTCTTAGCATCTACCCAGATCTGTATTTCTCTTTCAAAAATCCTTGTTTATGAGTTTCTTTCAGCAAATTCTTCATCTCATCAATCTCCATTAAGTTAATTGGGTGTTTTGAGTCTCTTCTTTGAGAAATTCTTAATTTGATTTCCTTTGGTCATTACTTGGAGGTTTGTCTCAGTCTTTTCACAATTTTGCATCTTTTTGCTTTTGTTTTTGAAATTGTGTATGAGTGTTAATCGCCTTTGAGTGTTTTTTGATTTTTGAAACTCTCACCCCGATTTTCTTGGCTTGCACTTGATTGTGTTTGAGAATTCTCTTGCATAGATCACATTTGCATAATTAGAATTCTCTTTTTCAGAATATGAATGAAAAATGTGCATAGATTACATTTGCATACTTTTCAAGTGAATTGTGCATAGATTACAACTGCATAGTTTACATTCTAAAAAATCAATCATAGATTTAGATCAGTTTTCTTTGATTTGAATTTAGATGTTTTTATGCTTGTTTTAAAAACACAAAAATATAAAAAATTGTTTTGGAATTGATTTGCATTAGGTTTTCTTGATGAAATTAGTGCATTAGAGAATTTGTTATATTTTCTCTTAGTGATCAATTTTTGCATTGTTGGAAGTGAATGGAAAATATCTCCTTACTTTAGTTAGGATTCATCGAATTGAAAAGATTACATTATCATATTCGATTGCATTCAGTTTTGGTTCGGGTCATAACACCATTGGTTTCATATCCATTTACCTTTTGAGTAATAACAGCCTAAATAACACAACGCTTAATTAAAATTCATCTAGTAATTTTTACATTTTTAGGGCTCTTTCCACCAATCTAGCTCAGGATTAGTGCTTTGGAATAGGTTGTAGTTAACTTTCCAAATCAACTAAAACAAACAAGTAGATAAATCTTGCGGTAGGAAATAAATCTAATTGTAATTGGTACAATCTGGGAAGCTTCTCTTAAAGAAGTCAATCACGAGATCATGTCCAAACCTTTGAAACAATCAATTATGTTTCATTGGGGAAGATAGAAGATTTTGCGCGCATTACAAATGGTAAACCTCGGATTAACCATTGTCGAGGAGCCTGGGGTCACTTGTTGGTAAACCTCGGATTAACCATGTCGAGGAACCTTCAAGGGGATTGAGCTTTGTTACTCTGCCCTTGCGCGTGGGATCGGATCGTAGACTGTTCCCCCAGTTATATTTGTTACTATTGGTAACCTTAGTGTCCATTATCTTAAGATTATTTCCTAAGGTGACGGTGAAGGAAAGATCTCACTGTACCTGGAGCAGACGTCGACTAGACTCACTTGGACTCTCTGGGGGTTCTCTTCACACGAGATGGTTTTGTGAGGAAACTTGTGCCAGTCTGTTTCATTAAGCAGGTTTTCGGGGTAACTGTTCCAACCGCCAGGGAAAATTTTAAGGATGGAAGTTTATCTTAAAGTTTCAAAACCTGGCAAATCTTAATGGTCCCCAATAGGTAAATTTAAAAAAAAATTATGATATTTTTGTAAAAATAGTTAGGTTTATAATTATTTTATATAGTATATATAAAATTTTGGTGATTTTTATGGTAAAATAATTTTATACTATAAACTTTGGGCGAATCAATTTTCAAAAAAATGGAAATTGGCGAATCTTGTTTTTTGAAAAAACATGGAAAATTAGCCCGCCTGCGAATATTAGCCCCTAAAATTTTCCCTGCCAACCGCCCTTTCTGTATTAAACTCTACGATGTTGGATTTCATCACCAACTAGTGTTTTTAGTATGGGAAGTTACTGTTTTTGTGTGGTTTGAATCCTAGATTTGATAGTGCATGTTAATTTGTTTGTTTTTACTTTTAGAGACCATAGGTGTGAATTGTGAATTTTAATTGTTAGGTGTGAATTGTGAAGTGTTAATTTTAGTTTTAAATTGTTAATAAAATTCACTGAAGTTGAATATAATGGCAACTAGTCCAGAATTTACCAACCAAGGAATCCCTCTTAACGAGAATCCTAGTACTTTTCCTTGCTTTGGAAATGTTGGTCCTCCTTATATGGCTACATTTTCATTACCTGGATTTACAATAGGTTTACCGACATGGTTATTTTCAACTTTTTTGGCCCCAAATACTCCAATTGTTCAACCTCAACCGGATGCTTCACCTCAACAAAGTTCACCATCTCAACATCACCAACCTTCTGTTGACCCTTTACCTTCTTCGCCTAATATTTCTTCCTCCATTTCTTCCTCTTCACTTGGTAAAAGCCTTGACGCTAGTAACCAGGTGGCTAAGAAGAAGAAGAAAGGGAAGAAGAAGAAGAAGAAGAAGAAGAAGCAATATAAGAAAGAAGTCAACCAACCAACCATGGTTGTAAGTGTTAGTTGTGTTGAGGAAACCTCCAACATGCATCGTAAACCCAAATACCCTTGCAGGCTTTGTAAGGGTGACCACTTCCTTATCAATTGTCCTGGTATTCCAAAGGTTTTGGAAGTATGGTCAGAAAAATCTCATCAACTTTTTGTTGATCCATCAACCAGTGATAGTCAGGTTCCTGGGAAAAAGGGTAAAGTTAGGTTTCCTTGTAAGTTATGCAAAGGGAGTCATCAAACTCACATTTTCCCTCACATGGATGAAGCCTAAAAATTGTTGGAAAACCTTACTGTTCCACAGCAAGAATTTCCAACTGGTTACCGTAAACTTTCTCCCAACCTACCGTCAACTGACGGAGTGATTGATCTAATTTCAAGTACAATCGATCCCACTCTTCCATTGGAGAGTGAAACTCATATCACTCAGGTTGATGATCCATTAGTTGATCAAGTGGTCGATTCGATTTCACATTCGGTCGATCCCATTCTCCCTGTAGAGAGTGAACTTCATACTACTCAGGTTCTTCTTGTTACATCAGATTCTTCTACGCCGGGGGGCATTTCACCTGTTTCTACAGAACCCCCTCCAAATACTGAGGTCTTTTCCTTTGATTGGAATAGACTGACAGAACCTCGTCTTCCTTCCTCCATTCCTTTCCAAATCATTGTGAAGTTGGGTGGTAGGGACATACACCGTACACAGGTAGATGAAGGTGCTTCTGTTAGTATTTTATCCTCAACTGCTTGGAAAGCTTTGGGTTCCCCTCAGCTTGTGCCTATTACGCAGAATCTGAAAGCTTTTAACATAACCATTAGTGAACCTTTAGGGATCCTTCCTAAGTTTTCTATTACTTTGGAAGGTAAAACTATTTGTATTGATCTTATGGTAGTTCGAGGTCCCTTGGATTTCAATTTACTCCTTGGGCGAGACTATGTCTATGCAATGAAAGCTGTCATATCGACACTCTTTCGCGTGATGTATTTCCCTCACAATGGAAACATTGTGACTGTAGACCAGCTTTCATTCGCTAGTCTTGATTTGACTACCAATTATCCAACACCCCTGAATGTTCCTCATATGCAAGTGGTATCTACCCCGCCACGGGTGAATTATGTGGCAACTAGTCCCATGTTTTCAATTACCGATGTAAGCGAGCTTTTCACTGTTTGCTCGTCTTCCTTTGACTTAGATCTGGTAATTGACATGGAAAACTCTATGGGATTATTTTAACGTGATGTTCTTATCCCTTTTGAGTCCCTTGACATGTGTTCCTTCCAGAGAACTATTCTTCCTTCTGATGAAGAACTCTTGGAAGCCATGATCAAGGTGTGTCCATTGACATGTGTTTCTTCCAATTGGAAGCCATGATCAGTTGGTTCGAGGATAGTTTCTTTTACTGTGTCAACCTCGTTAAAAAATGAGTCAGTGAGGCCGAGGAAAGTTCCTGTTACTATGTCAACCTCGTTAAAAAATGAATCAGTGAGTGTGTTACTGAATCAACCTCATTAAAAAATGAATCAGGTATGAGGACAGTTCTTTTCCTGTGTCAACCTCGTTAAAAAATGAATCAGTTGGTCTGAGGATAGTTCCTTTTACTGAGTCAACCTCGTTAAAAAATGAATCAGGTATGAGGAAATTTCCTGTTACTGAGTCAACCTCGTAAAAAAATGAATCAGTTATGAGGGTAGTTCCTATTACTGAGTCAACCTCGTTAAAAACAAAATGAATCAGGTATGAGGACAGTTCTTTTCCTGTGTCAAACTCGTTAAAAAATGAATCAGTTGGTCAGAGGATAGTTCCTGTTACTGAGTTAAACTCGTCAAAAAATGAATCAGGTATGAGGACAGTTCTTTTCCTGTGTCAACCTCATTAAAAAAAAAATGAATCAGTAGGTTATATAGGTAGATTGTAGAATGTAGATGAGGAAAGTTCCTTTTACTGTGTCAACCTCGTTAAAAAATGAAACATGTTGCCATGAGCACAGTTATTTTCCTATGTCAAGCTCGTTAAAAAATGAAACAAATTCTCCCCTAATTGAGTCGAGTCTTTGACTAGATCTCGTAAATGTTAAGTCGTATATTTAGGTTAGTTATTTTAGTTTTTGCATAATTTTCTTACAATTTTAGGTCGGGCATTTCATATGATCTCGTAAATGAACCTTCATTCCATCCAGCTATTAATTACCATCTGTGTACTTAGTTGAATGAAATGAAGCTGGGGGGGCATGCACTCTAGTAGTTACGCTTAGGGGGCATCAAGCACAGTTTTCTCTCTGTTTCAAGCTTGTGTAAAAATGAAACCTATCTTGAGTCAATTTCGGTTATTTTCAAGACTCGTTAAACTCATGAAAATCCCGAGATTATTTTGCTATATTTCATTCTCGTAAAACACACGAAAATGCCGAGTTATTTCCGTCTTTTCCTACTCGTAAATTAAATTGAAATTCGGCCACAGGAGTACATTTTTATCCCTTTTTTGAACTCGTTAAAACTTACGAAAAAGTGAAAACCATGAGTACATTTTTATGCCTTTTTTGAACTCATTTGAAATTACGAAAAGCGAAACATTGGAGTTCTCTTTTAAGCCCTTTTCAGACTCTCTAAACATGAAAAGATTGCTGAGCACTTGATTATTCGAACTTGTTAAAGTAAATGAATAATCGTCCCTTCAGTATAAGTTTACCCCTTTTACGGACTGAAATGGACTATTTACGAAAAAGGTATACGTTGACTAATTACGGTCAATAGAGTTCTCTCCCCCATTATTTTATCCTTTTTCGGGCTTAAGAGACTAAATTTACGAAAAAGTACACCCATGGAGTTTTCTTAAGTTTTTTCTTCTGACTCCCTAAAATTGAAAAACACCGAGTTTCTCCTATACTGGACTCGCTAAAATTTAACAGTAAAGGACCTGTTCAATTTTAAACAGGAACGAACCACTCCTTCTTAGGGTTCGAATCTTAAACTAAGTTGGACTCATCCGAAGGATGAGCTTATAAACAAGCAAATTTTATCCTCCTCAAGCTTGTCAAAAATAAAGAGGTACTTGCCAGAAATGGTGGGGGAAAAGAGAGAAAAATGGGCGTGTTTGTTGTATTTTGATTTTTCGAAACTTCAGTCAACCACTCTTGAACACGACACTTTCATTCACCTGGGTTGGGAAATATTTTGCCTAACAGTTAATCAAACCATATTGAAAGTCTTCAGTCGGTTTCTGGGTATTAGCTTTGGGTCAATTGTCACCAAGCCATCTGCAGTGTCGTTATGTGTTCAAGAGGACAGTTCAAATAAACCATTCATCTATAAAATATCAGTCATCCATTTTTTACTATCCCTGAGTCAGTCCTTGCCAATATATTTTCAAAACTTGATCTATGATTTCGTGTTGTGGGCTTGCCTACGACAGATCACTTTCTATCGACGACAACTCATTATCTAGAAAGTTGATCTAGAAATCGTCAGTACCTTGAAATCTGCATGCCTTAATGGCAGGTTTCTCTCTTTCGACGACAGGTTACATCATCGACCTTCGATCGAATGATTCCGTGACATGTTCGACTTCAGCTCATTCATTCACATTTCATGGATTGTATTGGGTACTTTGAGAGCCATTGACATTACTGGTAGTTACTCTCACACTTGTTAACAGTTTACATCATTGACTAGTAATCAAGTGGTTTCTACCATGTTCGACTTCAACACATTCATTCACATGGATAGAATCATACTAGTTCGAGATGCAGAAATCAAGACCCTGGATCTAGTTTCTACCATCCAGGCTGCAAGGAATTTTGTTATCATTTATACACTGGACTATTCATAACAGATGGATGTGTCCATACTGTGTCTACATATGTCTATACTGTGATGTATTCAAAATCATTCCTGTATCAGAACAGTTTGAATTAGTTTCTAGTTAGTTTTGATATGAGTATGGGAATGCCTACCTCAGCGATGCTATATATATATTTTGCATTGAATGTTTTTACAGGTTCCGACTGGGGTGTCCACAGGGTGATCCTTGAAATGATAAAGTACTGCACTCTTCATATATGACAGACTTCGGCATCATCTATTCCAGACTTTGCACTTTAGGGGGCAATCTGTTACAGAAAAAATTGTCACCTTGACATTCTGCTAACTGTATGAACTCATTATCACTCATACTTCTCCCTTTGCAAGTCTAACATATCAGTTCCTCATGTCAAGCCTTGAAAATCAAAGAAATGTTCCTAAAAATCTCCTAAACTTTGGTGTCGTACTTTCTCTCTATCTTGCCTGCTGTCCCGCACCTAATGTTCAGCTCTCATACGTACTTGAACGCACTTTCTCTTTGTTATAGGTGCGGACCCCTGTAAGATCGAAAAAGCGCAAGTAAATTCCAAAAATCTCAATAAAAGTGAATTCTAGAAGCTTCTAGAATGGATCTTGCGGTGGCAGAACCGCTCTTGTGAGGTGCATGAATCCCTTACCTTATGGAGCTAACCCCTTGATGTGAGGAGCTTATCCCTTTGAAGAAGGATTCTATCCCTTCATAGTTGGAACAAGAAACCTCCTCTTTTCCACTATAAAAAGAGGCATTGGGCAGCCTCAAAGGGAAGTTTTTGGAGATTGAGAATTAGAGTAAAAGCTTAAGAATATTTGAGGTTAAGTGATGTTGAGATTTAGACTCAGTTAACTAAGACTTTTGTGAGGAGAGATTACATACCTCTATTTGTCTTGGTTGGAGGAGTGCAGAGCTTATCAAAGTAAAGGAGACTCCTACTTCGGACCCTGGAAAGTCCTGTGCGACATCAAGGCTCAGGTTGTAAGGTTTTCCTTCTTTTGAAATTAATACAAATATACTCGTTTTTCTCAATAAGTTGTCAATCAATGGTTTATTTCATAGATTCCTTGATCACTATGATAAGCATGGTTTATGATGATTTCTATACAGGTGCTATGTAATATTTTTCTTGTTTGTGACTGCACGTTTATGAGGAAAACTCCTTCAAACGCGCAAGGGACAATAACAACTTCAAACAAGCACTGGATATACGGTAAGTCTTTTACACCTCTATAGAGCTTTTTGTAAACCTTACATGCTTAGAGAAAGATTAGTATGTTTGGCTGTTTGTTGCTAGATACTTTTAGTACTAGGGAGATCGGTCTTGTCCGCAAGAACGATTTATCCGGCCAACACCCACCATTTTGCAAAATTCAAAATGGAGATGGTGGGGAATGGACAGCAATAGTGCGTGCAATAGGAGCATTGATGGTAGGGTGCCTTACACAAGGTAAATTTGCACCAGTGCTTGAGAGCTCTGAATCACTGAAAAGTGAAAAATGCAGATTTTTGGCTTTAATTTTTTTTTATTTAACCATGTTCCAGTGTGCGGGTTTTATAGGCGCACCAATGAGGTTTCTTAAAACCGCACTAGGTTGTTACAGTTTTAGCGCGGGGTTTTAGAATGCACCGGTGTGGCATCTTTGTAAATCACCGATGTGCTATAGTAATAAGATGCACCGGTCGGGTTTGTACTGAGCGTAGGGTGTCCCGATGTGCCAATGTTTTGTGTGCGCTAGTGCTTTCTCTAGTTGAACGCACCAATGCGGTTTAGGATGATAAACGCACCGGAAGAAAAACATCCGCAAAAACCTCCACCCGCCAACCTCCTCTAGTAACCTCCACTACAAATGGATGTCTGGGGTATTTTTATAAGGGGTTCCTCAAAAAAATCTGCAGAATCAAGGTTACTAGATGGAGTATTTAGTCGTTGCACTATTTCTTCTTGTGTTGTAGAATGCAGAATGCCCAGTGAGCCTATATTAGAGTTTGGCAGTGAGCATAATGGTGAGAATGGCGGCACCGAGGTGTAGCCTAGTAATGATACAAGGCATCATATCAGTATTACATTAAGGCTCACTGAGGTGTTGCAGGGCACATGAGATGGGGATTTGTTGCTTCAAAAAACTAAAAGGGAAAACGAAATGTTGCAGTGACTTGAAGATTTATATTTACAAGTAATTGGGGCTTGACGTGTAGATGAGAGGTTGAGGCCAATGTTACAACTTAATGTTTCCTACTCTGGTGCTAAAGATCATCTTCTAGCTCATCTTAGAAAGAATTATTACCCCATATTAGTTACAATTAGGTTCAGAATAAGTCCTATTAGAATTCTATCAGTTATCAAAAAATACTCAAATTGTATGTAGTTTAAAGTATTTTAACATGATGTTGCAACATTTGAAGGCACGAGAGCTTGGGATGCTTGCTCGTTACTTGTGTGTTCCACCTGTTTCAATCCGTGTGGGAAAATTAATTAAACAAGCTAGCCTCTTGTGCCTAACTTCCATGAGGTATGTTTCTTTTGTTCACTTCCTTACTATTATTTGAAAGTAGTAAATATTCGAGAATTATAGCAATGTGAAATGTGTTGGTATTTTTTCTTTACCTTTTTCCCTTTTGTTTTACATGAAAATATTTGAGAAAAGTCTTAGATTCATGTATTAAGTATATTTTTAAAAAGTGACAGAACACATTGAAAGAGGAAGATATGGTTTTTAATGTGTTGATTATGCTATTAAAAGTACTCAAGCAATCCACTGAAATTATCTCGGTGGAAAATTGGTTTCCTAGTTGGTGTGACTGCAGATTGGTCGTTTCTTCCTCCTGCGTGGATTCAACACTTATGCTTTTGATCCAAACTATTTGAAGAACATTGTGCATAAGAAAATGCTCTCTATATTCACATGATTCTGTTGTCATTTCTATTTTCTGAAATGGTGCAGTCTTCTTGTTCAGATCACCACTTCAGTAATATGTATACATTTTCATTAAAATGTTACTAACGAGGATCTTTTTTTCCATATCAAGGGATGTTTAGCCAAAAGTGAGCTAGACCCACAAAAGTATTTACTGTGGTTGGAATTTCAAGAAATCTATATCTTAGCAATGCTTGTAGGTGGCAGCCAAAAGTTGGATGTGATGTTTGATTATTAGAACTTAAACTGCATAAATTAAATGTCCAGGTTCCTCTCATCACGTAATTAGTAATGGCGTAGCTATCTTGTAAGGTAGGAAAAAAGTGGCATTATAAAGAGTTTGTTAATGTAGAATTTCATCTAGCTATGGGAGGTTCGTGCTTTTCCAGAGGAATAAAATCTTAGAAGTTTGTGTATGTTTACATTGCAGCAAACCTGAGGGAAAAATTGCAAAGTAGTCAGTCTCAGTTTTGGTGATATATCAAATATATTAAAAATTCAATTATATATATATATATATATATATATATATATATATATATATATATATATATATATATATATATATATATATTATGGATCATAGTTTGCAATGTAAGTAAACTCCTTATATTTTTTTATCTTTATCCGTTTAACAAATTTAATTTTAATTTACATATTAAAAATTAATTAAATATAATACTAATAAAAATTATTTCCAAACATATATATAATACGAGGATTGAAAATATTTCCAAACATATATATAATACAAGTATTTAAAAGCACAAGTTTCATGTAAGACAGAAACATAAGTTTGTTAAAAAAAACGAAAAAGGAATAATTATAATATTGAGAAGGATTAATGGATGGTATAAAGTTTATGTTGGTCTTGAATAAAGTGAAAATCAATGAATTTCTAGTTGTAGGAAAAAAGGAAATTTCTTTTTGAGATTTGTGTAGTTCATGCTATATCATATAGACCACATGTCTGAAGTCTTCATGTTGCAACATCTCTAGAATATTATTAAGAAAGATTTAAAAGTATTTTTCAATTTATAATTTTAAAATTAAAAATAATATTTTCTATATTATCATTTTCATTTAAAAGTATTTTCTTATTGAAAGTACAACTATAATTAGATATATAATATTTAAGTACAAAATAATTACTATAAAAGTCAAGAACCTTTCTAAAATTACTTCAAACTCTAATCATTTAAATTTTAAAAGGAAACATTTGTATTAAAATTAATTTTGAAATACATATATAGAAAATTCTTTAAAATTTCATAATAAAACCTAATATAAAATAAAATCATCATATTTAATAATAATAATTGTATTAAAATCCAGTAAATCAACCTCATTCCTGATCCATTTTACTAAAATCCAATAAATCAATATTGGTATAACTAATAACCAGAAGCAACATAAATCCCATAAAATGAGGAAAGAAATGGAGTGAAGAAGTGAGGTATTTACATATCAAGGGAACAGGCTTGCATGGCGACAACTCCTCACACCTGCGCCTCCACCACTTGCGAGTGTTTGGATGCAGGCAACGAATCTGGTTCCTGGAGCCCACAATTGATATGCTGGCATCCCAGAAAAGTAGATGCTTGGCGCGAATAGTTTCTGCCCCTCAGGGAAAGGGTCAATGGACCCCGTGGGATTGGGGCGGATGCAGAGATTCGTGAGTTGAGTACGAAAGTGGCGAGTTGTTGCGGCGGATCAGCGATGGAAGCTCCTGCCATTAGATTTAGAACCGCTGAGGCCCCTCTAAGCAGATTGGTTTCAAGGGACTATGCGAGCGGGTATGGTGCTCCTTACATGCAGATCTGGTCCAACTAGAAATAAAGGGTATGCGCAGAATGGTTAACCCTACACCTAGGCCCTGTATACTTCGATTTCTGGCTTGTTTTTTGTTATTATAGTTAGATGCATGAGGTTTGGACCCCTCAGATCTTTGCATGGGTAGAATGTGGGTTTCAGGCTCACATATTAATTACAAGGCACAGATTTAGGGGGGTGCACGGGGACGATTTCACTCCACCGCCTCCCGTAGTTGAAGTTTCTGATCCTCCTGGATATTTCCCAAAGGTTTTTTTGTATGCGAGGAGGGATTGGGGGCGCCCCCAAAGGTTTTTTTGTATGCGAGGAGGGATTGGGGGCGCCCCCATCTATGAGACTCCTTTATGTGGGGTATCATAGGCCTTTGGATCCAGTGAACGCCAAGTAGGAGGGGCCTATTCCGGGGGAAAAGTACAAAAATCCCTTACGCAGAGTTAAGAGGTAAGGAAAATAATGCAGGGAATAATTTGCAAATTTTTATAAAAACTTTAGATAAAAATCCCAAATTTTTTGGGTACAGGAATTGGATCTGGTTACAGATCTGAAGCAGAAGAGAAAATTCTCTATAGTCATCCCTTCTATAAGACAAAGTCTGATATTTTTGAGGAAATCAGTACAGGAAGGAAACCTATTAAAATACTACCAAATCTAAAGGAAATATTCCATATTCTTGAATTTAAGGCTCAAAGGAGGAGCTGAAGGAGCAAGCACTTTGGCTAGATCTGAACAGAACAGAACACCTAGATAGATGAGGGGAACCAACACCTTCAAAACAGGAACCCCAAATGGCCGATCATACACAAACATTTTACAAGGGAAAAACAAAGCAGCAACACCAACAGAACATGCTGAAAACACTCCCAAACCATACATAGTGGAGCAGTTGAACTGCATACCAGAATTGAACATTAAGGCACCTGAGATCGATGAACATCGTTCTATTTTTGAAATACAAACAATAATATGTAGATTTAACTGCTACTGGCCAAAACCAATGGAGTTATTCCATTGGATATTTACTACGAGACCATGGACTGCGACATATATCTCTGCTCCAAAGGATATTTTATTTTCAAGTTCCCGTCACAGGAAGCCAGAGATATCATTCTCAGGGCAGGACCGTGGTTTTGGGGTTCTACTAAACTCTTCATCACTCCTTGGTTCACATATTTTGATGCAAACACAATGGAGATTACAAGGATGTCGGTTTGGGTCTGGTTGTATAACCTCCCTCTCCACTTTTGGAATGAAGGTGTATTAGAAGGCACTGGAAACAACCTTGGGAGATACATCAAAACAAACATCCAATGACTGGAGGAGATAATTTTCACTTTCGCACGAATTTGTGTGGAAGTGGATCTCAGCAAGGGGTTGCAAGAAAGAATCTATCTGATCCACAACTAGCAAAAATGGCTGCAACACCTAGACTATAAAAATACAATGTTTAGATGCAGGATATGCAGGAAAACTGGGCAACTACAAAACACATGCCCGGATGCAAAACTGGAAACTAGAAAGAAGAAGAAAACATGGAAAGCATCCAAGGTATGGCAATTCCCTTCAGGAGGACCAGAGCAAGAGACAGAAGATGAAGGGGACATTCCAACCCAAAATGAGAGAAATCAGCGAGTAGAAGACCAAGGGACATAAGACAAATATTTAGAAGAACCAATGGAAACTAACACGACCTCTCAGACGATTGACCAGTCGATGGATCCAACACCACATGAAGCATGTTTTGATGTAAACTCAGGTGCAAACAAAAGAACACATGTGTTCGAAATTTCAGACTCCAACAAAGAAAACACAATAAGGAACAATGAGCAGGCCTTGGTTCCTTCTTCCATGCATCCAGGGAATTGGCAAGCATGAAAAGCCCAGCCTAGCTGGAATCTGTAAATTCTTTGGTAGCTTCGCTACACGGTGTACATGAGTACATGGGCCCTGTGGGCGTCTTGAATGCTTAATTGCATGTACTAAGTGTAACTCTCATTAATTTATTAATAGAAAGTTGCCAATTTCTTCCTAGGAAAAAAAAAACATCAATGCCACATAAAGTCATATTTAAACTAGAAAAATATGAATTTTAAATTATAACATCAAAATTATTAAAATTTAATATTTACAAAATTAAAATACTAATATTTCTGATCTCTAACGATAAAATTTATGTAAAATTAATATTAACTTATGTAAAATTCAAATTCAAATAAATTCAAATATATTTTAATTGATAAAAATAAATCCAAATTCAATAAAATTGAATACGAAGTTCTCCAAAATATCATCATGCCCAAAATATCATCATCGTTGTATTAAATCTGGGAAACAATAGATTTTTACTGGAATTTCAATGAGACTTCAAACTACCACCTTCGCAAAAGATATCTTATCTACCTGCACATTAAAAATGCGTTAGTACTGCAATCCTCAACGATAATTGGACCATTTACAGAGGATCAAAGAAATTTTAATTGATTCTTTCTGGAAAGACTTTTAGGGGGGTAAATGAAATTACTTTGTCAACACTGATGCTGGAACTTGAACCATGTGTTTCTTCACAAATGTGAGATTTAAACCTCCGGTCCTTTCATAAAATTTGGCCTCTCACTCCAGTTGTGATTTAGGACAAGGGATTCACTACAAGTGCCAAATACACAAATCAAGATTGAGGTCAGGGTTCTCTTCAGGGTTTGAAGTGACCCACTAGATGGCTGAGCTTAGCTGGCAGTCATTTTGAAAAAAATCTTCTGGCAAATTTCCTCCTTAGTGATTTTTCTAACGCTTTAAGTAACATACGTAATTTAATAGGAAAAATAGGAAATGGACAAATTCATTTAATGCGAAATGGTAATGAAAACAGTAGAGGGACAATGTGAAAGGAAAATGAAAAAGGTAAACGTTTAGCCTAATCAGTTTAAAAAAGAAACACTTTTTATGTAAAAATAATTCATCACAAAAAATAAAAATACAATAAATTGAAATGATTTCATACACCATGAACTAATCAAATATAATAGTAATCCGTTCTTTTATACCTATCTTAGCTGCAAGGGATATATATATATACTTTGTTTTGCACTCATATAAATACGTTGCAATACAACGAAATATAATTTATTATGAGGACTCTATGGAGTTAAAAAACTCAAAAATAAGGTGTGATCGAGTAAATATCATTCAATGAGTTTCACTTTTACGCAGCATAGATAACAATTTACATAGGATAGTTAGAGGTTGGTATAATGGCATATAAATTGAGCAAATCAAACACAACATTTGACATAAAAGTATTATATTTACTTTTATGGGCCACCTAAGTTTTATATTTGTTAACATTGAACAAAAATTCACATAAATGTAAACCACCAAGTCAAAAAAACTCGTAAATGTGGGCCACTAATTTGAAAATCAAACTATTTCTTCGAAGGATCCCACTTGCACGCAGTTGGGTTAGTGTCAAAGTGGGTGCCTTAGATTAAATTTTTCTTTTAGGAGATTCATAAGTTTTATTCATAGTTTTATGACCAAAAGATTAAGAAAATTGTTTGAGGAGAAAAATGGCAGAAGAGAAAGTAAAGTTCTTTCACTAAATCCAGTTTCTTGCATACTATTTTGATGGAGAATATTTTGTAAAAATAATTACTAAATAAATAAAGAATATTCTTAGATTTGTTAAATTTTTGGGATATAGTTTCTAGAAACAATAAAAATAAATACTTTCATAAATGAGATGATCAACAAAAAATTCCATAAATAACAAATATATATAATTTCATAAATGAGATAATCAACAGTAATAATACAATACACATTGTGAATGTAATCATATCAATAGGAAAAATAAATTTTCTATTTCCCTTAATCAAATCACATAGAATGTATAAAATGAGGTAAAAGTAATTTGTAGTCGTTGTTTCCTCTTAGTATAAACTGTCCTTTTTAAAAAATCAATATTTCTTCACAATGGTTTTAAATATTTCCTTGCTAAAATAAATGGTAAACTATATGTCGGCAACATTCATCATCTCAATATTTCAATTACAAAATACTTTTTTTCCAATTCAACAATCTTATCTCCCTCTTTATTCACCTTTTGGGGCAATTGCTATAATACATATAATTTGTTAGGAAGAAACTTTTACATTTTTTTAACTATAAGTTTTAGTAAAGTGTTGGGCTTATAGTCATGATTTATATATTTTGGACCACATAGGAATGTTTGAGGTTGGTTTAATGGCATACAAATTAAGCAAATTAAACACAACTTTTGACATAAAACTATTATATTTACTCTTATGGTCCACCTAAGTTTTATAGATGTTAACATTGAAAAACAAATCACATAAATGTAGACCAACAAGTCAAAAAACTCATAAATGTGGGCCACTAATTCAAAAAGAAAAATATTTCTTGGAAGGATCCCACTTGCATAGTTGGGTTAGCATCAAAGTGGGTGCCTTATATTAACCTTTTTTTTTAGGAGATTCATAGTTCCATTCATAGTTTTAAGAACAAAATATTATGAAAATGTTTTCAAGAGAAAATTGACAGCAAAGAAATTAAAGTTCTTTCACTAAAGCCACTTTCTTGCAAACTATTTTGATGGAGAATATTTTGTAAAAATGATTACTAAATAAATAAAGAAGATTCTTAGATTTGTTAACTTTGTTGGATATCATTTCCAAAAACAATAATAATACAATATACATTATAAATGTCATCATATCAATAGGAAAAATAAATTATTTATTTCCTTTAATAAAATAACATAGAATGTCTAAAATGAAGTAAAAGTAATTTGTAGTTGTTGTTTCCTCTTAGTATAAATTGTCCATTCTAAAAAATCAATATTTCTTCACAATAGTTTTAAATATTTATTTGCTAAAATAAATGGTAAATTATATAAATTATATGTCTGCCAAAATTCACGTCTTAATATTTCAATTACAAAATACAACTTTTCCAATTCAACATTCCAATTCAACAATCTTATCTGCCTTTTTATTCACCTTTTGGAAAAATTGCTATAATACATATAATATTTTAGGAAGAAACTATTACATTTTTTTAACTATAATATTTAGTAAAGTGTTGGGCTTATAATCATGATTCACATATTTTTGATCACATAGGATAGCTTGGTAGTTAGTTTTATGCATTCAAGTTTACATGTTTTTGACCACATAAGATAGTCCGCTAGTTAGCTTTATGCATTCACGTTTTTTAATTGTAATTTATAATTATGATATCTAGGGAGATAAATACTTTATTGCTTGAAAGGATTAACATGACATACATGCTCGCTGAAAATTATGATAGCTAGTTTCAAAGAGTCAATGTTTATTAGCATCATGAGAAGCATGAAATAATATGAGATGGAGGAGAGTTGCACGTGTTAATCAAATCTAATTAAAAATTTGGTAAGTTATCCATGACTTAATTCTAATTAAAATTTATTATATTATTTGATTAAACTTTCGGAAATGTAACGAGGCTATTCTCTTCCTAAAATGAGTAGACATACTCCATTTTACTGATTTAGTTCCAGACAGTGGGGCTCATGGGTTAGGGCCCAACCCATGTGCCTCATATTTTCTGTTGTTTTCATTCTTTTCTTTATGTCATTTCGCTAGTTTTGTTTCTGTCATTCAATTAGTTCTGCTTCTAATAGTTTCATTGTTGTTTAATTTTTGCTTTCAGTGTGTTGTTGTAGTTTTTCATTTACTTATAAGAGTAATAGAATAGAGGAAAACTTCAAAATTTGTGGATTGAGCCTTCCCCTCTCATCTCTTTCCATAAAGTTCGAGGAGGGTAGACCTTCCCACGGGCCAAAAATTACTTTATGTTCATTGTTTCTGAGTTTAGAGAAGAAATTGCATTACGAGTCCGAGTCTTTCTTGGGACTATATTATCACATAATCATCTATTTTTCGTGCATGGATCAACAGGGTTGTTTGCAGGAATAAGCATCAAAAGTTCCAGAGAAGTTCATTAAGTCGTTTCGTTTCATTTTCCAATTCCTCTCCATCTCTATGCTACGTTTTTGAACCTTGTTGTTGCACCTCCATTTCCCTAATTTTTCTCTTCTTATCAGCTGTTGTACCCTTTTTATTCACAAAAACCATTAAAAGTTTGACTTCCGCCTTTCTTCCTCGAAATTCTTGCTATCGCGTTTCGCATTTCGCAATCGTATTTCGCAATCTCTATCCGCTCTCCATTAACATTTCCCCACTCTGAACCCTGATTGTTATATTACCGTACTTTGCTGCCATGTCACCCATCACATTTCGCAACCTTTTCCCTCTTTCCTTTAAGACTTACCGCAATCCCTTTTCGCAATCGCATTTCGCAATCTCCATCCGCTCTCCATTAATGTTTCCCCACTCCCAACGCCGATCGCAATATGATTAAAGCACTCTGCCACCTGTCCTACCACCACGTCATCTGACTTATCGCATTTCGCTCCACTGTCCCGTCGCATTTCACATTTCGAAGTTTCTTACTCATCGCATCTCGCATTTCGCAATTTCGGCATTATCGCATTTTGCACTTCACACATTTCGCTCTCGCTTCGTTACCAGTTACCACTCCCAACCACCGATTGCGACATTACTGTAGCACGCTGCCACTTCACCCATCGCACTTCACATTTCGCAATTTCGACTGTATCGCATTTCGCACTTCACACTTTCCTCCCGACTGCACTTTCACTTCTCCACCAACCTTGCGATATTGCAATATTGCGATATCTCATATCGCATATCGTACTTCCGTCCCATTGCAATTTTGCATCACACTTTTCAAAGCCTCCATCTTCAAAGCATTTTTTGCGATATCATAACGTTTAATGAAGTCTAAACCCCTCTTTCCACCTCTAAGCCTTGTCCCATGTGGTTGAGCCCTCCATTAGCACCTTTACCTCCTTTCCCTTAAAATGCAATCAACACTTTTTCAATTAGAATAAAGTCATGGATAGCTTAGCTGCATAAGATAATTTGGTAAAATTAATTATTATTAGAATAATATATTTGGTAAACGTTCCCTCAAAATTTTTAGAAGAATAATATTTAAATGTTTTTTTTTAAGTATATTTTATATTTATTACAATATAGAACTTAAATTTTATGATCAAAATTAGAAAGTGAAAAAAAATAATAAAATAAACATATAATAAAATAATTTATAACACTACTAATCAATGGTCCTATTTTAAATTAAAATGCATAAATATTAAAACAAACATAAATATAAATTTTATAGTTTTCAATTGGAATGTGGGTAATAGTTAGTTTTAATTAACTCTAAAATTTAATGTATGACTTTCCATCTTTAAAAATTGACCTCGCTGTTTTTGAAAATGTACAACATATGACATACATGTTTATAAATGTCTTTCTAATACAATTTTTCCAAATTAACAAACCTATCAGCCTCTTTTTGCACCTTTTAGAGTTATTGCTAGTTTAACAATATTGTATTGTATTATTGGTTGGAGCAAAATCGAAACCCATAAATAAATGTGACAGAAATGTGTGTTTGTCTGATCTACTTCACACCTCCATCGCTCTAAAATAACATTAAAAGGCATTTTCCACATGCTCCAGTATCCGTTTTTCAGTAATTCAAGCAGGACCCAGGATGCGCTGGCTATTTTCCTTTTCACTCTTGCCATGTGCTCTGTATCTGATGAGAAAGAACGAATGCATTTTACTGAGACTTTTTTGCCGCATAATTTGGGAGACTTTTGACCAGACTAAACGTCGGGGATGATGGCCGGGCTTTTCCCTTATCCGCGCCGCCATTTGCTTTAAATATCTGCCCAGAATCTTCCTTCTAACGTGATTGGCACGATTCGTAGCTAAAGGTCAACTGGGGGGGTTATTCTGGTCTGAATGTGGACACCGTGCACCTTTGGTGATGGAAAAAAAGGAATATTATATTTTCCACATTACTTCAATGGGTGTTCTTAGAGTTAGGAATTGCGAAAACCGTCGAACATGAAATGACGTTGGTGGGACTTCAAATTTTAAATTCAAATTCTTTTATTATCTGAAGATATTTTTAAATATTACATTTTCCACGTCACTTCTATGGTAGTTGTCAGAATAAAGAATCGAAACCCTCGAACATAAAATAACATGCTGGAACTGCAAAATTTAAATTCAATGTTCTTTATTTTTAAAGATATATTTTATAAATATACATTTTTAAATATTTTTAATAAATATACAAGAAGTTTATCCAAAAAAACGATTTAATGAATTTTGTAATTAATTATATTTATACATTTTAAATATAATTTAAATATATTTATATTTTAGAAAAAAAAATAATTGAAAATAATTACGAGTATAATAAATTAATAAATTTGGTTTATTATTTCTATTATCCAATTTTAATGTTAAAGTCAAGCAAGACATTAAATTGGTGTATAAGATCTCTTGTTTGTGGGACAATTTGACTACTAAGTCTACGAAGGCATACATACTCTATTCATTTCTGGTTTTGAACCTATGATCTCTTAAGAGGAAACACTTGCTCTTAACCATTACGACTACTCATATACATTGATTGATGTCATTTTCTACCTTTTAATATGTTAATAAACACGTGAAAACGGTGTTGATTGATGTATATTAACTAGATTTATTAATGTGGTTGTGCTAGTTGATGACCCACATGCATCGAGAGGATTAGTAAACCATTTTGCGTATTGTCGCATATGGTTGACTATCGTCGATCGAGGATGACCATGTTTGATCATGGTCAACTGAGGTTGACCATGGTTGATTATGACTGCCATGCTTGACTAAGATTGACATGGATTCATATGGCTAACTATGGTCAATCTTAGTCAACCATGATCAACCACGGATTGGTATTTGTTTGTCACATTACAATGTTTATTTTTGGTTTGTTTGATTACAATGTTAATTGTTGTTTGTCACATTGCGCTGCAAATGTTTTCTCATCACATGTGATGTCAACTTTTGTTCATCAAATTGTAATGTTCAACCTTGTTTGATAAATTGTGACATTGATATTTATTTGTTACATTGTGATGTCAACTTTTGAAGATGATTATATATGGTCAACTATAGTTGACTATAAGTGAACATTGTTGACCATGGTTGCTAATGTTTAACTATAGATAAACACGATTAACTATGTTAACTAAAAATTACCATAGTGATCATGGTTATACTATTGAAGAAAATTATAAAAATTGAATTAAAAAAAAAATATTGTAAAAACTTTAAAATTATTAAATTTAAACATCTGTATTTATAACATTTAATATTAATATTATTAATAAACCTTCTTATAAAGCCTTATTTATAAATTCCTATTAAGCTTTATTGAAAAGATTATTATGAAACCTTAATATCTAATATTTTTAAGCATTATTATTATTATCAAATATTTTGAAACCTTGACTACGATTAAGTAAGGTTGACTATGGTTAATCATTGTTGACTATGGTCAATCGTGGTTGAAAAAGTTTGACCATGGTTGACTATTTAACATTGGCTGCAAATGTTGACTACAAAGGTTGACTATGATTGATCATTTTATTGTGACATTGTTATTTGTTTGTCATTGTGCGACGTTGTTTTGTTTGTCATATTGCAATGTTAATTTTTTGTTTATCACATTGTAATGTCGATTTTTTTAAGCATATTGCAACATTGATTTTTTTTTATTTTTATTTTTTAACATATTGTGACGATGATTTTTCATTTGTCATATTATGACATTGATTTTTGCTTGTCATAATGCAACGTGAACTTTTTACTTGTCTCATGGAATGTGAGTTTTTTTCATGATATTTGATACCAATTTTTGTTCATTATATTGTGACATTGATTTTTATTTGATGATTTGTGATGTTTACATTTATTTGTGATATTGTGATGTTAATTGTGTAGAAATTATACAACAAGCATGTATATCATGGATTCAAACCGATCTAACAATATATTAAAGCTAGAAACTGAATCGTTTCTACAAATCACTTGCGGAAATTAAACACAATCATCAATTACATGAAGCAAAGAAAGAATCAAATCAAACCACAACACAGATAATTTCCCGGGGAAAGCTTGGCGCTCAAAACCCCGCTATCTTCTATTGTATATTTAGCATGGATACATGAAAAAAAATATAATGCCTTCTCTTCTCACAAGAGTCTTCAGCACTCAGCTATTTGTCTCACACTCATTAAGGGAATTTTGAGGTTGAAAATGGGCCTCCTAAGAAAAATGTACAGAGAAAATAAACTTTATAAGAACCAATAGGATTCAAGATGATGATGTCAACCATTGGGGATGATTCATTATTTTTTAAGTAAAAGGGTAAAAATATTAAAAAATAATAAAATAATAAAACTACTTTTTCAACTCATATTTTCAACTTATCTCCCAAATTTTTCACTCAAATTTCGAGCGGGAGTAATCGTTGGATGCAAAAATTTAATTCATCATCCAAGGAGTACCCATGTTGCATACTTCCGATGGACCTTGTTCCACGAAAATTGAGAAATACATGGAAAAACGTGATTGCAATCATGTTTTTCATGTATTTATCATTTTTCATCTAGAATAATCCATCGAAAGTATGCAACATGGGTGCTCCTTGGATGAGGAATTAATTTTTTCATACAGCAAGTACTCCCGCTCGAAATTTGAGTAAAAACTTTGGGAGATAAGTTGAAAAAGTAGTTTTTTCATTTTTTCCTCTAAAATTTGATGATGTAATCAAATTTTATTTTATTATTTCCACTATTATTTTATAATTTCCTTAGGAGGCCCATTTTAGACCTCAAAATTACCCTAATGGTCTTCACATAAAACCGACCAATACTTAGTCAATTTCCAGCCTCCTGACAGTTTGCCTTGCTCCCGCAATTCATAAGGAATGCAATCCCTAAAGAATAGGAGATCTTTCCTTCTCTATCTGCGTTGAGTATCATGAGAAATCCAATTTGTGTTTGGATGCATGGGTGCAACCCATAATCCTACAACTGATAGTCAACATCCCTTTCAGCTAGATCTCAACTGGGTCTCCACTTGAACTGACATGCATGCATCTAATAATAGTAAATCCTCAGTTGCATGTGAGATAACTGATTGTGAATTAATTAATATTTAATTCACTTGATCTCTCACTAGTGTATCAAACAGTTACAACTAGCACAACTGAGTTTAACTTACTTAACTAAGTTAAATTGTTTACAACCTGCATTAACTAATGCACCACTGCACTTCGAACTCTGTTACAACTAGAATTACTCTCCATGCCTCACCAACTACCCTCAACTCGAAATTCATGAGTCAACTGAGTTTATCACACTCAGTTAACTATTACAACTTATTTTGTGATTAGATTATAGTTTATTTTCCATCTTAATTAAGGGATAACTAAAATAGCCATGCACCAAATTTAGCCCTATGGGCCCCACCCTAGTGTAGGTGCTTAATGCACTAGGCATGGGTGCTGAAATTTTCTTGTTGAAACTCAACACTCCCTTGCAACAAGAAAGGGATTATCCTTCACCTCGATCCTGCCTCAATGGTATTTGAATTTTCTTCTAGTGCGTGCCTTCGTCAGAATATCTGCATCATATTCTTCCATGTAAATGTACTGAAGCAACATTATTATCCTCTACACACAATCTCTAAGATGATGGTACTGGATATCTATGTGCTTGGACCTATCATGAAACACAGGATTAATCGAGAGTTTAATGCAACTCTGATTATCACAGTGTATCACTGTCGGATCCATCTGAGAACCAAACAAACCAACCAAGATATTTCTCATCCAGATAGCCTCACATGCAACTTAACTTGCTACCGTGTTCTTTGCTTTCGCTGAACTGAGTGCCATGGATTGCTGCTTCTTGATACATACCAAGAAATCGTTGTCAATCCAATGTTAAATATCCCTCCTGATGTGCTCTTTCTGTCTGATGGACTGCCATCCCCATATGCATCTATGAAGCCTTAAAGCTTCACTCCCTTTGTCCGGCTATACCATAGACCATACTCTGATGTGCCCCTCAGGTATCTCAAGTCATGCTTCCCTTCCTTACAAAAGATCTTGGTAGGCTTAACCATAGCTTGACTTAGCTGATTAACTGCGTAGAAAGTGTCTAGTCTCGTGTTCACCAAATAAATTAGTGAACCCACTAATTGCATGTAGACAATAGCATCCAATACCTCTCCATAAGTAGTATCCTCCTTCCTCCAATTTCTTGTAAGAGGAGTCTCCATGGGTTTGCAGCTCTGCATGTGAAACTTACTTAGTATCTCCTTTGCATACTTGCCTTGAGACACAAAACGTTCACCATCCCGCTGCCATATTTCCAAGCCAAGGAAATAATGAAGAATTCCCATGTCCTTCATTTTGAATTCTCTTGCAAGGTCTTCTTTGAAAGAAAGTATAAACTCTTCATCACCTGTAAATATTAGATTATCTACATACAATAAAATATCAAAATCTTACCATCAACCACAATCTGGTATAATTTTGCATCAGCTTCACTTTTGGTGAAGCCTAACCCAGTGAAATAGCTTCCAATCTGAGTGTACCAAGCATGAGGCGCTTGCTTCAACCCATACAGTGCTCTCTTGAGTCATCACACATGTGACTCACTATCAAATATTTTGAAACCTTCTGGCTGCTCTATGTACACTTCCTCCTCAACAACTCCATTGAGGAACAGAGTTTTCACATCCATCTGATGAATGCGCCACCCCATCTATGCTAAGAGTGCAAGGATAGATCTGATGGAATAATACCTTGCGAATGGTGCAAAGGTCTCTTCATAATCCCCTCAATCTGTGAGAATCCCTAGGCCACAAATATGGCCTTGTACTTCTCCATGCTCCCATCAACAACTTTCTTTACCTTGTAGATCCATCTAGATCCAACCACTGATTTGTCGACCGGTCTTGGGACTATATCCCATGCACTGTTCTTGAAAATGGAGTCATATTCATCTACCATAGCATCAACCCAAGTTGGTTGTTGCACTGCTTCCTCAAAGGAAGATGGTTTAGTCACAATACATGTTCTCACAAGAGAAATGTATCCACTAAACTTGTCAAGAGACTGTCTCTGTCTGCGCAGTGAAGTAGGGGATCCTACATTCTCTATTGCATCAGGTCTCAATCTATCAACTTCCATGGTGCGCCTTTTGCCATTTCTGATGGATGACTCTGCATGAGTGTTTTCCTCCACTCCATGATCCTCCGCATGTGGCTGATCCACATCATGAGGTTCATTCTTGGGAACCAATAGTTCCTCCTCTGCATGCAAGTCCAGCTCCCTCTCAAGGGACAACTGCATGGCTTTCTCCTCATCAAATTTTATATCCCGTCGCACAATAATCATTCTGTTGTTTGGCAAATAATCATCAAATTTTATATCCCGTCGCACAATAATCATTTTGTTGTTTGGCAAATACACTCGATATTTTTGGGGAGTTTCAGTGTACCCCACAAATATCCCAACCTCAATTTTTGGTTCAAGCTTCTTCCTGGCGTCTTTGGTCACATGCACATAAACAGATGAGCCAAAAATCTTAAAATGTGAAACATCAGGTTTCTTACCAGTAAAAGCCTCTTCAAGTGTACTCATGCCAAGTATCTTATTGATTAGGAGATCATGTGTTATGCTCAAAATTGAAAGTGCTCAAAACAGGTCCGAACCTGAGCGACCAGAAAGGTCTCGTTGTTGTGATTCTAGCGCCATGAACGGTTCGAAAAACCAATGTCGTATGAAGAAGATATTGCATTCTGTTTGTTTTCCCAAACAACAAAAATTTTGTGACTAGATGCCCAGTCAACATATAGGTATAATCAGCAGGTATATTCTAGGGAATATTCCATTTTTCTCCAACCAATCAGATTGCGCCACGTGGCTTAATCTGGGCCATTAATCTTTGGTGATACGGAGGCTTATTCTGATCGTTGGATGGATTTTGTATGGGTCATTGGATGAGGGACACATGGAAAGCTCTGAGGCTGCCATGTGTCCTCAGGATGGTATATTAAAAATTTGTTGAAGGCCATGGGATTCGAAGCAGAGACCTCGGGCATGGGCGGGAACGACTTGACCAGTCCACCTATGAGATGGTTCTTACCCTATAGGGCAACCGCATCATAATAAAGTGTTACTATTATGTATTTGGAGGGGGGGAACGCTATCGGTCCTAACCCGTTGGCAACCCTAGTCTGGTTCACATGTTATAAAACCTCAGCAACAAATGGTTAACATAACTAGCGGCATAAAACGTAACCTCAGCGGTAAAGAAGGTGATCACATGTCATGTCACGGTAAATGTAGTTGATTTTATGGTTGTTTGAATGGTTAATCTAGTGGACGTTGAAATGTGCTCACATGGGCGCGAATATGGCAACAAATTTCGTGGTCTACAAAACGCTGATCTCTGAGTTCTGCCCACTTTAATGTGAAGTTTTAAAGCCCTCAACAGCGTGGTTTAAGGCAGAGGATCAGCTTGTGACCACTCCTAACCATTTCACATTAATGAATGCGGTTTCTGTGGTGGGAATAGTAGAGCGCCCCTAAATTTTGGGGTTTCCATCAATTTAACTCTAGTTAAGTTCATGCCTCCACATTTAATGGAGCTTTTCTAGCTCTCATTGGGAAAAATGCATTGGGAGTTCAATTTTCAACCAATTTTGGTGAAACAAGAGTCTACCTAGACTAATTTGAGAATTATAGAGCCATTGGTTCAGAGAAAAAAACCATTAGAGGTCTGTAAACACATGTAATTTACAATTTTGAGAATAATGACAAAGAGGGACATGCCATTGGGATCTGGACTAGCAGATGTAGCCCAAGAGGGGTGAACTGCTTCATCATTCCTACTGTGTAAAACTTATGTGTGAATTTTTTTCTCTGTTATACACTGCTGTTCAGTATTTTAAGGCTTATTTTCATGCTTAAAGTTCACTAATTCATCTATTTTTCATAGTTAAAACACTCATTCCTTAAGAAAAATTATGGAGACAAATTGTACATATTTATATTACTGAAAGGACACTAAGCAGAACAGAACTAATACACTCCTTTCAAATCAAGTTGGTATCAGGGCTAGAGTTTAATCTCTAGTGTTTTTATGTGCAAAAATTTGTTAACATTTTGCAAGGGTTTTCATGCTTACTAGGCTCAAGCTTAAGAGAGGAGAACGCAAATTGGTGGAACCAAGAGGTTCTCAAAGTGAGCCACAGCAAAGCAAGGAAAGATTGCCACATTCTCCACCACCTAGCTCACCTCCAAAAGAAGTAGAAGCAGCATCAAGCATGCCTCCAAGAGAAGAAGAAATCCATGAAGAGATGGATCCCAAAGAGGAAGAAAGAGTGTAAATAAAAGCATTTCTTGACTTAACTGAAATGGTGAGAGTCCTTTATCAAGAAAGGAATGAGAAACTAGAAGAGGATAGGTCCAAACTCCACAAGGAAGGACATGGATCATCAGGAGGCCACAATGATGAAGATAAATCAAAGAAGGGCAATGGAGGAAATGGAGATAGTGTAAAGTCACCATCATCACCCTCAGCTTCATCCTCATCATCCTCTACTTAATCTTCAGTACATCATCCATACAAGTCAAAGAACATGGGTAGAATTCATTTTCTAAAACTTGATGTTAAGCTTGAATTGCCAATGTTTAACGGTGAAGTTAATGAAAAAAATCTAGATAATTGGATTAGGAAATTGGAGGTCTATTTGAGAATCCAAAATTTTCATGATGATGATACCAAAATCCAACTAGCTTCATTGAGAATGGAAGGTGCAACTCTTGTTTGGTGGGAAGCCAAGACAAAGGAGGAGATCAAAAAACATGGTAAGATTATTCTATCATGGAGTGATTTCATTACTGCAATAAAACAATAGTTTTATCCATTATCTCATATGTAGATAGCCATAATCAACTCGCAAAACTTTAGACAATTGAAAGGACAAAATGTACAAGACTACACCCAATAATTTAGGATAAGAGCTCTCTTATTAGGGGTATATTTGTAGAGTCAAGATACTTTGCTCAAGTACATAGGGGGCTTACATAGCTACCTTAGACATACTATCACCATGTTTAATCCTACAAGTCTAGATGAGGTATGTGTTCAAGCCACACATCTAGAAGCTAGAGGGAAAAATACTTTTGAAGAGGGTAGAAACAAACCTTTTAAGGGAAAAAACAAAGAGAAGACCTCAAAAGGAAAATGATAAAAGAATGCATCTATCAAGAAAGAGGGAGAGAAATTTTTTTGTAAACATTGTTCAAGAGATGGCCATGAAGAGAAAAATGGTTGGAAATTACATCCTGAAAAGAGACCCAAGTTTAACAAAAACGAAGGGAAGGAGAAAATTGCAGCTACAACTCAACATGACTTAGGAGAGGATTCAGGTGATGAAACTAAAATTACATCCATGGGATTGAAGGACATGAAGGGGAAATAAATTGAAACAAAACCCAGTACTAGTATTTCAAATTGCCACATAGAAGCTCCAAATGAAGAAGAGAGAATTGAACTATTTCATGTGAGGGTCATGTCCAAACATACCAAGATTGATACACTATATTATAGCAGGTCACAAGAAAACTTAATCTCTAAACAATTGGTCAAGAAACTTAATCTTGAGACCATTCCACATCCAAAACCATATCCACTTGGGTGGATTTGTAAAGATGCAAATTTACAGGTTTCAAAGAAGTGCATATTGCGCTTTGCAATAACTACACATTTTGTTGGCACAGTTTAATTAGATGTGGTTCCACTTGATATTACAAGTGTTGTGTTGGGAAGTCCTTACTTGTATGATAGGAAAGGTATCTTCCATCACCATGAGAACAAATACCATTTATTCAAACATGGCAAGGAGTACATTGTTAGAACACATCACAAGAAGACAAATATTGCAATGGTAAATGTTGGACAAGTAAAAAGGCTAGTGAATTCAAGTAAGAATTTTTGTTCTTCTAATGATTAAGCCTAAAGCTTATGTTAATCATGAGTCATTTGAAGATTTTGATCCTAAGTTTAAATCATATTTATATGATGAGATGTTTCAGGAGCCAACAGGATTGCCTTCTAAAAGGGAGATTCAACATGAGATTCAGATCCAACAAGATTGTCCTCTTCCAAACATCGACATGTATTGCATGTCGATAATGGAGAATGCTGAAATAAAGAGACAAAGAAAGGACTTGTTGGACAAGGGACTCATAAAGCCAAGCATTTTGTCATGCGGTTCATCCATAGTCTTGATTCTGAAGAAAGATGGGACATGGCGGAGGTGTGCTGACTTTAGAGCTTTGAACAAGATAAGGGTAAAGAATCGATACCCACTCCCAAGGATAGACGATTGGATAGATCAGCTGAAAGAAGCAAATTTTTTCACTAAGTTAGATTTACGAAGTGGATATCATCAAGTAAGAAACGCAGAAAGTGACATATGGAAGACTACATTTAAAACCAAACAAGGACTCTTTGAGTGGTTGGTTATGCCGTTCAGTTTGTGTATTGCATCGGCGACTTTCATGCATGTTATGGATAATGTTTTGAATCCATTTCTTGATGAATTGGTGATTGTGTATTTAGATGATATACTCATTTTCAGCAAAACAAGATAAGAACATGTCTTGCATGTTAAAAGGGAACTTGATGTTTTGAAGAAAGAGCAATTATTTCTTAAGATGTCTAAGAGAAAATTTGGAAAGAATTCTCTAGTTTATTTCGGACATATTGTAGGAGGAGGTGCATAGAGAATTGATCCTTATAAAGTGGAAGCCATTAGGAATTGGCCCAATCCCAAATTAGTAACCGATGTAAGAAGTTTCTTAGGCGCAACTCAGTATTGGAGAAAGTTTACTGCTAACTTTTCTGCCATAGAAGCTCCTATGGATGCAGTGACAAGTGTGAAGAAAGGCTTCCAATGGGGAGGCAAACAGCAGCGAGCTTTTTAATCTTTAAAATTCAAGATCAGTTCAGATCCAGTCCTTTCATTACCGGATTTGAGATAGCCATTCTAGATAAAAACCTATGCTAGTGATTATGCCATGGGCGCAGTACTTTTGCATCATGATAAGCCTATCGTTTTTCATTCTAAAACATTCAATGGTGTTGTAATCAATTATCCAACATATGAAAAATAGTTGTATGCATTGGTACAAAGCGTCAAGAAGTGGAAACACTACTTGATGGTTAAAGAGACGATTATACATACCGATCACCAACCGCTACAGTACTTGCAGTCGCAAACAAAATTGCAGCAATCACGACATTTCAGGTGGATGGGATTTCTTCAACAGTTTCACTTGGTTATAAGGTATAAGAAAGGTATTTTCAATAAATTTGATGACATGATTTCAAGGCCAATTATAAGTGCTTCTACTTTGCTTTAAAATGATTCTATTGTACATGAGAGTTACATAGAACAATATGCATCTAATGTTGATTTTAAAGATGTGTATGCTAGTTTGAGTGAAGGGAATCAAGTTGAGGAAAATGATTATCACATGCATAACAATTTGTTTTTTGATTTGGGCAAGCTTTGTATACCACAAGGAGAGAGACTTAGTGTCATGAGAGAGGCTCATTTGTCTCTTATTGCTAGACACTTTGGGGTAAGAAAAACAGTGGTGCATCTACAGAGGTATTGTTATTGGCCTCGCATGATAGATAGTGTGTCACATTTTATAAGAGGATGTTCTATGTGTGAAAAAAACAAGCCTTTCAATAGGAAGCTTGGGTTGTACATGCCACTACCGGTACCATCAAGGCCATGGGAGAGTGTCTCCATGAACTTTGATGGAGGACTACCTATGTCAAGAAAACAACATGTTTATCTTTATGTAGTTGTCGATCGATTCAGTAAAATGTGTATAATTATGCCATGTAAGAAAACCATTACTGCTGAACTTTATTTTCAACATGTATGGGTTAATTTTGGTTTGCAAACTTCTATTGTTAGTGACAGGGATTCCAGGTTTGTTGGGAATTTTTGGTCCAATATTTGGAAGATGATGGACACAAAGTTGAAAAAGAGTACTGCTTTTCATCCGCAAACTGATGGCCAAACCGAGGTGGTGAACAGAACCGTTGTGCATCTATTGAGAGGATATTTTAGCAAACATCCAAAGTTCTAGGATGAACAACTGCATTACATTCAGAACGCTTACAATCGAGCCAAGCACTCTTCTACAAATACTTCACCTTTTTGAAGCTTGCTTTGGGAATTTGCCGAAATCGCCATTAGATTTCATCTATGAGAAGGATGTTGCAATTGATGGGCATAGTGATATTGACAAGGCTCGAAAGTTCATTGAGAAAATTCATATTATTCATCAACAAGTTCAAGAATAGCTTGAGAACAGTCAAAGGCAAGTACAAGGAGAGGCATGAAAAACATAGAGTTGATCACAAGTTTCAAGAAGGAGATGAAGTATGGTTTCACATAAGAAAATAAACAATGAAAGGAGAAGGTAAAAAGCTCAAGCCTATTCATTATGGTCCATTCAATATTATTAAACAATTTGGTAATAATGCATTTCAACTTGACTTGCCTTCAGATATGCAAATGTATTCTGTTGTCAATGTGGAGAATTTACGTTTGTATGAGCCTCCTTTGATTGATGATCAAGGGAGTGATATTCAGCTGCCATCAATAGAAGATTTATCGCCAGAATTTCTGGACGAGCTCAAGGAGGATTCCATCCTTGATAGGAGGACACACACTTCTAAGAGGGGAAGTGTAGATTATCTTCGAATTGTGCTCAAGTGTAGCAAACCAAGTAAGGCAAGATGGATGAAAGTGGAAAAGGTGAGGGAGTTATACGCTCATCTTATGAATAGGTGATTAAAGTCTTTTGGGGTCCAAAATCTTCCCAATGAGGAGGTGTGATCAGGATATCATGTGTTATGCTCAAAATTGAAAATGCTTAGGTCCAAACCTGAGCGATCGGAAAGGCCTCGTCATTGCGATTCTGGTGCCATGAATGGTTCAAAAAGTTGATGTCGTATGAGGAAGATATTGTGCTATGTACGTTCTCCAAAATAGAAAAAATTTTGTAACTGGATGACTAGTAGCATACAGGTATAGTCAGCAGGTATATTCTGGGGAATATTCCATTTTTCTCCAGCCAATCAGATCGCGCCACATGGCTTAATCTGGGTCATTAATCTTTGGTTGTATGGAGGCTTGTTCTGACCATTGGATGGATTTTGTATGGATTGTTGGATGAGGGACACGTGGCAAGCCCGGAGGCTGCCACGTGTCCTCAGGATGGTATATTAAAAATTTGTTGAAGGCCATGGGAGTCAAACCAGAGACCTTGGGCAGTGGCGCGAACGGCTTGACCAGTTTTCCTGTGAGGTGTTTCTTACCCTATAGGGCAACCACATCATAATAAAGTGTTATTGTTATATATTTGGAGGGGGGGACCGCTGGTGGTCCTAACCACTAGCAGCCCAAGTCTTTTTCACATGTTATAAAACCTCAGCAACAAATGGTTAACATAACCGACGGCATAAAACGTAACCCCGACGATAAATAAGGTGATCACATGTCATGTCGCAGTAAATGAAGTTGCATTTTACGGTTCATCCGGTGGACATTGAAACGTGTTCACATGGGAGCAGATATGGCAACAAATGTCATGGTCTGCGAAATTTTGATCTCCGAGTTCTGCCCACTTTAATGCAAAGTTTTAAAGCCCTCAACCGCGTGGTTTAAGGCAGAGGGTCGGCTTTTGACCAATCCGCCTAATCATTTCACATTAATTCATGTGGTTTATGTGGCAGGAATAGTAGTGTGCCCCTAAATTTTAGGGTTTCCATCAATTTAACTCCAGTTAAGTGCCTACCTCAACATTTAGTGGAGTTTTTCTAGCTGTCAATGGGAAAAATGCATTGGGAGGTCAATTTTCGGCCAATTTTGGTGAAAAAGGAGTCTATCTAGACTAATTTGATCATTCTGGAGCCATTGGTGCAAATAAAACAGTCGTTAGAGGTCTGTAAACACATTTATTTTACAATTTTGAGCATAATGACAAAGAGGGACATGCCATTGGGAGCTGGACCAGTAGATGTAGCCTAGGAGGGGTGAACTGCTTCATCATGCCTACTGTGTAAAACTTATGTGTGAATGTTTTTCTCTATTATGCAATGTTGTTTAGTGTTTTTAAGGCTTATTTTCATGCTTAAATTTCACTAATTCATCTATGTTTCATAGTTAAAACACTCATTCCTTAAGCAAACTTATGGATACAAATTGTACATGTTTATATTACTGAAAGGAAACTTAGCATAGAAGAACTAATACACTCCTTTCAGATCATCTATGAGGACAATGGTTATACACATGTACCACTTTGTTGCATGCCTCTACCCATAGATGCAATGGTAGGCCTTTATCATGCAACATCGCTCGTGCTGCACCTACAATCATTATGTTCTTCCTTTCAACAACCCTATTCGGTTGTGGGTTATGAGGTACTATCAATTCTCTTCGAATTCCTTCTTTGTTGCAGAAGTTCTTGAATTCATTAGAGATGTACTCACAACCATTATTACTCCTAAGATCCTTCACTTTCTTCCCTAACTCCTTCTCCACTAGTGCCTTAAACTCAAGAAACTTTGAGAATGTTTGGTATTTCTTCTGCATGAAGTATATCCAGCACTTACGAGAAAAGTCATGAATAAATATCACATATTATTTATGTTTTGCGGTCAAAGAAATAGAGAATGGTCCAAAACGTCTGTATGAACTCTCTCAAGGATCCCCGAAGCTCAGTTCTCCTTCTCATGAAAGGTGGCCTTTACATACTTCCCCATGGTACACCCCTTGCATGTATCTAATTGAGCAAGTGTTCCAATTGGAAGTCCTATAGAAATCTACTGCATGAATTTCAAGGCTCCATGGTGTAGATAGCCCAATCTCTTATGCCATAACTCACCTCATTCTGGCTCGCCACTTTGTCAGCCTTGCCCATCATTGTTGTGAAACCATCTACATCCATATTATAGAGATTCTTAACTCGAATCCCTATCTTCTTGTCTTGTCCTGTTGTTTTGTGTTGTAGGCAAGCTTTACCTTCAGTGAAAACAACATCACAGCCTCTATCCTCCAAAATTGCAAATGAGACTAAGTTTTTCTTCAAACATGGTACATGCATTACATATTTTAATTGAAATGGTTTACCCGAACGTCTCTGAAAGGTAATAGTACCAATACCGGCAGCACTATACCATCCATCATCCCCCATTTCGATATGCATCTGGAGATCCTTCTCCTCCATGCTACTGAAAAGGTCGTTGTCTCCCATCATGTGGAAGGAAGAACCACTATCCAAGTAACACACCGAACCAAATGCACTTGACACCATGCATGAAATGTGTGAGAATTCAAGCTAAAATTGAGAGGCCAAAGCCTCACTAGCTACAGATCCAGCAGCCTTCTTGTTCTTCTTCTTTTGTGGAAAGTTTGTGGCATAATTCCCATGCTCGTGATAGTGAAAACACTTCACCTTGGACATGTCCTGCTTCTTGCCATTTTTGGACTCGAATTTGGAATGGAATTTCATCCCCTTCCCCTTCTTCACTTTGGAAGCCAAAGAAAAATCTTCTTCATCCTCATGTTTATATGAAGATCCATCTCTGGTACTCCTTCTAAACTCCTCCTGCACCAAATCCGACCATAGTCGTTCCCAATCTAGCAATTTTTCCCTTCCATTGACAGAGTCTTCATGGCTGTGCCAACTCTTGGGCAGGGAAAATTTTAGGGGCGAATTTTAGCCCAAAGGCGAATTTTAAGGGATTTTGAATTTTAATAGGGCGAATTTTTTATATAAAACCCATTTTCTATAGTTTTATAAAATTAGCCCAATAATTATTTTAAAAATAATTAATTATTATATGTTAGCCCACCAAAAAAAATGCGCTTAAAACTGAAACAATCGTATTCGCCCTCGATTTTCTTTGTTGGAGCAAATTTCAATAGCATTCACCTAGATTTACAGGGTTGAAGGCAGGGGTTGGAGTGATTCGCCCCATTTTTTCACTGGTTCGCTGGGGTGGTTGGGCCTTGCAAGGGGCGTGGAAGTTGAATGTTAGTCCTTGGATGTGAATAGGCTCGCCAATCTTCTTGCTGGTTGAGCGAGGGTAATGGCTTACTGAGAACATCAAATCCTCCATTATTGGGAAATGGCCCTTGGTTACTACCTAAATCAACTAAAAATCCCTGATCCATGACCTGCTAATATGTCCACAAATAATAACAGCAACTTCCTATTTCATGGAGGAGCGGCGCCTTTCAATATCCTCTTATCTTCGAAAGAGTTCCCTCTCTGTTCATGGGAAGACACCACCTACAATTTCTTCTTGTATGCGATAAATCCTTACCAGCGTGCCAGCAGATGAAGAGCGAGTCTATGGTCTAGTGAGAGTTTTGGGTTTTTCACTTACGTTTGGTTTGGTTGGTGGGCACTTTGAGTAGTTTGCACAGTTGGTAGCACCTGCATTTCAACAATGGCAGCAGTAGATAAAAATTTAGCCACGGGCAAGGAAGAACTGAAGAAGAACAAGGGAGCCCAAGACACCAATGAGGACGATTATGACAATGCGAAAAACTACTCAGACATCGAGGAGGAGGAAGAAGAAGAATCATCATCATCAAGTAGCGAGGAGGAAGAGGAGGAAGATCAGGTCGAGTTGGCCCTTCGAAAACTAGCATTAGAAAGCAAAAACAAAAAGAAAGAATTGACCGATGCAGAGATGTTTGATTTTTTATTCATTGCTGTAGGAACAAATCTATTTTATGCACAGATTCAATCTCATTTCCTTTGTCTCTTCTTCTCACCTTCTACAACTGTGAATTGATAAATTTTTGAAGTGCGAGTCCAACTCAAGCTCCTAAACAGACTACCGAGCTTTCTTTGAAATCTAGAGGACTCCCTGGAAGAGTGATTGTGTTGTCTTCTTCTGGAACCTTACACTCAATTACATATAATTCATTTAGCAATGATTTGGAGTTGCTGATATGGGAATCCACTGACAAATTGACAAACCTTTGGATGTCTTTAGTTGAAAGAACCTCCATATTTTTTCTATCTTTTTGCTCCCACTTCACTAATGCATCTCCAATTTCAGGTTTTTGCCTGTGTACCATAATCTGTCAATTTCTTGACCATTCTTTGCTCTGCAGCAATCGCAGCTCTTTTAGGAAACTGAATTAATCTTCAAGAAAATTCTTTGTTGAAAGAGTTTAAAAATTTTCAAATCTGCAGTGCAAGACATTCTCTTTCTAATCCTAACTAGCTCTGATACAATGCGAAGAAAATGGGAACTTTAGAGAAATGGAGTGGATAATCACTGAGCACAATAAACCACACATTATTGTAGTGCTGAATGTAATAAGGTTTTTTCATTTTATATTTCGAAATACATATACATTTTTACAATAATAAAAATGGCCTTCCTATCGTTAAATATTGACATGCAAGTGCATTGTACTCTAATTACATATTACATGCTAAATCTTCTTTCATCATACAACTAATCTCATATTCAATTATGATAACTCCATCGACCGTCTTCTCTATGATAAATCTAATCTAAAGGATTGTGTATTTTCAAAATAGACATACACTCACAAAGTGTGGAAATGCAGATATAATAATCATCAATTTGGTTTCTTGATGTTTAAGATATGTCTTTGATTGAAAAAGTCTAAACAATTATACATAATCTTATTTGGCAGTGTTTGCAAATGCAGATGCTCATACTATATACTGGAAAAAATTTCCCTGTTGTATTTGAATGCATATGAGATATATGGAAAAAGGAATATTTTATGGAAAATAAAGCTTACAGAATAATAGGGTATTTTGTTTTCTTGCTCCTTCAAAGTAAATTATGCTTTTCAACTGACTATTCAATCAGAATAGCTAGATGTGACCTGTCAGTTCCAGTGCTAGTAACAGTTATATTATGAATTCTATAAGAAAGAAGGTAACCACTGAGAGTTTCATCCCCAAGTGACCAAGGTTACAATGTTTTGTATGATGTAGATGTCTCTTTGGCATGCATTTAAACATCAGAGCTATCACCCCTTTTATCCCTGCTTCTGAAAGTAATCAGTAGATCAAAGCCTGTACAGCCACATTACATTCAAATTTTAGATACTCACAGACACTGTTGGAACCTTAACAGCAGTAGCTGTCAATGTTTTGCTACTTGCCATTGTTGATTTCCCTTCATCAAGTTGGCCATTTATGCTTGGAAAATGATTTTTTTCCCTTCTAAGATCATGGACAAAGGACTGGAGTGAACCTTGAATCCCCTTCTTGATTTCTTCAGAATGTATCTCAGGATTGAATTCTTCAACCTGAACTAAAAAAGGTCAGCTTTCTTCCATAGAAAAAACAACCACCTTCCCCTGTTCACTGTAAAGTGTAAACCTTGTCATCTTTGTCTGTCTGTTTCACTGTAAATGCTGTCACTTTGAACCAGCCCCCTATTTTACTTCTCTTGCAATGCATTGACCAGATAAGAAGATTGCACTGGGAAGGACTTTTGAAAATTCTAGTCACCACTCCAGCCTAAACCAGAGGATATCAAGGCACTACCTAAAGTAGCTAGAAAAACAACCATGGAATACAAGCCATGGAAACAAGAAACATACCTTTCTTGCAAAGCCTTTGCATAAGCTCCCTCGGTGATCATGTCGGTAATGGATTGCTTGGTGTCATGTATTCTTTTCCCACACATAATGCTAATGCTTGTAGGGACTGGAGTAAATGGAATTCCACTTCAAGGACTGAGGGGGTAGGTTGAGGTAACCTCCCTTGTCCTTCCCCACCCTAATTGCACGTGCCATCGTCATTTGAAAGGTATGCCACCTGTAGCATGAAGAGACATGCATAATGCCTTCCTTATCTCCTCACTCCTACACCCTATACAGGTTATATCATCCTTGTCCAGTTTATATTTCCTTTTGTTATCATGCCACATACATCCTCTCACTTTTCTGAAAATGGCATTGTTATGTTGTCTCTGAAATGCCACTAATCCAAGTATATTAACTTGCAAAATAATATCCATCTGTCTTTGTAAGCTACTTTAACAATGGTCCATTGTCTGCAGCATTCCTTGCATTTAATGCATTGCAGATCAAAATTGATTTCATTAACTTGGTTGGATTGGATGCTATTTACAACTTAACTATTATGAATTATGGATATCCATTATTACTATTTTTTGCATCACAATGTAAGTATAATATCTGGTTGGAATGGAACTAATCTACCAGTGTTTATTTCAATTTGAAGAAAAATTTAGGTTCATGTTCTACAGATTTTAATGGCTTATCTATGTAACTTGTTTAAATCTTGAAGTTTTTGCAATTATTTAGGACAAAGTATGGTATATGACCTCAATCTGGATAATACTGTAGGTAGTGTGTACTAGATGGATGTATAATATTTATAGATAATCAAATAGATGAATCTATTCCTCATAATTTTGATGTCTTAAATAAAACATGTTACACTATTGAAGGCTGTGGCATTTTGCAGATTTATGGCGCAATCTGAGGTAGAGAATGCTATTACCAACAGCACACAGCCAGTGCCTGCTACAAATGCTTTAAAATCACACCCTCGAAAGAGCATTCTCTCTCGCATCTGGAATGGAATTTTTAGGAGTAGCAATGAGGATTTTGAGAAGAGATTGCAACACCTTTCCAAAGAAGAAGCTTCTGTTCATGCTAGGTCAAAGAGGCGATCTGAAACTTGGCGCAAGCTTGCTTGAGCTCTTATAATTTACCCTGTCATCTGTGAGGTGTGCCAATATTTTGAAAAATCTCTAGACTAGATAATATTACATGTATTGACATTTTCTTACTTGCAAACATGTTCCTAATTTTTATTTGAAGACTGATTCCAACTGCCTATTTTTATCTTTATATGTGACAATTCCTCTTTTGGAAGAATATATATCACATATAATATAGTTTTTTATAGGAACGAAAGAAACTGTCTATACAAAAAAATCTGGCTATTGCAAAAGGCAGGTCAACAGTCCTGCAGTTTTAGACATTTACATAAGCATAACTCTAAATTCTTACCATCTACTCTAATCTGGTTACCAGAATCCCAATCTATTTTTCATCACATCACCCTAGAGTACCAACTCCCCCATTTACCAAAATTTCCTCCCAATCAGCTTCCTTATGCCTCTGCTGTTCATTTCATCATTTTATTCAGTTCTACAGTAGGGTTAACTGGAAAAAGTTCTGCATTTTATGTCAGATCAATATGAGGATACGATATGATAACTCTATTAGTTTAAGTCAATATTTGAGATCTATTTTTCATGGGGAATCTTTTTTCTCACAGAGTAGTACTAGCCTATGTTACCAGAAACATGGTCAGGAGACTCGTTGCTTACTATGTTCTGGTTCATGTTCCTCTACCTTGACACTACATTACTACAATTCTGAACAATTTCATTTGCAGAATAATAAATATACACCAGGTGGATGGGATTCACTTTTCTCATCTCCTGAAACCATCTAATCCTGTTTCTTGGTCCTTTCTTATCCTTACCATTTCCCATTTTGGGTAACGTAGATACTTGCTGTGCATGTGTGTTAAGTTTTAACCAAAGATTTCTAATGAAAATTGGATGAATATGCTTCTCACTTTGTTCCACATGTTTTTGGCTCTTTATTTGGTAGGCTACTGTTAGCATATTTACATGGTATTGGAGATAGAAGCCTAAAGGAAAATTATGTTTTTTGTCCATTTTTATAATTGCAGTGCCTGATAAACATGTAATTGCATAAGCCTAACAAAATGGCATTGAAGACATGAGATGCATTTAGAAATTGTTTTTAGAAATATTTCTTGGAATGACTTGCGCCTATCGAGGTCACATGTGGGAGAACACGTACAGGAAGCATATTTCTCTGATGCAAGTGCCTCTCTTAAGAAGATTCCTGAAACAATAGAAACAGCAGACTTTTGTACATGTTCTCTTCAGTCCTCCCATCTTACGATTGATCTGTCATAAACTTTTTCATAATTCATATCCCATATTTTGCCATTTGACCCTTTTTCATGTAAAGATGGATGCACATTTCTAGCTTGAGCATGGATTCTGAAGGTTGAAGAAATTCAAGTTCAAGATGTAGAACCCTTTTTCACAGTTCTAGTGAATGGGAATAGAAAATTGCTAGCGTCAAAACCAAAATAGTAGGTAATGACTTTTTATGCATTTTTAATAAGACATTTACAGATAATCATTGACTATATTAAAGTGATGGATTTTACCTAATGCATTGCCAAATCTCTGCAGAGTAAGTCTAATAGAAAATTGATTTAACCCCCATGTTTAAACATTTTTGGAAGTTGTGTATTGTTTTTGTCAAAGAATTATTTGTATAATTTGTATTTTCTTTTTAAAAAGGCCGAATTGACCTATTGAACTAAAGGCTGTGGTTTGTTTTTACAGGTTTTTGCTATAGTGATTGCTATAATGTCAACAAAAACTCCAGATTTAACTTGGCAAATGCGAGCCTTACGAGTACTACCTGTCTTTGCTTTGCCAGGGTTCTCTGCTCTTATGTATTCAACATGCTCTGGTTATTTTCGCATGTGTAAGTAAAGAATTGTTGAAAAAAGTTAATTACTTGGATATTTACTTTTAACAGAATGATGGTGTGCATATGCCTGTTTCCCTTTGTTTTCTCTATTCTTTTGTTGGCAATCTAACATGTAGGATTAATGGCTATGGATCTATTTTGAATCTTTTGTTAGTCTGTAGTTTCTTGAATCCTTCCATAAATTTTACTTGCAATTGG